>RAOV01000010.1:1839991-2192338 GCA_009806015.1 Neurospora sp. CHS-2018b | reverse complement strand
GTGTTCCCCCCCCCCCCCCCCCCCCCCCCCCCCCCATTCTCTAACCTTCTACCCAATCCCCTACACGTGTGCGTGCGTCGTCCCCCGTGTTGCCCACCATCATCCCCTGTCTCCTTTCACTCTCCATTCCCAGAACAAGTGGGGAGATATAATGGAACGGGGAGGGAGCACCTGTAGTGGTTGAGAAGGGGTGTCTGGTCTGTGGAGTAGGAAAGGTCAGGTCTGCGTCGTTGGTCTGGGGTTGGGAAGAAGAGTCCGTCGTGTCTTCATCAGAATCCCGCAGTTCAACGGGCCAACAACCGGACTTCGGACTCAACCGGACTTCGGACTCAACCGGTGACTCAGCGGGCGATTCCGGCGGGGTTTGATGGAGCGGCGATGAAGGTGTCGACGGCTGCCTGGCCACGGGAAGACACTCCTAGTAAGGTAGCATCTACACGTAAATGCTGCAAGTGTCTCTCGCTGCGAGGCTGTCTTTTGATGTAATACAGTAGGTAGGGAATGGGCTGCCGCTGGTTGTAGGGTCGGTGCTCTTCACCCTTCTCCTCCTCATTCTCCTCTTCCTCTTTCTCCTTCTCCTCCTCATTCTCCTCCTTCTCTTACTTCTTTATCTCATCCCCGTGCATATCGCCAGTCAAATCGAGGCGAATGAGAAACTCCCGGGGACATTCGGCCGCGTTTCCGGAGTAGATCACAAGGTCTTTATCCCCATCGTGGTCGCAGAAAGGGTGGCCGTTGATGAGGCTTCCGGAGAGCTTGAGAGTTGCGGGGGTGGAGGAGAGGTTGAGGGTGTCGGGAATTTTGATGGACAATGAAGGGGTAGCGGAGGTAGGAGTGGGAGCGCTGGAAGTACTGGGGACGTCAGAGACGGACGAGCTTGCGTTGCTAGGTTGGGAGCTGTTCATCCCTTCGGTTTGAGAATCGCGACCGGGAGAGGACATTTTGGAAGCGGGAAAGGCGAGTCTATCAGTAGACTGCCCTGGTGGTCTGTTGGATGCTGATGTTTTGGGGTGTTACTCGGAGTGTCCCTGTCGAATAAGGTGGGAGAGGTCAGTACCGGTCCTCGGTCAAGAAAGGGCTGGAGGAGGTGCAGTAGGGAGCATGTCCTTATATAGGAGTAGAGGCATCTTCCTCGGGGCGGAAAGGTGAAGGGATTCCCATCGCTTCTCCTTCGGTGTTCCTCGGTGACGCTTGCTTCCGTTGGTGGTTGGCGAGCGGAAGAGGTGGACAAACTGGCCTGCAAACTGCCTTGATCGAGATCGAAGGGAAACATGGGGACAGCCAGGTGTGATATCAACATCGTAGCACACGGGTATGATCGAGATCGAAGGTGAGGCCAATGGGAGGTCAAGTGATGTTCGGTAGGCACAATGACTGCGGGAGCGAGAACCCAATATTTGGTGTTGGAGAGGAGGCGAAGTTAATGAGGGGCTGGAGAAAAGGACAGCAACCCGAGCATGACGGAAAAGCTTGGCTCCGATCGGTAAGATTACTCTCCGCTAGACAGCGGTTGAGAAGGAAAGTACGATTTACATTTACGACAAGCTCACATTCAATCAGTAAGCTACCAAGGGAAGCGGATTGTTGCCCTTATCGGCCATGTTCACACTGCCTTATCTCTGCGCACAAGAACCTTGATGGCCAATTTTGACTACCTCTACCTACTTAACTTCCCGACGTCGCCAACCCATCACAACCTCCGAGTCCTGTTCTCGAAAAGCACGCCAGTTACCCTGAGCCAGGGCAGCTCCATTCATTGCGCGCCGCCTCGATCCCCTCTCCATCGCTCCATCCAGATTCCAGGGCCGACACCGCCATCCGAGCAAGAATCCCACCGTGTCGATTTCCTCCTTCAGTCTCCTTGATTTCTCTCCTTCCTTGGACTGGAAGCCACCCGAGCTACATGCTCAGAGATCCTTGGGCGAATTGAGCGAAGTAGGCGTAGGAGAGCTCTCGCCAACATACTCGAAGTGGGTGGTGAAATACACCGGGACGTACACGACGTCGTAATCCTCCTCGTGATCCGAGTCCTCAGAGCGGGTAGGAGGCTTTGGCTTGGGAAGAGTAGGAATCGGAGCGCTGGGCACAGTAGGGATCGGCTCGCCGTCCTCGGTGCGAGAAGGGGGTTTTGGCCTGGGAAGGGTCGGGATCGGGGCGCTGGGGACGGTAGGGATAGGTTCACCGTCCTCGCAGCGAGCAGGCGGCTTCGGCTTGGGAAGCGTAGGAATGGGAGCGCTGGGAACGGTAGGGATGGGCTCCCCGAAGGTGGTGGGGGTGATCATTTCGATGGTTGGTTGGATTTTGAGTAGTGTCTTTTGTTGATGTCCGTGGTGTGGTTTCTAGGTGGTTGCTGTGGACCGTGGTTGTGTGTTCAAGCTGTGCTTGGACTAGAAGGTGTTGATGTTTGGTTCTGGTGATGAGAGGGTCGTGAAGAATTTTTATGTTTTCTTCCTCGCAGGAGCTACTTTCTAACCTCGGCAAGAAGTTGGAGGGATCTCGGTCAATCTGACTGGCTGGAGGTGACACCCTGACGCAGCGTCTCCGTTTGATGAGGCCACTTCTGTTGGTGTTTATTGTGTCGTATAGGTATGCCAACTGCTCATGAACGAGATTGGAAGAAGAGATGGGACGACGAAGATGTCGCCAACATGACAGAGCGAGGGCCAAGCCGAGACTGGGAAGCAATTGCTGGATGAGGCTTGGTAAAGAATGAGTGAAGGTCGAGTTCAGAAACAACATAACGGGAAACAGCCGACAGATATAACGAACACCGAAGGAAGGTTCGATACCCGCGTACGACATTTCGCCATCGGAAGCCACGAAATATCCCTTATCGGCCACGTACGATCCTCCGATATCATACCTCAATGTCATACAGGCGGAACATCAACGTCCAGTCAATCTCCGGCTTGGATCCGCATAGGTACACTTCCTGATCCTGCATGTTGCACTTTGGCAACTTCTTTTGGGGTTATCTTTCACATGGGGATTTGCACCGGACCTGAACATCGAGACGCGTCATCCACGGCAACGAGAGGAAACAGATGACCGTGACAAGGAGATTCGTTCAACTCTCTCAATCTCGGCCCCTTTTTCTTCGAGACCGTCATATACTTGAACTACCAAGACCACGCTCACCACCAAATACTTTCCCTCGCGATCCCACGTTACCCAACCGCAACCTTGCTGAGTCAACTCCTTGCTCAAATACTAGACCGCATCCTCTGCATCCCTATCTCTCAAGGGCAACAGCGGACGCAAACCCCTCAACCCCCTCCACCAGGGTTCATTTCTTAACTTAATATCCTCCGCCCAATATTCCAACGTGTCTGGACCGAAAGTGTGCTTACAGATGGTCGAGAAACGATAATGACGCCCTTTGCAAGTGCAAGGCGGAGTCGTAGTTGTAGTGCCTCTATTGTTGCTACCACTGGTGGAGGTGGTTGTGGTCGTGCTAGCGCTGATGCTGGCGGGAGTATCTGAGCTGTTGATGGTCGAGGAACCGGAGCTAGTGGAGGAGGACTCGGTTGGGGAGTAGGGGCGGGACATTGTCGTGACGGCGAAGTTGCTAAGCACGATACCCAGGTTTGACGGTGTTTTAAGCTTCGGAGGAAGATACTTCGAGTTCGTGGATGCGGTTCGGCTTCAGACTTGACAGATGTTGGAATGGGAGTTCGTTCGTGGGGGTTGATGCTCAAGGAGCTGGTAACACGAGGTTGGGAATCATGATCTTTTTAACCCTGTTAGACAAGGGACCTCATTACAGGAGTGGGAGAAGCTGTCGTTGTCGAGCGTGCTTGATCCAGGTACGTGATGCTTGGTCAGTGAATCACTAGTCGATGATTCAGCTTTGCGTTGGGCCCATCCTTCTTCTGAACCACTCAGCTTCGGATCGGTTTTGTGTCAGTTTGGACAGTGACCGAACAAACACTTGACGCCGAAGAGAATGTCATCGGGGTCTAATCAACACCAACTGGGAGCCGCATCTGATTGAGCCCGGGCACCTTGATGGGTAGTTCTCCTTTTCAGCAAGGTATGTCATCCCCATGGTCAAAGGTTACCATGAAGAAGACACTCTTTGATAAAGAGCTATAAGAATGCCTCCTGTCCTTTCTTCTAGCCTCAAAGCCAATCGTTCAACGTTGACAACACTTCTCAGTTCTAATTTCTCGAACGCAGCGCAACTACAATCACACACACTTTAAGATGCCATCCGACTCCTTCTCACAGACCCGATCACAACCACCCTCACCAGCCTCACCGCCATCACCGCCGTCAATACCCCTACCACCCTCACCATCCATACCCTCGACACCCAGCACCGGAAGTCCCCAGGTCTTCACAGCCCCAGCCTCAACCTCTCCCGCCTCTTCCCAACCCACTTCAGCCCCCAGTTCCCATACCTCTTCCGCCGCAAGCTCCATATTTGACTTGTCGGTATTCTTTTCACTCAACCCCCGACCAGTAGTGACCCGTGACCCCAGCTCGGGCATGCCTTCTCCAAGTCTACCACCCGGCTCGGAGGCGGAACCTCAGTCAATGTCGAGCTCTCAGTCCAGCTCTCAAGCCAGCGAAAACTTCACTGCACCCAGAGGTACTTGGACCATCTCAACGGAAGAATATCCTCGAGCCATGCCCGGAAATCTCCAGCCAAACTCGCAGACCAGCTCTGAAGAGAGTTTCATCTATTTCACCGGCACCCTCCCCCTGAGCCCGGGAGAAGGGAATGGGAGGCTGAATCGAGGCATGTTCCTGATTGGTCCCTCAAGCTCTGAAACGAGTCCGGAGAGTTCGGTGTACTTGACTGCTCTTACTTCACCCGTTTTATCTCAAGACGCGGTTCACGATGCTTCTCAGACCAGTTTCGTATCACAGAGAGGTTCACGGACATCGGTTTACTTCACTGCTCCTACCTCGCCCGTTGCTTCCCAGACGAACCCCCAAGCTGCTTTCCTTCACACTTCCCACCCTCCTCCACAAACCACCTCTAACCCCTACCACACTCCCATCCTCGAAGTAAGAATGCCCGGTTCTTGGGCCTCATCTCGTAGCAACTCCCCCATTCCCTCTCCGCCGCTGTCCAGCTGCCCTCAGCAAAGTCCTCGGACCCGTACCCAAACCAGCTCCAACCCCTACCCCAGTCCTATTCTCCATGTAACCATCATGCCTGGCTCTTGGGTTTCTTTACCCAACTCTCCTATCCCTTCTCTGCCCGGCTCGCCTGTTCTTGAGGTGCACAGGGACTCTGTCCCTCTGAATGCATCTAGCACTCCCGCCACTCCTACTACTTCCACGATTCCCGTGGGCAATGACATAGACAATACTCCGGACATCACCGTCACTATTGCTGGGCTTAACATTTGCAATCCCGCTGGCACTAGCACCGACCAAAACACCAGCAGCAGCAAGTCGAGCAGCAACATGAATCCACATCCAGGAACTTTGGGCAGTGAGGGTAGTAGCAATAGTAACACCACAGAAGGACCTAACACCGCTTCAACATCTCTCACCACGCGCAGCTCGTGTGAATCAAGTAACTCAACCGCTCCTCCTTCTCCTGCCAGTACTACGGGCAGCACTTCGCCGGCTTGTATTCAGCAATGAGTTCAACAATGAGGTGAGGAAGGACATAAGGTGTATGAACTGACGGGATGGTCATGGGAATTGGAATAGGAATTGGAATAGGAATGGGAATGGAAGTCGGAGGGGATATGGTAGGTACACCAGTAGGCGGGTAGAAGTAGGGAAAGAGTAGGTAGGGATAAGTAAGGTAGTTGAGCAGGGGATAAATGAAGAGAAGATCTAGTCGCAATGACGAGGGTACCTCAAGCTATGGTACATTTACATATTCTAGCAGTATCGGCCGAAGAATGTCAGCTTTGACTACGTAGGTGATAATGGAACACTGGAGAATATGTGATTGTACCTTGACCTCCTGACTTCTTGATTCCCAAATCTCTCCGAACCTGAACGGTATGCCATCAAGTATAAGTGCCTTGTGAAACATCCGGACCCCCCATCAAGTAAAACGGAACAGGCTATGGTACCTCTACCTAGTACGCAAAGGACGAAGATACCTCTAACAAACGCGGAAGCCATTGACCCATCGATAAACCCCCAAAGCCCTCAGCTGTGCAAAGATTTGATTCCATCTTTCTCCGATCTTTCTCCGATCTTTCTCCATGCTAGTACGTAGTGAAGTTCCGTGCTGTTTCGTGATGTTCGTTGGCCAGAAAGCAAACGAACACCCAACAACCTCGTTGTACATGACTTCTCACTCCAACTCCCATTCTCTATATATCAGGTCCATCAGTCCGTCAGCCCGTCACATCAGGAAGTACCTAGCTCTACCGTTGTCCAATAGTCCAGCTGGTAAAACTTTTAAAAGGTCGCAGTCCCCGTGCAGCTTCTACCCAGCTTTTCCAGCTTGGCATCTTCTTCGCCCAACCTTCCTCCTCAGGCACCCATACCTTACTCACCCCTCACAATTCTTAGTTCCACATCTCAGTTCGAACCTCGTGCAAACCCAACCCAACCTCTGCCTCACTTGATACCTCACACTGCCACCTAGCACCTAGCACCATCCATTACGTTCAACACCCCACTTCCAGACAAACCCAAATTCCAAAGACAACCATGTCTTCATCATCCGGAAGCACAACCTCCCACTCCTCATCCACATCTACCTCCACGTCCACACCTTCTCCCCCCTCAAGCGGCGCCACGACTCCTGCTCTAACGCCCACCGAGACTCCCAATTCTCCTGTTGATACTAGCCCCGGGTCGGGGAAGACGAACACCTCTAAGTCTACTATGTCCACATCCACATCTACCACCACATCAACACCTTCTCCCTCTCCCCCCTCAAGCGGCACTACCACCCCCGCCTTAACGCCAACCGAGACTCCCAATTCTCCTGTTGATACTACCAGCGCCGGGTCGGGCAAGACTACCTCTAGCACCTCCACGTCAACCTCTACCTTCACACCCACTTCTACCTCTACGTCCACTTCTACATCAACATCTACCACCACATCAACACCTTCCCCCCCCTCAAGCGGCGCCACGACCCCCGCCTTAACGCCCACCGAGACCCCCAATTCTCCTATTGATAATTCTAGCGCCGGGTCGGGCAAGAGCCGCAAGATAGGTAGCACCTCTACCTCCACCTCTACCTCCACGACAACCTCTACCTCTACGTCAACCTCCACATCATCCACCTCCACATCCACATCTACCACTGGAACCAAGAATGGGAGTCGCACAAGCACTGGTTCTACCTCTACTTCTACCTCTAGTGATGTAGGGAAGTAGGTAATTGACGAAAACCGATTGGTGTGAAATGACGCGTAGCATGGGATCATGAGGTATAGTAGGTAGGTAGATAGGAGTAGAGGTAGGAGACAACCTAATGGGAAGTTTGAGGAGGAAGGGACATGATAGCGAAGAATCATGACGGAACTCAGACTGGAAAGCACAACAGCGGAAACTTTTTTTAAAAAAAAGCAAAATAATTTACAGCTATATTGAACATGCAGCTTCTAATAATCCGTTGCCTACTACCATGCTCAACCAGCCCAACCAGTACAGGCACTAAGCCATGCGTTCTTGCCCCCTAATTCCTATGCCATGCTCAACTTCGACTGTATCGCTTTCTTCGCCTCATACTCCTCCATAATACTCTGCAAAACCGTCTTCTCTCTTAAGACCTGAAAAAGAGAAACAGGCTGATCCGCTCCCCTCATTGTCTTTCCACCGACCCCTTTCTCCCCATTCCCCTTTCCACCCTTCTCCTCCTTCTCCTCCTTCACCTCCACCACCACCTTCTTCGAAACCGGTCTATTCAACCCTCCCAAACTCTACTTGGAAGAAGAAGAAGCCGAACCCCTATTCTTCCTCACTGACCCCGTGATAATACTCGGCTGACTCCTCCTCGGACTTTGCTGCACCTGCGTGGAACTCAACCTCGTGCTACTAAACAGCTTTCTCCTCGGTGTCGCAAACGATGCCGACGACGCTTCAGGGGCTGTCGACGGCGGCAACACCCTACTTTGACTCTGACTAGTACCCGGACTACTTTCATGATAAGTCTCATCCACATCATCATCAGCATAATCTTCATTCAGCTCAGGCTCAGGGCTGCTGGTCAGATTCAGAAGGTCAACGACTTGAGACCCATCAGGGATGACGAAGGAACCGCCGAACCGAGTTGTTCTTGTTGACTTGGTGGTGGCAGTGGTGGTTTGGTTCAGCTTGGAAGGGGTGGAGGTCCGGCGAAAGGGCAACTTCCGGGCCGAAGGACGTTCGATGGGTGTGTTGGCTAGTTTGTGAGCGAGCTTGGATAATTGACGGCGCTTCTCTTCTTTGATTAGGGTGTCGTCCATCGTGGTAGACTCCTGGGAGGACTCTTCCTCGTCCAATCGCTTCATGGCCTGCTCGTAGTCCAGGTTTGTAGCGTCTAATGATTTGCGAGTCTGGCTGGTGGTAGGGATGGGATCTCTAGGGGTCGACTTGGGCGGCTGACTGGCTCTGCGTTGACTGGATTTGGTGGTGGTTTGACTCAGAGAGGGGAAGGAATCGTTGCTAGAAGCTGAAAGATCGGACAGCGCGGGGCTAGCACGCTCTTCGGATAGTGAAGCTCGCTTCTGGGGTCTAGGTGTAGTCTGTTGCGATTCCTCCTCCTGATCGTCCTCGTTATGGTCCTCCTCGTTATCATCCTCCTTGTTTTCATCCTCCTCGTTATCATCCTCGTGATCGGAACCCGGAATTAGGACGTCGTCCTCGTAGTCGGGACCCGGCATCGGAACGTCATCCTCGTCCGCGGGCTCAAACCGGTCGAGGATCTCGTTGTTTCCCAAATCGATGCTAAACTCCGGGTCCGGTTGCCTTCCGCTACGAACACTACCCGTGTCAGAAGGGATAACATCAAACCTAGCATAGCTAACATAGCTACCCCGATTGTCAGCTGCCTGTTCCAGTCCATCAGAGAATCCGTTGAACGGCCCAAGGGTAATGCGCTGGGATTCGAGGTAGGCGGAGGAACGGGAAGGAGGTCTTTGATCCTGGGATTCAGGCTCCTGGGAAGGGAGGTCCGCGACGTCTGGCAGCTCTTCTCCGAAGACGGAGCTGCGCGGAGGGGTGTTGTGACCTTCGGACGGGGGTGCGCTAGGACCATGCTGGGGAGATGACGGCGGTTCGGGTGCTTGTTCAGGCTGTGGCGAGGGATTGCTTACGTTTAGATGTTCGTCGCGAGACACGGAGGCATCCGCTTCCGGGCGTGAGCCGGTACCGAAAAGGCTGGTTTCCGGGCGGAGATCATCAATAATGGAGACATTGCCAGCAGAGGCCAACTGCGCAGCTTGAGGCTCGTAAGAGCTTCCATGGTCCGTAGCAGGGATGAGACTTTCTTGAGCGGTTTGCGACTCGGGCTCCGAAGGCGCCTTATGATCGAGAGTACGCGAGCTGGCCTTACTGGCCCCATCTTCATTCGCCGGCGAGATGTTGCTTTGGTGCTGGGTCTCCGGCACCAAGACTTCATCTTCGGACTGACGCAGCACCCTTGGCTCCATCATGTCGGCAAAGTTGATGGTCCGGTATCCCTTCTCGGCATCCTCATCGGCGTCATCCTCGTCCTCCGGAACCTCAAACTTGTCATAGACTCGGTTGCCCTCGTCATCATAGACCTTCTCGTTGACGTCCAGGTTCCTATCCCGCTTGGCAAGGATAATTCGCAAATCGTTCTGGTCCCAGACCTCAACAACGGTTCCCGTCATGTTCATAACCTGAGGTTGCCAGTTGGTAGCCTTGGAGAGCAGGAACTGCTTCCAGGTGATGATCATGCCAGCCTTGGCCTGTCCCGGTTGGAGCAGAGGCAGGGTGGTTAAATCGCTGGGAAGAGGAGGCAAGTCTTCCTCTTCGTCTTCGTGTTCCTCGTCATCGTACTCCTCCTCCTCCTCCTCATACTCTTCCTCATCCTGTTCCTGCTCGTGGTAGTCCTGAGCCGCATATGCGTCTTCCCGTTCTCGTTTGCGTTCTGCAGCCTGTCGGGCCTTCCATGCGCGGTACGTCTCCATATCGATCGGCTTGCTTTCGGTGAGGTCGTCGGGTTCCTCCTCGTCGTAGTTCAAGACAACATTCTCCTCTTCGTCCGACACCTTCCTCTTCTTGGTACCCGGCTCCTCCTCCTCGTATTCATCCTGGTTCTGCTGCTTCCGCTTCGAGGGTCCACCACGGCCATTGCCCCAGTAGTTTTGCTGTTGGGGGTCCCAGCGTTGGTAGAATGGGAAGGGAGGTTCGCTGAGCTCGATACCCTCCTCGGTGCACTCAACGGCAGTATAGTTGATCTTTTGGCGCCAAGCATCAGGATCTACTTCGGTGACGGTAACTTCGGCGTCTTTCTTCGCATCCTCCACACGGTGGTTAACCAGAGGCTTGACACCCGCCATCAAGCTAGCACGGATCTTTTCCTCATCCTCTTGAGACTTGGGGTTCTTAAGACCAAGAGATCCGAACAGCATACGACGGCCAGCGTCCACGTCGAGCTTCGTCTTCCGCTTAGCCGGGACAGAGGTTGTGTCGTCGGCAGAGGGCTCAGGCTTTTCATTCTCGGTAACGGGAGCTGCAGGCTTCTCTACTTCAGCTGGTTTGCCGAGATACTCAAGATGACCGAGTGACTGGAGCAAGGCCATCCTCTTGGCCTCTAGGTCAGCCGGTGTCGAGGTCTCCGCATCTTGACCGGACGTAGAACCAATAATAGAAGTGTCTCTAGACGCGGCCTTTCTTATCTTAGCAGAAAGCCTCCGCCGTGCGTTCCTCATCCTCGTTTTGTTCTTGCCTTGGCCTGGAGGAACCGGGCTTTGGTCCTGTTGGTCGTTGGATGCACTTGAAGCATCAAGAGTGGCCGTATCAAGGGTAGCTGACTGTTCGCTGATGGGCTGGAATACAGCTTTGGTAATGTTGGCATGTTTGGAACTTGAAGTTACTGGTTCGTCATCCGAGTCGTCATCACTGCTGTCACTGGAATCGGACTCTGAATCGCTGCTAATATCATTATCGGAATTTGCGTTGGCATTGTCGCGAGAAGAGCTATCGGAATCACTGCTGTTGCTATCACTGCTGGAATGGTCCTCTTCATCCTCGGAGTCGCTATCGTTGCTCGATGCGTCCTCCTCTGAGCTGCTGTCGTCGTCGCTACTACTGTCGCTGTCGCTCTCGTCAGAACTTGAGGATTCGTCATTGGGCTGGGGGCTCTTGGGGGCGACCATCTCCGCGGGGGGCTTTACTTTGGTGGTATAGACCTCGGGGCCACTTTCGCTGTCACTTGCAGCGGATCCTTCGACAGAGGGTTCGCTCAGATCCTCTTCGTTCAATGCCAAAACCTCGTCCGCGTCATCGGAAAGAGAAACGTCGTCCGAGTCGTTGGAAGAGTCAGAGTCCTTTTCAGATAAGTCCTCGTCGTCCTCATCGAAATCAAGGTCTGACTGCGATTCATCTTCTTCTGAGTCGAGAGGAATCTCGTTCTCGTCAGACGGAGCAGCGACTTTGGCGGGCTGGACGGTGCCCTCATCGTCCTCATCATCATCAAACTTCTTGTGAACAGGAAGCCTCACATCCTGACCCGACATGCGAAGGGCCTCGACCATGTGACGGGAAGCTGAACCATCGAGGATGGAGCCAGCAGGGAAGCCGTGCTCATCGTAATGCTTGATCAAGGAGGCGACGGATTCGGCATCGCTCTTTTCAGACGCTTCCGCCTCAAGTTCGTCCTCGATCGCACCTTCAGGTCCACGGACTTGCAGGCGTCTTCTGTAGGCTAGCATCTGTTGCAGGGTCATGTGGGGACGGTTCCTGCGTCGGAGCTTCCAGTAGACCTTCTTTTCGTTGCTATCGTGCTGAAGGAGGAGCTTCTCGCAGACGTCGACCGAGACTCTGGGGAAAGCGGCCCGGAGAGCAGCGATTCTATCAATGTCTGAGAGGTCGATGGACTTTTGGGACTTGGTGGGGCTGATGTCGGTAGGTTGCTCAACGTTGTCCTCGACTGGGGTCTCTTCTCTTGACTCAACCTCCTGGAGGCCCTCGAGTTCATCCGCAAGCTCGTCTGGGTTGATCTCGTAGTCGTCATCTTCATCTTCGCCCTCCTCCTCTTCTTCCTCGTCGTCACCATATTGCTCTTGGTCGACAAAGTCATCGTCTTCTTCCTCGTCCTCATTGGCATCAAAGCCGGCGTTGTTGAAGCGGACTTGTCGAGTGCTCTCGCGGTCCTCGGAACCTTCGCCATTGCGGGTGAGGAAGAGGGGTTCGGCTTGTTCATCATCACGCTCGATGGTATCGTACTCGATTCTTCTCCGCTTGAGAGGGGGGATGTCAACCGGGGGTCTGTCTCTGGGAGACCTGAGTCGAGGACGGCCAAAGGGAACGCCGTCAATCAGGTGTCTGCCATCGTTGGAGATCTGCTCACGGCCGGACAGCAGACGGCGCTTTCGGTCACCGGTGACGAGGGGTCGGACACTGCGGGGTTGGGAGTCAGCAACTGAACTGCAGGGAGGGGTTGAATGACAGGACAGGTGAGAAGAGGCTGATATGCAACTCACAAGACTTCTTCTTCGTCCTTGAGAACGTTGGCCACCTGCTGGAAATGCAGGCATTCGAAGGCATAGCCCTCCTTGTTACGGAGCTCGACTACATAGTCTTCAAGGCCCCATTCCGGGCTCTCGAGGGGAATGATTTCGTTGATTTGGTCGACGAGGTCGGCAATGGTTGGGTCGTTTTCCAGAGGGACGTGGTGGATGATTCTGACCTCGGGGAGGGAGTGACGTCGAACGACGAGACGTAGACGAAGGCTGTTATCCTTCATGTTGTCGTCGATGTGTGGTATGGATTAGGTGTGATTGACTGGTATGATATCGAAGATGGAGGTTGGGTTGGTGGTTAAGATGGGTTGGGTATGATGATGCTCGTCTTCTTCGGATTCCGTTCCGGTGGACAGTGATTGTGGGAATTTTGCAGTGTCCGGATCGTGGATGATGTCCGAGCCCAAGATGACGAAAAGAACGCGTAAAGTCGAAATGGTTGATTTGTTTGTGGGAAGAAAAGCAGAAGCAGTCGAGCAATTCGTGTTCAGTTTCCACTCCGACGGGATTAACTTTGCTTTTCGCTCCTGCCACGAGTCCTCGCTCTTTCTGGCCGTTCGTATTCTCTCGTTTCTTCAGGGCATCTTGTGGTGGCAGTCGCGACGCTCTGAAGCTTCCATCTCACTGGAGAACAAACATTCAATCGCCAGGAGCACCTTGCAAGCCTTATCGGTGGGGCCCAGCGTTGATGCCAAGACTTGGTCGCTTCCTGTTGGATGAAACACTGCGGGGGCGTGCAGTTGGTGGCCAACACTTTAACCCATCGCGTCTTTTACACTTGCGCCAACACAAAAAGGCGATGAAGTGGTTGGAGGTGAGAACTGCTCAATCCGTGGATGGCCTTTAGAGTTTGTCTTCCAAAGTGACTAAATCCTCTGAAGATGTGACGAAAGGGAGAAGGTCCCAGGCCCTACGTCTGGCTGTCTCTTCAGAGGTCCGATGTAGGAGAGAAGATCATGAAAGTATGAAACGGCTCCTGCACGTGAAAAGGCGTGATGGCTAAGATCAAGATCTCCCTAGCTCTCGAGAGACTTGCCTTTAGGGACTACAAAAAATACGGCCCTCGAAAAAGAGAAAGATAGGTAAGAATGGCTCGAGAATTGGGGTATGGTAGGATCTATCTAGAACTTGAGAGATGGTATAGGCATCATCCTCCACCGTGACTGACAATTGAATGGCTGTACAATATTGTTTAAACCACCTGTCTAATTTGTTGAGCAAGAAGAAGAAGAAACCCGCCCGAAACGCCTTGAATTTTGTGCCGCCAGAGACATGGTATACACGAGATATATGCAGAATGTCGCCATGTAACAAGAACTGTCTAATGTTTTCGTCGTGTTCGTATGTATGTATCACTGAGGGAGCGCTCCCATATCCAACATATGTCCCATCTTTTCAATCTGTCGTCGACGCAAACACCCGTTAGCACAGTATCACCATCAGCGTCACACAAACACAAACAAACGTACCTTGGTCTTCAAATACCCCTCCACCTCGGGCGCCCTGAACCCTCCCTTGCCCTTCCAACTCAACGGCACCATGGCCACCCGTTCCGTCACCACAATCTCCCTATTCGGGCCCTCCACCGCCCTGATCTTATCCGGATTATTCGTCAACAGTCTAATCTCCTTTTGTCCGAGGTCCCTCAACATGGCAGTCGCCAGACCATAGCTCCGCGCATCGGCCGGGTGGCGCAGCAGCAAATTGGCCTCGACGGTATCCGACCCCAGATCTTGCAAGTTGTAAGCCTTCAACTTCTCGCCCAACCCAATACCTCGGCCTTCTTGGCGCAAATAAATGATGATCCCACCAGCGGTGTTCGAAGGCAACGACATCAGGCGCGCCGCCTCGTCAAGCTGCTCTCCGCAGTCGCAGCGCGCAGACCAGACGGTTTCGCCCGTGTAGCATTCGGAGTGTATCCTGACTAACGGCGTCTGCTTTTTCTCCTCTGCTGTCTCCTTCTCTCCCTTCTTCGTCTCTCCAACACCAGGTTGTTCCCGACTCGTCGTCCTACCGGGGTACAACCGTCCCGTATAAGCGCCCCTAACCAACCTATCCATCTCCGTCTCGCCCTCCCTTACTCTATCCAGACTTTCGCTCCGGATGTTATTCCCAAACACAATGGCCAGGTGCTCCTTGTTGTCCACGTCGTTGGTGTACAAGTGCAGGAACATCTCGGCCCCGTTGGTGGTCGGGATGCGCGCCCGCACTATGCACTCCACGTGCGGGAGAGACTCGAGGAGCTTGGGCTTCTTGGTGCCGCAGCCGCCTGTGGGGACGGAGCTGTCGACGGGGATGCCGCGCGGCTCCGAGAGGGAGAGGGAGAGGGAGGTTATGGAGGTGGAGGGGGTTGCTGTGCCGGGGGTCTGGGGAGGCGTGAAGGAGGGCGAGAGGAGGGAGGGCGGTGGTGGTTGGGATAGGGGGGTCGAGGGCACCGAGGAGGAGTGTGTTGAGAGGGTGTCGCTGGTGTCGAGGGTGATCGCGGGAGTTGTGGTCGGTTGTGCCGAGGTAGAGGAGAGGGAGGAGAGGTCTACGGATTCGACGTCGCCATTGTCTCGAGACTGGTGGTCTTGTTCGCTTCTCTTGGGAGAGTAGAAGGAGGGTAATTGGCTCGTCGTCGCATTATTGGCTTGCGATTGCGCATCTGATGTTGGTGCCGGGCACATCTTTTGGTCTGAAGTTGGGGGAGTGTTTAGCCGGAGAGGCGAATGGGCGCGCGCAGAGGGGTTCGGCTTTGGATGGAAAATTGCTGGTCGTGTTTATGCCTGGAAGATCAATGCAACTCTAGAGAACAAAAAGAAGGCTGTCGCAAAGGAACGAGAAGCAATTCGGAAAGTCGGTGGTGTCGTGAGAGAAAGAAAGTTCCGAGTCTTGTTCAACAACCTTCGGATGCGCTGGGTCAGATTATTGATTACTACATCTGATACAGGGACGGCGAATTAACACAGGGTCTCACACAGCAATTGGAGAATCATTAGTCATGGGCCCGACTGCGGGGATACTTCGCTGACACTCGCTGACTTTCCGTCCCCCAAAATTGACCAAAATGGAGAAAGGTCTCTCAGACAATTGGCCGCGTTTTGCGGGGTTGACCTCGGCGGTCCCTTTGCGCCATGCCTGCCACGGCACGTTTTCCGGCAAGGGGCCTGCCGGAGACAAATCGGAGTGTTGCCAGAGGGACATGGTCTGTGCGCATGTCTCACGAATTCCACTCGGATTTCAAACGGCTTTTCCAAATGACGGTTTCGAAACAAAACATCACCAGAAGATATCACTCTCTCTCAGCCAACGCGCACGGCCAGGCCAACAGTTCATTCACAGTCGATTGAGTTTAATTGTCTTTTATCTTTTCACAACACCAACTTCTGAGGTCCAGTTTTCACGGGCGCAAGGGGCAGCATCCAGACCCATGTCGCCATCACGTTCTCGTCCAGGGGCTTCATCCACTGACAGTCTGGGGTGAGATGCCTCGGGAGTTTGTTTACACTCAACACCATGATATCATTACCATTCTTGTTACTGAGCAAGTGCTATACAGAACACCTCTGATCTGACTTGGGCGTACCAGGCTCATCCACAGATGCCAACAACTCCCCCGTCGAACTCTGGATATCCCTTTCCCTCCTTGCTGCCATCTCAATTTCCTCCAACTGCATGCCCATCACTCTATGGACATCCCCTTGCTGAGTTTGTTGTTGTGACCCAGGATACACCTTTGATGCCTGGTCACCTTCTGAGAGATAACTGCTGAAGCATGGCGGTGCAAGTTTGGCCAGAAGTGGACGCATTGGCGGGACGGACACACAGATGATGCCAAGTGAGCACTCGATGATGGTCCAGTTGAGGGGGGAGACGAGGTAGTCTGCCATCGTCAGTATCAAGTTGATGAGAGGTGGTTGGGCCAACTTACAAGTCACGTCGATACCCTTGACATCACTCAGCGAGACGATGCGGATAAGGCTGGAGGCAAAGGCTCTACGCCCAAGTTAGCAAAAGACTCCTCTAGGTCTTAATCCAGGACAACGACACTCACATAAAGCCAACTCCAAACAACACACAAATCATCAACCTCTGTCTCAACGGAATACTCAGGCTCCAAAAGTACGGCAACGGCGCCGCAACCAGCACAAAGTCAATCGCCACATTGACCCCTGCATTCGCATACAAAAAGTCCACAAAGGGAAAACACTTGCCATCAGCAATCGTATAATCCCACGCCGCCTTCACCGGCGTACACTGAAAGATGGTCGCAAAGATGGCGCAAACCCCCATAGCCGTCACCACAACGGCCGTGCCGTACAGAATCCACCTGAGCACCTTGCCGGAAAAGATCCTCAAGTACGACGTCAGGATAGACAGCTTGGTAAACGCCCCAGCCGCCGCATAAAAAACATGGGCGACATACATATGCTGTTCCCCTCCCACATCGTCAGCCTTCACTCCCTACCCCTTTCAACCCCGAGCAGAACAACTCACCTTCACACACCGCGTCAACATATCCAAAATGTTCTCCACCGGCATCGGCAAGTTCCAGATATGTTCCCCCAGCCCATATCGTGTGGCCGCGAGAGCCATGGACGCCGAGACCAGCGTGAACAGGCCAGCCAAGATGATGAAAAAGTCATCGACGAACAGACGGCGGGTGATGTACGCACGGCAGACAATCCGCAAAGACACGACCACCCCGACCAGGACGATCAAAACCAGGTTGACCTGCCATATCGTCGGCTTTTGCGTGGACTTGTCGCTAAGGTCATAGCCGGCCAAGGTGTCAGGACTGAACGATGGCCTTTGCGCTTGGCGGGGGAATAGGGGGTGTAGGGGTGGCATTTGTGTTGGGAGTGTATGGGACTGGGGAAGGTCAATTTCTGAGGACCATACTGAAGCTGGTATGCGCTTCCCGGAGACGGGGATCGCAAGGCGATATGAGATGAGGATGATGAAGCGGATTTATGATCTTCGCGATCCCAGACTTCGATCCTCGAAATCCGACACCATACAACCCCCACACCTCGGACGAGCCGCCCTACAGAGCTATTAAGTCCTTAGCCGCAACTGGCGGGCCATGTGCGTGAAAAAATCATATGGCGCTGGTTTCCGTTTCCCGCTCCGCTACACCTTCAATACCTGCAAGCGCTCATGGCTTGTGTGTGGCTCACGGTACGGTGGAGACGAGGGAGCAAGACTTTGCTCAACGCCCGTCGTGAAACCCCCTCCCAAGATCCCAGTACCATGGCAAGATGGTGAAAAAAGAGACACCCAAAGGTCTGGAAGGCTAGGTGGAGAGTTGGCGGCGGCCATGTATTGACGCCATGGGGTATGTCACCCGAGAGAAGAAGATTTGTGCGGAGCCGCGGGAGTGAAGACCCGAGTCGGAGTAATTTCAGCTTGCGAATACCCGCGGCTGGGCTGGCCTAAGAGAGGCCCGTATTTTCTATCCATCGGGATTACGCAGAATTGGGTCATCAATCGTGCAATGCTGGCATGCACAATCCGATCGATTCCTCGCGTTACCAGGGAGCTAAGTTATCAAGCCTCGACATCTTAGGACGGACCCTTGGCCTGGGGGAAACGGGTATCCGCATGAGCTATACAATCTAGTGCTGGTTTATTTGTTAGCTTGGTACCTAGAAGTACTCCTGGTACACTGGACGAGATCTCTTCCGAATTGTCCTAAACCTTTCAAGGACTAAATGAATGGCTAGGTACGGATCCGAAAGGCATCAACAAAATCCAATACGGTGTTTTTCATTTTGGAAAAAGCATATTCACAGAATGAAAACGCCTAAGAAAGTTGACCCGAGGTCTCGAGCTAACAATCAAACCAGTATTGGACTATATACCGGACAGATGCAGCAAACTGGGTGATCATTGTTCACATGAGTTCAGTTTCCCAGCAGTCCCAGCCGGTCTCGATCGCAAAACCCCAACTGAGCCCAATTCCCTGGGTTGAGTAGATCTCGTCTTCAAGTGCGCGATCTAACCTTCCCGCTGGTAAAAAAGCTTCGCAAACCGCAAATAAAGAGACTGGAAAAAAAGCATTATCTCGGAAGAGGGATACGGAGGTCGGGAGAGAGTGCTGCCAGCCTGCCTGTCGCGTGCTGTTGACGAGTGCGACCAATCGGACATCTGAATCTGATGCGCCTTCCTCAGCGGTTTAGCCTGGCACACGACCCGTCCCGACCCGACAGCTTGTCGAATGGTCGTAAGAATAGACCGAACACATCACGGTTCTATACATTACACCTTCGTAATACTCTTGCACGCATCAACGCGTCTTGATTATCCCTTGAACCCAAATCTCAAGCAGTTCTTGGGTGGAAGAATCGCCTAATTGGCTCTAACCGATGCGTTTCAAGATTTTTGCAATCCCCAATCACGGTTTTGTAAGGGGTTTTCCCAACCTCAAGGAGCGGTATTGGACTGTCCGTGTTCGGTTTATTCTTACGACTGCTCGCTTGTCTGTCAGCGCTGAACTGGACAAGCCATACAAGCCATACAAGTTATTCTCAAAGCTCAGCCACCACAGCCCTCTGACGTCTACCCAGGCCTTGACATCCAGAACCAGATGTGGCAGATGTGGCAGTTGTGGCAACAACAGTGGCTCAACCAACCGCTGCCGGCGCTCGGGATACAGAGCGAAGTCGTTCCATACCGTCCGGCTGGACGATAACACCCACGAGGCTTGACTATACATGACTAAATGGATATCATCTCCGTGGTCTTGGCTTTTTTTCCCTCCGTATAAGGCGAGCTGAGAGGCAGTCAGTCATCGGTGTCGCGCAGAGAGAACAGAACATGGCAAGAAAAAGCAATGATCGCGATAACGAGACGCAATGGCATGGCATAACACGAGAGAGAGGCAGTGAGGCCTTCGGATTGGATATCTTGTCACTGGCAGGTTGACTGACTGGAGGTGCGACTGGATCGAGAAGCGGGCAAGTTTGCGATTATTCTGTTTCAAGTGGGATACTGCCTCTTGAGTGGATAATGCTTTAAGTGTTGAACGTGGAGAGCGCGGTTTGCGCTGCGTGAGAGCGTGCGATGTGCTATTGAGTTATGGTCATTGTGTGAAACCACGATCTTTATGAGAGGTTGATATGATACGTGCGCATATCGTGGGCATGGAGGTCTTAGTGTCACCCATCGCCGAAGTCCAGTTTATATTGCCCGGCCCGTCAGTTTCGCCGAGTGGCAGCCGGGAAACCTCCCCAATCTGGTAAACCGTTGATCTTTGCGCAAGCGCACGAATCATCACAGCTGGAGTCCCTTCCGGAGCGCGGTGCCGTCAACTATATACACTACTGACACCATCTTTACTTCCCTCGCTTATGCACACCTCATCTCTTTGAGATCGCGCAAGCTCAAGCTCGCATTACAAAGATCTGTCAACGACAATCAAGATCACATTACCACCGCTTCTGAATCTGGGTTAACTACCCGCTCACCCCGTCTTTTCCATCGCTTTTCGGCACCTAACCCGGTTCCGGTTCCTGGAATTTCCTCTTTCGGCCAAGGAACCTGCGGCTCCCGTAGCGTAGCGTCGCGGTAGCCTTTCCCTCCGGATTCACGGAAGCTCACCTTCCGAATTGAATGCCGAGGCCTTAGCCCGCCGAGCCCGCTTACCGCGACATTGTCCCCTTTCCCCATGGCTCTCGCACTTACCGACGTCTAGCCATTTCTGGGAAGTCTCGGACCTGGGCCGAGCAAGTTGAAACAAGCCTCGAGCATGAACAAGCTAGTACCAGCAAGGTGATCATGGACAACCAGCAAATCTATGTATGGCTTCTCGGTCTATCTGGGTCCGTCTGGGTTATGGGGATGTCGTCGTCCGGGAAGCGATGATCTCGGGATCTGGACATGCGAGACGGGGAGGATGAACGTGCTACCTTAATGGACAACAACCAGCCATATAAGACCTGACCTCCATCGTCAACATCCTCACCATCACCTCCCCATCCCCCGTCCCCCATCCCCCTTCATACACCCACCCCATCACACATCCCAAGTCACAATGCGCGCCCTCACCCTCCTCGCCGCCCTCTCGGCAGCCGGCGCCTCCGTCACCGCCTCCCCCCTCGGCCCTCCCAAGCCGCCCAGTCCCACTGCGCCCAGGTCCTCCGCCTCCGCCTCCGACATCAACCCCTTCGTCGGCAAGAACCTCTTCGCCAACCCCAAATGGGCCACCAAGCTCGAAGACACGTACAAGTCCTTCGTCCAAAAAGGCGACAAGGCCAACGCGGCCGTGGTCCGCAAAGTCCAAAAGACCGGCTCCTTCGTCTGGGTGACTTCTCGCTCTGGACTGACCGAGATCGATGACGCCATCAAGGCTGCGCGTGATGAGCAGCGGCGGACGGGGCAGAAGCAGATTGTGGGACTTGTGCTGTATAACTTGCCTGATAGGGATTGTTCTGCTGGAGAGTCGGCGGGCGAGTTGAGTAGTAAGAATGATGGACTGAGGATTTACAAGGAGGAGTTTGTTAAGCCTTTTGCTGCGAAGTTGGCTGCTGCTGCCAAGGACTTGCAGTTCGCTGTGGTGTTGGAGCCGGATTCGTTGGGGAATGCGGTTACGAATACGGGCTCGGTGGCGTTTTGCAAGCAGGCTGTTCCTATTTACAGGGAGGGGATCGCTTTTGCGATTAGGAGTCTGCAGTTGGAGAATGTGGCGTTGTATCTTGATGCTGCGAATGGGGGGTGGTTGGGGTGGGGGGATAGTTTGCCGCTTGGTAAGGAAGACTTTCGTGACTTTGTCCCTTCAGTTCCCTTCTCTTTCACTCTTTCACTCCCCCGTTTCGTTTGTCCTCTTTCCCGTCTCCTCCTTCCTTACTCACTTCTCCCCTTCCTCCTTATGATCATCAAACACCAAAACTAACCCCCCTCTCCAAACAGCCGCAAAAGAATTCGCCACAGTCCTCTCCCTCGCCTCCCCCTCCAACAAAATCCGCGGCTTTTCCACAAACGTATCCAACTACAACCCCTACCTAACCTCCAACACCACCCGTCCGCGGGACCCTTACACCGCAGGCTCGCCCTCCTACGACGAATCGCACTACGCCTCCTCTCTCTCCCCCTATCTCATCCAACAAGGCCTACCGTCGCACTTCATCATCGACCAAGGCCGTGTCGCTTTGCCGGGCGCTAGGAAGGAGTGGGGTGAGTGGTGCAATGTTTCGCCGGCGGGTTTTGGACATACGCCCACCACGGATCAGACGGTTCTGCAGAATGGGAATGTGGATGCTATTGTTTGGGTTAAGCCTGGGGGGGAAAGTGATGGGGAGTGTGGTGGAATGGCGGGGGCGCCGAGGGCGGGGGGGTGGTTTGGGGGGTATGTGGAGATGTTGGTGAAGAATGCTGATGCTAGTGTTAAGCAGTAAGAAGGGGTTCTAGTATGATGAGATGTTAAGAGTAAGGTAGGTCAGAAAAGGAGATCGGAATGGGATGTGAAGATGGCGGAGAGGAGGGATTGGAAGGCTCACTGGGGTCCAGTCTTTTTCACTGGACTGAGGATTGGTGGGTTACTGCCCGACAACTTATGCATAAGGGCTTTCTCTCTTCGTCCTTAATGTTATCTTGAACTTCCCCAAACCTGGTGATCATGGAGTGACTGAAAGCCTGTCTGGAAATACGGATGAGAGTAAAAGGCGAAGCACAGGGCAGGGGTAAAAGAGAGAGAAAGGAGCCTAGGTCAACAACCTCTTTTCTCGAAATCAAAAGATCTTGAATGACTAGTCACGACATGGACCTTATTATCCATCTTCCATTGCAGATGTATTGTCAGCTCAAAGGATTCCAATCGGTGAGACGCATATCAAAACGGAAGCCATCACCACCCCCTTAGCTCGCACGGACCCAACCCAATCCAAGTTCGACGGAAGGAACAAAAAACTGCACCTGCCAAAACCAACACCAGCACCAAAACTCGCAGTGTGAATGAACAAGGAAGTAAAAGATGCAAAAAAAATCGACGTGGGCCTGATTCGAACAGACGCTCCCGAAGGAACCAGATTTCAAGTCTGGCGCGTTAGACCACTCCGCCACCACGTCTTTGGTGTTGTAAAACGTGTTGGGTCGCACGGGTTATATGACACCTTCATGAAGCTGGAGGGATGCTCGCCACGTGTCACGCTGGTATGACCAACAATGTCTCAGTGATTATTGGCTGTTACTCTTTGACTTTGATATGTAACCTGGAAAGTTTTGTCTGGAGTCATCTTTCTTGTTAGCCATTTCTAGATAAAAGCTGTGCAGGGCATGATGGTGTTGGTGTTGGTGTTGGTGCTGTCAGTTGAAGAGACGGAGCGGGAGCTGCGGGGCCCGATCACGGCCCGCCGCCCGCGCTATGGCGGGGATAGCGTATTGTTGCCGGCCCGAAGGTGTTGACGGATGGAAGTTTGCCGGTGTTGCATGGCATCTCCAACGAACCAATAAGTTGATGAGAGAAGTAAAGAGACAAATATCACAGTCAGTCGGAACTGTGCCGCACTCATGCGAGAAGAGCCGCAGGGACGTTGCAAAGTTCAAATCAAATCATCATGAAGTTGAATCGGTGGGAGAAGTCGGAAGTGAAAGTTACGTATTTTACGTTACACAGCAGGGTGAATACCGATACAAAACTTACCGGACTTTGTACGCCGGACGGGAGCGGTGAACCGGGCCATTCAGTGCACATCGTTTCCAATTCCACTCCCGTCCTCCATCTTCCATTCTCCGATCTTCTCATTCACTGCTCACAATGGACGTCTTGGACGCCCACCATCGTCATCCGCTCTGAACAACCGAGACTTAGGCGCAACTGGATGTTACGAGTGTACCCCTCCATCGCTTCGATATCCTCAACCGCCTGTCACCCTCGGCAACATCAACTCGTTCGTCTCCGTCGTTTCCGCTTGCAATCATGAAGTTTCAAATCACCACTTGTGACACTCGGAAATATGACCGGCGATAGCACTACTGGAACCGCCCCAAATCGCACCGCAATCGCGTCATCTTCAAGGTATTGAAACGCACAAAATCCACCTCATAGTCGGGATCACTAACCCGAAAGAGCAATACCCCAGAAGATTACGTGCCTTAACTCCGAGGACTGCGACATTTGATACCACCCTCCACACTTTCGCTGTGCAAGCGAAGCGATGCCACCACTTTTATGCAAGCGATTGTCGGTTTCATTGCTGGTCTCGGGGTTTCCTGGGTCAACGGTCGATATACCGGCAGTTCGGATACGTGGGACGATAGTAGGACGATATCCGACAGACAGATTTGGCTTCTGACATGATCGCCATTGAGCACTTTGTGCGCCTTTCTGTCGGGATAGGCAACCTTCCCGGATGGGTCCCGATGGGTGACGGACGGAAATGCTGTGAAACTCCATGATAATGGAAATTTGGACTGGAGCAAATCCAAGTGGAATTTGGGAGTCCATACCGCCATACCGATACCGGGCCTTCCGATAGACCACACCACTCATCGCGAGTGATCCACCGCAGAATCGGGACCTTGTTCTTCTTTATCGGTTCATCGTCGGTGTTCGGGCGGGTTGTGGGAAAGGTCAATTCACCTGGTTCCGGGACTAGCAAGGCTAGAGGACTGGAGATAGGTAGCCACCAAGGTTCTTCCTCCACTCTATTCCCGTTGACATATTCGTCCAAAAGCGAGTCATCTTCCATTCACCTGTTTACTTACCTTCATTCGTACCTGCGCCACGCCAAGTGGTGTACAAAAACAACTTTCTGATCTTCAACTTTCCTTTTTCGCCAATTTTCTCGTCTACGTTCCGACCTGATACAATCACCAGAGCAACCCGTCTACAGGTAACGATCACACAGCAAACATGGCAGCATCACAGGATCGCAACCCCTCCCCGACCGTCGTCATCATCGGCGCCGGACTCACCGGGCTTTTGACAGCTCAAGCTCTGAAAAAGGCAAGTTTTTTCCCACACTCCCCTACCTCTCCTTCTTCCCCTCTCCTCCAGCTTACTAACTTCTCGCAGCACGGCTTCACCGTCCTCCTCTACGACTCCGAACCACACCTCAACTCCCGCCCGCGCGACTGGACCATCCTCCTCCACTGGGCTCTCCCGATCTTCTCCTCCCTCCTCCCACCTTCCATCCTCGCCAACTTCGACCGCGCTATCTCCAACCCCCACCTAGACTTTGACGAGTGGGCGGAGACGCTGCCCATGTATAACGGTGAAACAGGCGATCTGATCTTCAAGAGCGCGGTACCCGGTAGCAGAAGGATCACGAGGCGGGGACTTAGGGAGGTGTTGAGTGAGGGGTTGGAGATCCAGTGGGGACGGAAGGTGACTAGATTGGATACTGAGTCAAATCCGGAAAAGGTGAAGGTCACTCTGGAAGTGGAAGGGGAAGAAGGGGTGGAAGTGGTGGAGGAGGTGTGGGCGGATTATGTCCTCGGCACAGACGGGGCTGGCTCCAAAGTCAGGGAGATCCTGTTTGCGGATCAAGAAGGGGGAGAGGAGAAGGCGAGGGTGAAGAGGAGCGGGTTCATGATTGGGACTTGCATTGTTGATTATGGGGATGATGGAGAGATGGTGCGGAAGGTGCTGGAGAAGCATCCGGTTACTGCGCTGGTTATGAGTCGAGGGGCTGTGGGGGGGTTTGGAGGTATGTTTCTTTCCTCGTCACATCATGTCACAGCACATCACATCACAGCACATCACGTCACGAACCCGAGGCCCAGTCTCGAACGGCGCGAACCGGGAAGGATGGACGCAACTCGCCGCGCTGAACGATCCCTCCACACTAGAGAACGAAAGCTAACATCCCACAGTCCAATACACCACCCCCTCCCCATCCTCTCCCTCCAACCTCCACCACACAATCTTCTGGACCAAAATCTGGAAAGGCTCCCTCTCCACCACCCCCGACCTCCCACGCAAAGGCCCCGCCGCGGTCCACTACCTCAAACAATCCTGGCAAGGCCTCCACCCCTCCTTCCAGTCCTTCGTGGACTCCACGCCCGAAGACGACACTCACACCAAGGCCTTCATCGACGAAATGGGCACCTGGATCGCTCAGCCTTTTGATAATAGGGATGGGAGGGTGACGCTGGCGGGGGATGCTGGGCATCCTATGTTGATTTGTGAGTCCGCTTTTCCCTTCCCTTACCTCTTACCTAAATTTGGCGATATGATTTGGGGGAGATGCTAATAAAGAGGGGAAAATAGTGCGAGGCCAAGGCTTCCAACACGCCGTCACCGATGTGCACAACTACGTCCAGGCTCTGTTGCACATCAGAGACAGCGGAGCGGATAAGAAAGAGGTGTTTGCGGCGTACGACAAAGACATGGTGGAACGGGGAAGCAAAGCCGCCCTGCAGGCACTGGAAGAGGCAGAACTGGCTATGGATGCGACGAGTGTGGAGAAGATGTTGATGGTTAGGAAGGGGCATGGGAGGAGTGTTTGAGCCTCCTGGTCTCGTCCTGGGTTGCAGCCGAGGTAAGTTTTGTTGTGAGGAGATGGGATTCGTATCGGCTTGAATCAGAGGGGTGGGATATGGCATATGATGGGAAGATGACATAGACGGGATTCAGATGCAGGCGAAAGCGAGCAAGAGGGAAGAGAGGGAAGAGAAGTTGAAAGAGGGAAAGGAAGCGAAGAGGAGGTTACTATACCCGCATAGAGTGAGACCTAATGGAAATGATGAAACAGTTGTCATTCTTGGTGTTGCACTCTCGCACTTGGCTTGCCTTTCGAGAAAGGGAAGATGGGAAAGGTCGTCATACGATACGATGTCTACAATACACCCCTGGAAAGTTCGTTAGCTCGAGACCTCTGGTCAACTTGTCCAGGCGTTTCCACCTCAACTTTATGTGTTTTCTTCGATTATAGGGGCTTAAAATTGATATGAATAGGTCAAATCAGATTCTAATAATCTGTTTTTGGTTGATAATTATACATTTCGAAGTACCATTACAGCGTTCAGGACGGGTTGGTATAAGTCTATCGGGGTGCCAAACTAACAAACAAACCAGTATTGGACTGTTACATCGATACAGGTATCCGTACGGATTCATACGCAAAACCCTAACCCGTCTGGTAAATTCGTGTATGCAACCCCCCCTTCCTGGGCCCCCTGGAGTGTAACGGTATTTTTGCTGCTTCAATGCCCGAAATCGAAATCTCCAACAGAGTATCCTCCACTTCCCGTGCTGTTTGTCGAATCATGGAGTTTGCGCAACATCGAGCAACGAAGAATATCCGGACTTTTACATCCGGAGTTCTTCGGGGGATTGACGTAAGATCGGGGATCGTAATGGGATCCGCGGATTTTCGTTTCGCTTGGCGGTTCAAGCGGCACCGGCAGTTTTGGGGATGGCCGATGTTACATTACCACGCGATGTTGCAGATTACAACGTCGTGAAACTTTTGAATGTCTTGTAAGATTGGATGCTCTGTAATGGTTGTCCATCAACCAACAATGTTGTGTGATCCCCAAAAATGAACCATTGGAAGGAAATGGAAGAGAAATAAGCATCTGACAGGAGACAAAGAGACACGAGATGAACTGACAAGGAAGATGACGCCGGGGACGGGCCGCTTTTCGTCGTTTGGATTTTGGCGTGACATGGGAGTAAAACCACGTGGTGCATGGGGTGAATCGGACGGGCCCGGGGAGATTCAATGGGGCCCCCGGAAGCCGAGGTGGAGGATTTCTGGGGAATTGTTAAGAGAGGCCTCCCTTGATTAGTGATAATGGTGACGGATTCCTTTGATATTGACGTTATCAACTTGAGGATTCATTTCTGTGTTTCAGTCTGTCATTGAAAGACCTGAGGTACATCTAAAAAGGTCCAGGTGTTACAGAAACCGAAATACAAAAAGAGGGGAGGTACCGGAGCTAACTGACCGACACACGGATTGAAGCTTCCCCCTCTGATCCCGTCACTGCAATATCACAGCAATTCCGAGTCGCAATTGCCAATTCGACACCGCAAGGAAGCCCCTTCCTGCCCATCTCCCGATTGATCCTCCTGCATTCTGTCTTGATCGTCGCCCGCATTTTTATGACGCTGCTTGCATTCAGTTCCATTTCTTGACGACCTTCAACCGTTTTGTTCCCCCGAACAACTAAATGAAATCGTTACGATCCAAATTCTTCCACACCAAAATGACGGGTTCCAGCGACCGACCAGCACCCGCTGATGAAGTCGCAAACACCACTTCTCCCACTGTGTCAGACGTACCCCAGCAAGCTTCCCAAGCTGAGCAAGCTCACGAAGCTCCCCTCCTAGCTCCAACCACCACCTACGAGCAACAAGCGACGACAGCTCCATCATCATCATCGCAATCGAAACCCGACTCCCACAATGCCTCCCGCGGCGGTCACGATGGCCACAGCCACCACCACGACAACATAGAAGCCGCCGGCCACGACGACGCCTCCGACTCGGACGAGTTCTCCCTCACCGAAGGCTACGAAACCCGATCGACCGGCTCGACCTCCGCTACCTCCTCCATCTACGCGCACACCTACGAGCACGGCCGGCGCTACCAATCCTACAAGAACAGCCGCTACCCGATCCCCAACGACGACGCCGAGCTGTCGCGCGAAGACATGAAGCACGCCATGCTCCTCGAGCTGCTGGACGGTCAACTCAGCTTTGCGCCCCTGGGGAAGAATCCGCAGAATATACTGGATATTGGTACGGGAACGGGCATTTGGGCGATTGATGCCGGTGATAGGTGGCCGATGGCTAGGGTCAGGGGGATGGATATCAGCCCTGTGCAACCGGTTTGGGTTCCGCCGAATGTGGACTTTTTGGTGGATGATTGTGAGCGGGAGTGGTTGATGAGGGGGGAGGTGGATTATGCGCATTTTAGGTTTATGGCGACTGTGTTGAAGAATTTGCCGGTGGTTTTGGGGCATGCTATGGAGTAGGTCCTTCTCTGCCCCTAGGTTTGGTGAGGATTTGCTAACAGATGACAAAACAGAGCCCTAAAACCCGGAGGCTGGATCGAGTTCCAAGAACTAAACTGCGAAGTCTTCTGCGACGACGAGACCATGCCCGCCGATGACCCAGTCAAAGTCCTCTACGACCTCACCCAACAAGCTTTTGCCAAGTTCAACATGAACATCACCATGCCCAAGATCCTCAAACAATACCTCGCCGATGCTGGGTTTGTGAACATCCAGTGCGTCGTCAAGAAGGTGCCCATTGGCGTCTGGGCGAAGGATAAGACACTGAGACTGGTCGGCATGTATCAGAAGATGGCCATTCTCGAGATTATGCAGGCCCTGGCGGGCAGACCGTTTGATGCCCTGGGATTGGATCAGGTCCAGAAGGAGATGATTATGATGGAGGCGAGGAAGGGGTTGGATAATCCGAGGGTGCATCGGTACTTCAACTACTATTTCTGGTTTGCGCAGAAGCCCTTGTAGGCTGGCGTGGAGGTACGGGAGGAGAGTAATGAATGGGATTGGAGTAATGAAACATGGGAAACAGGCATTATGGGCGGTATAGCGTTGGTTTAATCTATTGGATGTAGCAGCAGGTTTGCGATCTCCGTGTCTTTCTTTTGGATATAGGGAACAGAATACCCGTATATAGAACAAGATGTATATACACTAGGTGGGCGGACTGGCCTCAACCGATGGCGTCCTGGTTCGAAGGAGAATGAATGTACAGGATCGATTACTAGCAGGTTCAAAACGTTCCATTGGTTTTTTCTCTTTCCCCCCTTTTTTTTTCTAAGCGATATATCCCCCGTCGCAACCAATTCTTCATCAGCTAACACGTCACGTATACAAACCAGAAACGACCATACCTAGGTATCCAACCGGAGGTACCACAACAACCCGCTCTAGCTCCAAGGCGCAAAAAAATATCATCACAGCCCTATACGAAAGCAATTCCCCCCCATCGCCCCTCAACCTTCATCCACCCATCTCTCTCCTATGTAGCATTAAACGACGACGATTATTACTTAAATCTCAACCCCCGCCGCCCGACGTTGTTTCGAAGCGCCAATTTTTGCTCGCTTCGATAGGTAATAAAGCCTTAGGTAGGATTCCGGGAACTAGGTGGCGCGGTCATAGAGGACTTAGTTAGCCACCACTAGCACTTCTTATCCCTCCCGTTTCTGGGACTCGTTATTGTGGTCTTTCGTGGTTTTGCTTTTCGGGTGAAGAAGGAGTGGGTTTGGATATGGTTATGGTTGTGGTTGTGATAGTGGTTGTGGTTGTGGTGTCATGGTTTGGGGTGTTGTTGTCGTTGTTGTTCCTTTTGTTGTTGTTGTTGTTGTCGTTGTCGCTTTTGTTGTTGTTATAGGTACCTTCACTACCTCTAGGCGCGGAGGTTGTAGGGGTGGATATCGATGAACAGGAGCCCGAGTTCGCGTCCGCGTCCGCGTCCTTCACTCCCAGACCCCTTTCGTCTTCGTCTTCTTTCTTGATGGAATTTTTCCATTTTTGTTGGCCGCCGTTAAATATCCGGTCAATGCGGGCTGCTGGCGCTGCTGATAGATCGCTGCCGCTGCCGTTGTAGTCCCACGCCAGCGTGGTGGCCTCGCCGCATTCTGCGATGGTGGAGCTGGGCTCTTCGACGTTGGGGAGGGGAGTGGTGGGGGTGTGCCCGAGTTGGGCGAGGTAGTTGGTCAAGTTGTCGAGGGTGAGCTTGGGCTTGACGGTCGTGGTGGTGGTCGTGGTGGTCGAGGTGGTCATTGTTGTCGTCGTTCTTGTGTTAGATGCCCCTGGGTACGGCATGCGGGCGATGCCAGCGAGGCTTTGGTATGTTGGTGCCATTTTGCTGGTAATAGAGAGTGGGTGGGCCGATAAAGATGGTTTGCTCTCGTCGGTAGATGTTCAAGGAAAGAAGATATTAGGAGTATAACGGGCCAGCCGTATGAAAGAAGAGAAAGCTTCCACCTGGAAAGGCAGCTTGATGAACACCAAAAGGGGGAAGGGTTAGGACAAGGAAAGACCGCCACCAACCTACACAACGGACCACGGCCAACATGAAAGACACAAGTCAGCTGGATTTAAGGAGGGCTTCTTCTTCAATATATCGCACCAGGCGAAATAATCAAGAAGCTAGTCGACGATAATCGCGGGCCTCCCCCGGCTCGCCCGAAAGAACCTGCTTGCCCGACCTCGAAGTTCTCGAACAAAACAAAGCTGCACGCGTGCAATGAGACATGCACCAACGTTGTTCACCAGCGCTTATCCACATGAGGCTCGAATAAGGTCAGACTTTCTTGTCATCCCATTAGCTGCGCCAGTCTGTCAGCAGTAAACTGAGAATGAGATATCGTCTTCCGCATATGGGCAAGACAGTGAATGTTCTTCTCGTACGTCAGTTCGACGTTCCATGGCTTGACTTACATCGTACCTCATCAACAAGCTAAAGGATCGTGGAGTGAAATGTCAAGTGTCTGTTCCAGGGGAAGCCACTAGCAGCCTCAACGGAGTTCGGAGATATCACGCTGTCACCGTTGGTGAGAGGTGAGAGGTAAGGTACCTCTATAGTACGTACCGAGTTAATTGCTGACCACCTCGACTTGTAGACACCTTCCAATCATACTGGTAGGATCCCAAACTATCATGCACTCGCTAAACGCCGTGGTTGCAGGTTGGCGTCCAAGTGGGATAGTATCACATGTTAGTGATCACGGTGTGCTCACCAGCCTTGTCAGTAACACATTTCTCTTTGTTCACGTTTGGCCAGGGGCGGCTCGTTTCGGATAGCCGCCTGACCTACCAGCCTCTAGACGGAAAGGAGATGTGGTTACACATATCACTTTTACATTGGCTTTCACGGCGGCCGCCAGAAGGAAAGCTGCTGCCCTAGGTGGGATCAGACATGATCACATGTTGCACCCAGGCACTGCTGAAGACATTCTCAGGGTCCAACATGCATATGTAAGTTGGTCCTCATTACGACGTACCTGGCTTGCTCTCATTTCATGCCCAATCTTACCGGAATCCCGTTAACTCCGTAAATCACTGAGCTAGCTTACCTCGACGTACATCCTGATTCGAGATGCCGAAAGGTGTTGTTGCGCTGTGCCTTACATGCCCTGGGCATTAGAACGTGTTCTCAAACGCCGATGTGCCAGGGATGAACCCCCGAATGCCTCCTACAGATGTCGCAGCAACCAGCTTTCAAGCAGCCAGAACAGCTTTTCGGATTCCCGAGCTGAAAGGGCTGTGGGAAAACAGTGTTTTGACAAGTAGTATGGTTCAGTCAGCCTCGTGAAGTTCGCAGTAAAGACATTGGTATTCTTCAAGACTACCCCAGCTTCCAAAAGTACACTCACATCCATACACTAGGTATAAAATACCATGGAAGTTCTAACTTCACAATATCATGAAGCCAGTCCATTACTGCGTCATCTGCCACTTCCTTCTATGTTGCCTTACCTTCAAAGAGTACCTCCCTACCAACCCCATAGAACAGGGGAGAGGACGATAGAAAAGAACGTGAAAGCCCGAAAAAACCTCGTAGACTTCAACGGCCTCCCAAGAAGAAAGCCACATGCATCAGTCCAACCCTGCGTTTTTCGCCATCAATACGCCACGCTTGCTTGCAACATCCAACCCAAAGCGAACCATAGAAAGTTAAAAAAAATAAAAAAAATAAAAAAAGACGGAATCCAACCAGGCTATGCCGTCTTGAGCCCATCCCACTGCGGCGCATTCTGACCTCCAAAACCCACCTTATCAGCCACCGACGCGCTCTTCTCGGACAGAGTCGTAGACATTGACATCGCGTGTGGCTCCGCCGTGCTTCCCACTCCTATGATGCTAGAAGGCGCGTTGCTACGTGCGTGTGACTGCCCTTGCCCCTGCGCAATTGGCGCTGGGACTTGTGGTGCTGTGGCTCCTACCAGGACGCGAGCCTTCAACCACACTTTTGACGTCTTGCTCGGCTTCGTACTAGTATCTTCACCGCCGGAACCAATCCCCAAACCCTCAACAGCAGGCTGCACCACCATCACCACCGGTCTCCCATCATAAAGATACCCCGGCGGACCCTGTCCCTGCCCAGCCATTGTTTCCTTCAAACCTCGCTGCTGCGCCCAACACAACTCCACCAACCTCCCGCCTGTCTTATAAACCTGCCCTCCCATCGCCGCAAAACCATGAAACCGTATCGGTCCCGGCCTCGCCCACAGCTGACAAGAGAACCTCAGCGCAGCATCGATGTGCTCCGTCAACGAACGCTCCAGCTTAGCAATGCCCGCTGGGTCTTGATCCTGCAGCAGGAAACGGGCAACACCGGAGAGGAAGCGGTCTTTAAGGCGGCGGGCGTAGTTCAGGCGGGACTCGATGAGCATGCGTTTGGCTTCAGTGCCGTTGGCGGAGGTGAGGGAGATGCCGGCGGTGGCGAAGAGGTGGAATAGGGAGGCTTTGACGTGGGCGGAGGATGTGGAAGGGGTTGCGTCTTCGCCTTGGGCTGTTTGGGTGGTTTAGTAAATGGTGGGAGGAGATGGGAGGGGAGCGGAGGGGAGGGGAGGCTTACACTCGGTGAGCATGTGGAACATGTTTTCTATTTCGGCTTTCATGGGATAGGCCAAACTTGACGCGCTGATGGGATCGTGGTGGTGACTCGACGGCAGATTTGTAGTGAGGAGGGAGAGCGGTATTCGTGCGTTTTGAGCTGATGGGACGTAAACGTTGCGGGAGGGGATGGCGTTTGACATTGCGAAATCAAAGCGAAAGCCACCAGGTGCACATGAGATGGCTGTAGGAGGAGCCACGCATGGACTCTCAAGGGTTCCAGATGAGATGGCGTTGAAGACCCAAAAAGGGGAGGACAGGGCTTCTGTGCAAATGAAATTGGCTAGTATGCCGTGCAGCAATGCCTGAACCATGTCGGTGCTCCCGACTAGAAGCTCGCTGGGCAGCTTGTGGTCATCAGTAATCTTGACGAAGTCCTTGACGCCATCGCAAAGCTCGTGAAGCTGGAGAGGGTGCAAGCCGGTCGATAGCCTCTTCGGATCCCTCGATGCGTAGTCCCGTGCCCAGGCATACCACGTCTCGTCGCGCTCTGCGAACCAAGCATTGATTTCCTGGTCGGACAATAATCCAGGAGCGGGCTCCGGTGTCGGCATCAGCTGCGAGTTGGAAATCGTACAACTAAGATCGATGATCTGCTCCTCCTGTCGCATGATCTGCGCTTTCAGCTGTTGAGCCTCAACCAGCAGTATCTTCTCCCTTTCTTTGATACTCTGAAACTCATTTTGCCATTGCTGCCGACGGGTCTCATGATGCTTCTTGAGGATGGCCAACTGTCGGACAAGATCCTGGTTCTCGGCAAGTAGGTCCCGTTCTGTTCGTTGTAGAGCGGCGACTCTCTGATACAAGCCCCGGTTCTCCAGCATCAACTCTTTATCGGGGTCTGGAGTCTGGTTCTGGGTTGGCGTGGACTGTTTCGTGTGCGATGCCATGGACTGAGGCGTTTGTGGTCTGGTAGAGACAGGTGTTTGTTGGGATACCACAGACTGAGATGTTTCGGATGCCGCAAACCGTGGTATTGGCGGTAGTGGGGCAGATTGTGGTGTCTGGGACGTCATGAATGCTTGCGTGGATGGTTCCAACGACTGCAAGAACCTGCTGACCTTGTCGGCCGCGATCTCGCGGTCATTACATGTATCATAGCTCCTTTCGTGGGCGAGGAGGCGTAGCTCTTTGGAGCTCGCTCCCCTCCGGTGAGTAGATTGTGACCTGTCCCTTCGCCGGTCTCGCTCCCGCTCCCTTTCCCTTTCCTTCTCTCTTTCCCCTTTTCGTTCGATCTCCTTCAGCGAAACGTGGACAGCGGTCCTATTTTGACTGCGTTCACGGCCTTGACTTGTAGCTTCGAGCGCCGCTTGTAGAGTGCTTCTACTATAACTAGAGGTACATTCACGGTTGTCGCGAGTATCGAAAGATTGCCGTGTAGTACTCCTGCTGAGACTCCGTTCACGGTTCTCCCGAGGGTCGAAGGAGGTTTGCTCGTTGCTCCCGCTTAAGCTACGCTCGCTGCTCTCTGGACTCTCCAGGACTTCTCGAAGATCTTGATCTTCACGACCTTGGCGCTGTTCACTTCTTGATCGCGACTGGGAGTGATGACGCCACGGCCGAGTCCAGCTGTGGCTTCGGCTCTGCTGCGTCCCACCTTGTCCATCGCGCGACTGGCTCGTCCAAGACTGATAGACTTTTTGAACCAATTCTGTAGCCGACGGATTCTGGGGAACGTTCTGTTGAACTAGATCGCCGAATTGCCCCAATGTCGAAACCGGCGTGTCTGGCACCTCCGGAAGCGGGAAAAGCAGAGAGGAGGAGGCTGCGCTGCTTTCTGGATATGGTGAAAGGGCTCGGTTGAATGGCTCGAAGATGGTCGATCGAATCTGCGGACTACCGTTCGTTGGAGTCGAATGGTAAGAGGAGGCCACATGCATGGAAGATTCAGAGTCTCTCCGAAAAAGCAAGTCTGGATCTCTCCATCGATCTGGAGAGACTGCCTTCGATCGGATATCTGTAAGTGATCGCTCTGGGGATACTGCCTTGGACCTGAGGTCAGGCTGGCGCGAGCCGTGGCTCATTGTCAGGGGCAGAAGTGCCTGGCCGGGAACGGAGTAGAGCTGAGAAAGGGTTCAATGTGGATCAACATAAAGAAAGACAAAAAAAGACAAAATGGACAAAATGATCAATGGGTGAAGTTTCGAAAAGTGAGGTCTGCACCAGAGCACAAGAACCTAGCGCGTGGGCCTCGCCGTCCACTGCTTCGGTCTGGCAAATGCGACCTTAGATGCGGACAAGTGACCAGATGAGAAGGTAAGAAAATGGAAAAAGACCAGTAAGCACGGCGAGGTAACAGACACCATCCAGCCGGACCGCAGCACCGCATTTATTGAAGGTTGCGGTGCAGACATGTGGGCGCTAGGCCTGAAGTGGAATTCGAATATTTCCCTCTCACCAACAAGTCAGGATGCGCTTCAAAGCTGGCGCCAAAGTCGGCCGTTGGCTGGTCCTGTTGTCCAACCGTCAGGATGGAACCTACCCAGTCAAGACTTTGTGAGGTAGGCAGAGCGTGTTCCCCAGACTTTCTCGGGTATATCTCAGGCCACTGGGCCAGACAACAACCCACTCGGTGTGTGCTTGAAGTGGGACTGTCAAAGACAGGTGGCGCTCATGGTGATCACCACTACCGGTATGAGTTGCTTATGGCGGCAGCCCCTGGTTGTCCATCACGCGGGGGGAATCCAGTCGAACTGGGGAGTGACGGTGTTGTATGATTTCGGCGATAAGGTACCTCTAGAGAGCTCTCTTCGGTACAGAGCGAGGAATGTCCATATGTGCGGGCTAGAACGAGTTCAGCCTGAAGGGGTAGACACTTGTCCAAGAACCGACGATCCAACTGATGATAGGAGAGGTTGGAGTCGCACAGCCTACCTGGACCGAGTTTGAACGGTGATATGCAGATCATGTACGTAGCACCATGCTGCTTGGAATCCCTGGCTTCCTTCGCAATGTCGTATCCGTCCGTTGAAAAGCTGGTGTGCCTTGCCAAGCATCCATGTCATCGACCAGTATCCAAGAGTCCCGGTAGAGAGAGCGCCGACTTCGAGCTGGTGAACGCCTCGAGCGAGTGCTGAGGTGAATCCGGAGAGAAGCCGAGCTGTTATCACGTCAGGCGACTCTGAATAGGGTCAGCCAGCATCGGTTGGTTTTCCAGCGTTTCATTTTATCTGGTATGGGCTGATGTTTCTCTCGGCTGTTGGGTCGTTTCATCAGATGAAGCTGTTGGTGACAAGAAATTGCGGCTCAGGCGGCGTTACCATGTGCTGCTGCAAGCGGAATGAAGTTGGAGAGGAACCTCAAGAGGTGAGGTTGAAGATGGCCTGGAGCGCGACCCTAGCCCCGCCTCTAGCGCAATGTGGGGTAGGTCTGGATATCTCGCACTGTGAGCTGTATGCCGCGCTGTAATTCCAGTACAGTAGTCCGATTGACGACCTTTTTTCGTGAGGTTTTCACTCGAAAGGCCTTTTTCAGAGATGAGAAAGGACATTGGGGAACCCATGAAAGGTATTGATCAAAGACTACTATCCAGTCAGAGCGTTACGCCATCACGACAATCGCGCTGTTGATGATGTCCTCTCAGTTCTTTCATCTTCTCACACTGTGATTCAGGCCCGTCATAATAAGCGCCCATGAGCGCCCTCTGTGTGATCAGATGCTGCACAGTGGACCTCATCACCGATCCGATCCTGTCTGGCGGACGAAGTCCGGTAACTTTCGTATGTGTCAACCAATTGCGGGTTGTAAGTTACGAAGACAGGTATGTAATTTCAGTCCTTCAACTCGTTCACTGTTGTCCAAACACACGAACTCAGCAATGTCTGTTGAGCACTTGTCGCAAGAACGCAGCACAGTTTCGACTCCCCTCTGATCCTAATCTGACGTCCTTTCCTTTCCTTTTTATTGAATCCTTGTTAGTTCGTCCACGACGCGGCGAAACTACCTCTAGGCAGGCTGCGGCACTGCCATCCATCACAACCCCTTTCGGCCCAGCCATAATGCGCCATCATCACGCCCTCCCGAAAACATCAACACCACAAGGTACCCATTGTGATACTAACCCCCGCCTCCAATCCCATTACCGAACCATCCAGTCCCAGTGAAAACGGTGATAGAAGTGCAATTCCCGTACTAGTCCAACTGAGACCTGCTTGCTCAGCAGAATGCCTGCCGTTCTGTTCAAAGAACGTAATCACCCCATCGCCATTATAATCATTTGTAAACCTGATGGCCTGGTACTCGCTTTCCCGTAGTCGTCAGGTCGCTGATTTCCAAGAGGTGAAGTGACAAAGTCGGATCGATGCACCGAACCTCGGACAACACCCGCCAGCTGTCCAGCTGTCCCAGGGACATCGCATCGGCATGCTTCCCGCACCGAATACCGAGCCACATCGCATGGGCGCGTGACAGAAGCGGGTCCCGGCAGGAACGCAGCAGACAGTCCAACACGCAGTCCGAACCGGGCTCGCGTTCGGGGTTGTCCGGTCTCCGAGGATGATTGTTTGTAATCCAGCATGTTGGTAACCCTCTTCGTTCTTCTTGGGTATATCATCTTCCCAATCCCTTGCCTTGCCTTGCCTTCCAACTGGTAGAGCAAACCTCCGTACCCATCGCAAACCCATCTCGAACACCCAGACACATCGCAAGAAACTCCATCACAGCTCGCATCCCAACCGACAAGTCCCTCACGACCAAACCCTCAACATGTCCCCCTCCAAGACCACCATGTCCCCCACCCCCTCCAAGATCACACTCACCAACCCCTCCATCCCCCTCAACTCCCTCATCCTCGTAACAGGCTGCAACGGCCTCATAGCCTCTCACGTCGCCGACCAGCTTTTATCAGCAGGCTACCGCGTCCGCGGCACCGTCCGCTCCGCAACCAAGACTTCCTACCTCACCTCCCTCTACTCCCACCGCCACGGAAGCGGCCCGGGGAAATTCGAGCTCGTCGAGATCGCAGACGTCACGGCCCCCAATGCCTGGGACGACGCCGTGAAGGGAGTGGCGGGGATCGTCCACTGCGTGGGAGCCACGGACCTGACTACGCAGGAGCCGGATAAAGCTGCTAAGGAGGAGTTGGAGTGGCAGGTTGGTTTGCTGGAGGCTGCTAAGCGAGAGGAGAGCGTCAAGAGTTTCGTGTTTACTTCTTCGGCGTGGTCTGTTTGGACGCCTGATGGTAGCAAGAAGGTGACTTTGACGGAACAAAGTTGGAACGAGGAGGCAATCGCCCTGGCGAGAGATAAGAATGTTGATCCGAAGAAGAAGGGGATGGCGGGGTTTATGGCGCTCAAGACTCTTGTTGAGCAAGGGGTTTGGGAGTGGGTGAAGCGCGAGAACCCCAGGTTCCAGTTCAATGTCGTTCTGCTTGATACTGTTCTTGGCGAGTGTCTTGATCCGAAGAATCAGGGGATCCCGAGCACCCCGGGTATGGTCCATTGGATTTGGGAGAACAAGCACATGGCTATTATCGATCTGATGGAACCGCAGTGGTTTGTGGATTGTGTGGATATGGCGAAGGTGTACGTCGCTGCGCTGGCATCGAGTCCGAAGGTGGATAGGGAGAGGTTGTTTGCGTTTGGGGGACGGTATAGCTTTAAGGAGGTGGCGCGGTTGTTGGGGGAAATGTATCCGGAGCGGAAGGAGAAGTTGGGAAAGCCGAAGAAGGAGGGGTGGGATCAGACGGAGGTGCCGAACCAGAGGGCGGAGGCGTTGTTGAAGAGGGTGGGACAGAAGGAGGGCTGGACGAGGTTGGAGGAGAGTGTGAGGGCGAATGCGGAGAGTATTTTGAGGCTGGAGAGGGAGGGTGGCACGGGGGTGCCGCAGAGTGGGTATGCGAAATAGACTGGTGAGAAATGGTGTTAACAATAGCTTCGAGATGTTGGGTATATAGAGAGTAATACATACGATAGCTTGGTCCAATGCCCGATCACCTTGAGTATGCGCTACACTCGCGCGATCTTTTGTCCCCATTTACACAGCCGCCACGCGCGGCGCGTTGTAATCCATATCTCTGGTCACAGAGAGCTGCTATGACCAAGATGGCAAACTGCTCCAAGCGCAACCACTTCCTTCGTCTTCAGGACGCCGTCGGCTGTAGATTATTTCCCACCGTCTTGTACAGATCCCTCAGCTCAAACGCCTCGATTCCTCCTTCCGGGATCTCGCCAATGATACGCGCCGGCTGACCAGCAACGATGCTGAAGCTAGGGATGACCATATTCGGAGGTACAACCGAGCCGTCGAGGACTTTAACGTAATCCTTGATGATGGCAAACTCGCCAATGACGACCTTACCGCCAATGTAAACGTGGTTGCCAATCTGAGCAGCTTGGACGACGGTACCAGGGCCGACGAAGACGTGGTCGCCGAGACGGAGGGGCATGAAGGTAAAGACTCTGTTTATGCGCTACCGTCAGCAATCGCAACACAGTCAAAGGAAGGGAAGAGAGGGAGAAGGCAAGACATACCCTTTGTACATCCTCCCCGGCGGACGAAGAACACATCCTTTGCTCAAGAAACAGTAACGACCTATCGCAACGGCAGTGTTGTTGGCTGGACTACCGGACGCGGACTGGGCTGGTGGGATGGTCCTCGCGAGATCGCCTCGGATCATGACGTCGGGCTGGATGACTGTCTTGCCGCCGAGCATGATGTTTTGGGTGCCGACCAAAGTGGCCTTGCGGGCGACTTTGTTGCCGGTGTCGGTCTCGATGTATTCTCCTCTGGGCGGTCGTCGCGACATGATGGGCGGTTGTCTGTGTGTTCCGTTTGGGGTTGTGTGTGTTTGTTTGCGTTGTTGTTTGGTCACGGTGTTTTGGTAACAATTTCTTTATCAGGCAGAGGGCACCTTGACGGTTTGGTGTTGACACTTGACAGCGACGGAACAAAGTGCCGATTGACAGGGATCACGCAAATAACGGTCTCTGATTGGTCGATCATGCAAGGCCAGCTGGAGGAGCTTGGGCCACTCATTGCGGACCAGGCGGGGTCCCCTGAAGAGCGCTGAAGGTGATCCGCTGTCGATTCGCTATCGTCCGTTCCGCGTCTTCCACTCGTTGCTCCTCTTCACCAAGTCGAGACCAGGTTGAAACCTTGAAGCCCAACAGATGTGATGGATCTCGACAAGACCTGCGGTGAGCGAATGGAGTCCAAGAACTCCAAAATCGCCTCAGTTCTGGTACGATAATTAGACTCGTTGCAGTCATGGGAGCATCACCCCATGTCACTGTCTCTTGATGGCATTTGGGATTTATATCTGTGTTGATTCCCTTCTTTTTTGTTGATGACCTTGTTGCTTGTAAACAACCCCTGAATGCCCTCATTCTCATCAAAAAAGTCAACAATCACCATGTCCGCCACCCAATCCCCTCAGCCAAGCACGGGCAAAGTCCCAAGCTCCTCCGCCTCCCTCTACCTCTTCAACATCTCCCACATCTCCCACCCCTCTCGACCATCAACGACAGCTACCACCACCGCCATCGACGAACCACCCCCCGCCGTAATCCACCAATCCCGCCTCCGCGTCCTTCACTGGCTCTTCAACCTCTCCCAAACCGACGCTTCGTACCCCTCCATGAACTCGACATACTCCGGCCCCGCGTTCACCCAGCCCTTGATCCCCTCGAACAGAGCCAAGCTTTGAATGGATGTGTCGCCGACTTTAAGGAGATAATCGGACAACCAGCGAGCGCCGCGGCTGCCCCGTCCCGTTGAAGAGCCGCAGTAGAAGATCACCTTCTTCAACCCAGCCGCTTTGAACATGGCATAGACGGTCGGAAGAGTCGGGTACAGCGACTGGGCGGGGAGGTTGATTGAGCCGCGGATTGTGCCGCCCTGAAAGGTCTTGGCGTTAGCGAGCTGGACTTTCTGGACTTTGGGGGAGGGGTGGATGTCATTACGAACCTCGAAATCGTTCCTCCGGAGGTCGACCAGCACGAAATCCTTGCCGACGACTTCACCTGTTGAACCCTTGAGCATCTCCAGAACCTCGGCGCGGGAGATGTTCATCAGGTCGGATTGAGGCTCGGGGAAGGCGGCGTACCATGGCGCCGGCTTGGTTTCGGTCTCTTTAGGTGCTGTGGACATTTTCTCGACGATACCTTAACGAACTTCGGAAGTGAATGTGTCGAACGGACGTAGAGAATCTATGTTACACGCGAGGAAGTTACACTGCCGTCGTGGAAGATGGAAGCTCTTGAAGAATAACAGAGCACACATCACGGCAAACGAGGATCCCCATCCTTGGCGGTTAGTCACCAGAACGGCCTCTGATTGGTCAATTGAATGGCATGCCGAGGATGCCCGATGTTCGTCCGGAATCATCCTGGCTTGTCAAAACACCCTCCACCACTTTTGGGACACCACGAGTTGACGAAACCGTGACACCATCGAACCTTTTGCCAGTTTACTTGGGACCTTTCACGAATTTAGCCTCCGAGAGAGCGGATCAGGACAGCAGTGGTTGGCAATCATGGGCTGTCGATGGACACCGGACGTGGGAGTTGGAGGATGTCAGGAGTGGAGAATTGGTTATCCGGGCTCCGGTGCTAGAGTAAGGAGAAAGAAAGAAAAAAAGAAAAAAGGCAAAAGGCAAAAGGGATTGGTTGCCTTGGCGACGGCCTGGAAAGGGCCGACATCTCAAATCTTGCTGGCTGGCTGGCAACCGCGATGTCTGGTACATCCTGCGTGTGGCCAGTGACAATGGCAGAGAATGCCGTCCCGAAGAGGAACGTCAACTTTCCTTCCTCTAGCAAGCCTCCGGACACCCGACACTGAGACTAGTGTTCACCCTGCTGCCGTTCTGCCTCCCTCGGCCGACACAATACAACTGAAGTCGCTGCTTGTACAACATACCGCATCACGGCCCGGCAATAAACACGTTAGTCGCGAAATCCTACTTACAGCCTTTTACCCGTCTCTTTTTGTGCCTGTCCGTTCCTTTGCGCACTCGTCCGCCTTGGTATAAGCCTCTACTACTTCCATATGAAGATGCCTACGGATCCAGACTGCTGGGACGCTGGGGGGGGCTCATGAGTCGAGCCAAGAAGGTTTAATAAGTTGTTGGCTGCATCTGCTTCTGGGAACTTGTCGGCATCGCTGGGTTGATCTTCCAGGACTCCATCGCCACAACACTGGGAGATCGATAGACGTCGGTGTTCATAGCCATCGACGGCCGCTAGGTGGTTTCCGGTCAAAGGCAGGAGACTATACCTATAAGAAGGGGGAACCGAGGGACATACTACTTCTTCATTATCAACTCACAAGCCCTTTCTCCGCATCCAGCCACTAGCAGCCTCCACGTAACGACCAATCAACCATGAAGTTCGCCTTGTGTCTTTCCCTCTTCGCCACTACGATACTTGCAGCTCCCGCTGCCCTCTTCGATCCGCAGTCCATGGACCCAACGGCCTTAGCCGCTCTGAAGACGTGCGGCGGCGGCACGGGGTATTGCAGCAGTGGACAATGCTATTGCTCTAACTACTGCGAGGTCGGGTACTGTCCTTGGAGTCCTTGCGGGAAGTGTTAGATGGGGATCTCATGTGAGTGGCCATGGATTCCATGAATGGCTCTCATGTGGTTGACACCAACACTAGGAAATAGTACATCCCGTCCATGCAAGGATGCTGGGATTTCCAGGCAATCCCGTGACCAGAAGAACAAAAGGCCGGAACTGGAGAAGGAGTAGCACAAAGCAGGCGACACATGACATGCCAGGATGGAAGGAAGGAGTGAACCGCAGCGGGATTTCGTAACCCCGGGAATATTTCACTTCACGCAGTTTGGAAGGAGCGATGTTGAAATGAAGGGCGCAAATTGATACGCAAAAAATTCCCATTCGAGAACTGCTTTCTCTTGTCGAAATTTTCTTTCTCTTCACTTGCTTGACGAATCGACCATGGGCATCAATTCAAGCTCTCCGCGCTGCTTCATGGTTTCGCCTTTTCCCACAACATCGTCGTCTACTTTTTTCCCTTTCACATCCTGTCATGAGAAAACCCCGTCTGTTAAGATGATGTGCTCGTCTCTCGCCTTTTTTGCAACATGGACATTCCCCTGCTGTTCAGATTCTCGCCCCAGATCAACAACCGTCCCGTCCCTCAAACCCAGTTGCAATGAGCACAAGGGAGAATCTTTGCCGTGACTTTGAGTGCATGGCGGGCTGGATATTGCACGCGATATCGGCGACAGGAGTGGTCACCTACGGAAGTTCGGCAAGTTCACCCATCTTCGTTGGTCAGATATATTGCACAGCTGGTGGAAGGTTACTGGCGCGCCTCAAAGCACGATTGCTGACGATGCCAAATGGTACAAAGACTTCAAGAGCGCATCAATGCTACCCCGAGCATTTCAGATAACCTCCTGCGATAGTATTCCCATCCGAACCGTCGAGCTACGACAAAGTCCATCATATCAACACATGTCGTCGGCTCCCAACACTTCCAGATACACTTGCCAACTTGGCATCCGGCACTTATTCCTGCCAATGCTCTTGGCTTACACCCCTCGATACTTAGTTCAAGTCACCTCACGACCTACCGCACTCCTTCGCTCCTTTCTCCCCTTCGAACTCGCACAATGACCTACCGACCATACACCACCACGGAAATTCATCCCGTCCCGCGCTTGCAGATGGCACTATGGGTTGCTATGGGCAAGACGAAATAACGCCGAGCGGTATTATTTGCTCTGCAGATTGGTCGACAGGGTCGCATTCTGGCGTTGAACCGCGCATGCCACACATGCCGTGGCGCTCACCAACGGCGGTTGGGTAAGGTACATTAGCCTGATCTTTGCACTTGCAACGCAATCACGGCCATAACACTGGATGCCGGACAGCGGTTGCCAAATGCTTCCCTATGGTACGGGCTTTTCATGGTACGCTATCTTCTGAGCATCGAGAACACGTCGGGAAGAACAAGAGAAGGGTCCATTACCACGGCTCTGGTAAACTGACAGCAAATGGGGTTAGGACACTCCGCCATAACCTTCAGAATAAGAGTATGGGAAGCCGAAGAACGCCTGCAAATCACATCCGGATAGCAAGAGAATATTCACATGGTATCTGGACGTAAGGAGGCTAGGGTGGGTGGTGCGCCTCTTCCCTCTACACCATGCATGCCGGATCTCTTGTCCTTCTGGGCGATAGGCTTCAGCCTAACCGGACCTTACTGTACTCGATCAATCACTGACTTCAAGCTCTCCTATCCAGAAGTCACAGGCTAAACCATCATTTCACGCACTCCTTCTTCCCGGCTACAAGTCATTGCCTGTCTGGCGGCTGACAGCTCAAACGAGAGGCGACTGTCAGGGATAGACACCACGGGGGAACCATCAGACCCCGGATCTACATCCAGCCATTTTTTTGTGTTCACGTTGCAATATGGAGTTTCCGTCCGGCTCTAGGTCCGGCTTGCCTAGGCCAACCCAGAACTGGACAGATCCTCCTCTCGGACTTGCTTCTACTGGAAGAATTCGCCTTCCGCGAGATGAACACCATGGGAAACGAACCAGCAACAAACCATCACTCCACGTTTCCGATCCATCGGGTCGTCCCAGCCAGTTACATTTTCTCTTCTCCATATTGTTCACTATCCGAAGAGACAACATACAGTCTGACACAAGTCACTTGCCCACGGGGTATCCCCAGACACCTGACCCTAGCTGAGGAGAGATCAACCTGAAGCATCGCCAGTCCATATATGCACGGCTCGGTCCCTGATATCTGTCCCTTCCCTTAGGGCTTCTTTCTCCCCATGCCCGGTCTCTACACCGTGCCATCACCTTCGCCTGCATCACTCACCACTTACACGAACACTAGCTAAGCACCACCACAGACCGTCAAGATGGTCGGCGGCGGCCCCCAGTCTGACAATGTCATTCACCGGATGGCTATGGATGATCCCATCCCATGGTGGAAGAAGCCCCATCTACGGAACATGTATCTGCTGCTTTTCCCCTGTGTCATCGGCATTGAGATGACGTCGGGGTTCGATTCGCAAATTATCAACTCGGCCCAGTTGTTGCCTGCTTGGAAAGAATGTGAGTTCTTCATTTTGACAACATGAGGCACGCAGGACAGGTGCTAACGAGAGTAAACAGACTTCGGCCACCCAACCGGCGCCTACAACGGAATTCTCGCTTCTGCTCTCCCTCTCGGTTCCGTCCTCGGCCTGCCCTTCATCCCGCTGATTAACGACACGTTTGGTCGGAGATGGTGCATCATGTTTGGTTCCTGCATCATGATCATTGGCACTTTTATCCAAGGTTTCTCGAAGAACGGTATGCCCACCACCCCATGCCACGACTTCTTCGCTAGGTCATATTAACGTCCTCCAGCCCCCATGTACATCATTGCCCGCGCCATCATCGGATTCGGTCTCCCCTACGCCATCGTCGCCGGCTCGTGCTTGATTGGCGAACTCGCCTACCCAAAGGAACGTCCCATTCTAACATCCCTCTTCAACGCCTGCTACTTCATCGGCGCCATTGTCGCCGCCGGCTGCACCTTTGGCACTCAACGGATCAACAACGACTGGTCATGGCGGATTCCCTCCCTTCTCCAAATGGCTCCTTCCCTCCTCCAAGTGATCTTTGTCTTTTTCCTTCCGGAGTCTCCAAGATACTTGATGAGTAAAGATCGCCTTGAGGAAGCAAAGAATGTGCTCATCCGCTACCATGCCGAAGGAAACCCAGACAGCGAATTCGTCAAGGCGGAAATCGCCGAGATCAAAGTCACGCTCGAGATCGAACTGGAGCATTCGAAGCAGTCGTGGGCGGACATGATTCGGACCGCCGGTATGCGCCGCCGCGTGCTCATCGGTTCTTTGCTTGGCCTCTTCACGCAGCTTTCCGGCAACGTCGTCATCTCCTACTTCCTCGGTGATGTTCTCAAGTTGATCGGCTACACGGACCCCAGCTTCCAGACCAAGTATAACTTGGGTAATCAGTGCTGGAGCTTGGTCTGCGGTGTCAGTGCTGCGTTGGTGGTCATGAGGTTCCGGCGCAGGACGATGTACCTGACGGGCATCTTTTCCATCTTGGCGGTCTATGTCGGCTGGACGGTGTGCACGGCGGTATTCATTGCGCACAAGAATCCTGTGGCGGCCAAGTTTAGTCTTTTCTGGATTTACGCTTACAGTCCGGCTTATAACTTGTGTTTCAACGCTCTTACTTACAGTCAGTCACCCCCTTCTCCTTCCCCATCTCCCTCTTCCCTTGTTTTTCGCTCAGATGCTAACAAAAAACAGCCTACCTCATCGAAATCTTCCCCTACGCCCAACGCGCCCGCGGCATCGCCATCTTCCAGTTCTGGGGCAAGGCCGCGCAGTTCTTCGGTACCAACGTCAACCCCATCGGCACCCAGGCCATTGGGTGGAAGTACCTGCTTGTGTACTGCTGCTGGATCTTTGTGGAGGCGGCGCTCATTTGGTTCTTGTGGCCTGAGACGTCGAATCGCAGTTTGGAGGAGTTGGCTTTCTGTGAGTGCACCTGGATCCTTATTGTCGGGATTAGTGGTGAGCTGTTGCTAACGAAGGTTGTGATGATGCAGTGTTCGAGGATAAGGAAGACTTGGCGCAGTTGCAGCAGAAGAGGGTGGAGACTGAACATGGGGTTGGAGAGTTGGATGATGAGAAGCATGCTGTTGTTCGTGAGAAGCGGGTTTGAAGGATGAAGGCATGGGTGGGTGGATGGGTGAATAGATGTGGAGGAAGGGTTGGTCTCTTGGTAGGCAATCACTGACTGCCCTGACTTTTTCAGGAACCAAACAGAGAAATAAAGGGTGGTTTCTTCTATAGCAGATAATTGTGAAGAATGATGAATAGTGAATTCTTGTCTACTATGGTTCCAAGCAAAAGAAAAACCCCCCTGTTAGGTACCTGGCACGGACTACCATAGAACATACGTCTTACTCTCTCTATTTTCATCCAAAGACGTATTTTGTATATTAGAAACGGCGTTACGTCTAATCTATATTAGTAAATAGAAGTTTGTTTATTCATTCTGTCCTCTAGGATAAAATATTTCGTTAGTTTGAAAAGAGATTCTTAGATATTTGTAAGGAACGACCTGGTTGTGTAAGAATAAGATTCGGTACTTACCCCGCTTATTAAACTTACCCGTCATACCAAGTAGATTCCGCGATCATATTCTCTGGTGATGTTTCCTGGTGACGAAACCCTTGGGTGCCATTCTGGTGTCACGAACATCAGATGAACTTGGGGGAATCTAGCCCATATTCATGCATGCGTTCATCCCTTCTCTCATATCTCCACACCAATGAGACGAACTGCACATCTGCCTTCAGCGAGACAGAATAAAGCAATCACGATATTTTGTTCCCAGCATTCGCCAAAAAGACGACAAAGTCATCACTATGAACTCCAATCCATTTGGCGTACCGTCAACCTTGACTCTTTGACTCCCCAAAGCCCAAGTAAACACGCCAAAAAACCAAAAAGAAAAAATTGAAATGGAAAGGAAGTGCCCAAGAAGATATCCGAACAGAAATAATTGAGGCAAAAAAACAGAAAAAAAGATGCGCCAAGAGGGAATCGAACCCCCACCTCATCCTTGGAAGGGATGAATCCTAGCCGTTAGACCATTGGCGCTTTTTTTTGTTGGAAATTGGTGCATAATTACCAGCTTACATAGTCTATACTGCACCCCAGGCAGCGCATCCCCACGTGCAACGGTTCAGCGAATGGCGCCAATCCCTCTGTTTTTTTCGGACTTCGGTTCGGGCACCGGATCTGCTGTTCATCATGTTCATCAATGTTCATCACTAACGTCGCAGCAACGTCGCAGCAACGTTGAAAATGCAGGGACTTGGATCTTCAATTTTTATTCATCAGCGACTTTCCATCGGGGACAAAGCAAGTGGCGACAAGGGAATTTCGGTGCGATTGATCAGGACAAATCGATTTATCGAGGGGCGCGCTGCGCATGTTGACGCCAAGTACAATGTCCGCGTCTGTCCGCGTCCCACCCCTAGCATGAGGTTATCCCCATATTGTGCTTTGGCAGCTGTCATCTTTGCATGCATTTGCGTGCTTTGCGTGGAGTCACTTACCTATTTCCAAGCTCAGCTTTAACTTCAACTCGACTTCAACTTCGGCATCGATGTGTTGTGCCTGGATTGTGGCGCCCGGGCACTTTGTTCCTTGATTGTTCCTGAGACAGCTGAGCCGTGTCTTTGTTTGGTGTGGAAGGTGAGACAAGGGGGACGGGAAGACAACAAAGGGGTGGGTTTTGGGAAATTTGGAAGACGCAGGGCTCACGAACGGATGTTCGGTTTTTGCGGTTGAACTGCTAGGACAGCGTGATGGGAGGTTTTGCTGCGGGACTGGATGTCTGGATGATATCGCGATGTGAAGTTGGAGTAAGGATTGTGGTGATGGCATCTTGTGAATATTGCTCGAGTTGATGAGCACCACTCGAGTTCTGCTCGATTGCAAGATGTCTTGGGATATTTCCTTTGATCGTCCTTGCTCATCCTACCGATGCTAACAATCTTTACAGGGCCGCTGGTGGTGGTCTTGCCGCATTTTCATCACGACACGTGCATCACGATCCGTGCAAGATCCCAAAACATCACCACCACGTTCATCAACATGGACACTCCATTCCCCCGAATCCCGCTCGATATCAATCTTTTTGTCTTCCTCAACTTGGCACCACTCAAAATGTTCAAGAGTCATCGCTAGCCTGGGGCAACATCCAGCCACCCAACCTTGGCGGAACTGCCCTCCTGACTGCATTCACACAATCTCAAGAAACGGCACACGCTTACTATTGTTGTTTACTTCCTTTCACCCCTTTTACCCCTGAGGCGCATATAACTTCCAGCCCCATCATACCACAACAAGGAATATGTCATTAGTTCCCTCGATAGTCTGGTCTTCTTCACTCACAAACAAACACATCGCTCGCTGCAGCAAGACATTCGCTTTTTTCCCCCGTCCTAACCAAATTTGATCCTTCCACCAACTTACTAGTTTCTCTCGTTTCAACTGACACATCATATACTACATCGTACCAACTAGGTACCATGCATCAACGCTCGTTCAAACCGACGACCAAACAACACCGCGCCACCAGCACCAAGACTGCCCTCTTGGGACTGTTGATGGCTGCGCCGGGGGTTTGGGTCCATGCTGCCCCGGGTGTTAGTCTTGACGCTGTCGTGGCCAACAAGCTTGAGGCCAAGAGCCTCGATAGCTCCATCATTGCCAAGAGGAACGACGACGGCAAGCCAAAAGATGATAATGACGATGACGATGACCCCTGGTTGATGCCAGCCAACAAGTTCTACGACAACTACCTGGACAAGTACTGGGCAAACCGGAACCAATCTTCGGTGCATGGGCGGTCGTCGTTGGTGGGGATGGCCCACAGAAAGAGGAAAGTTTGCTTTTGGAACAACCCCCCCCCCCCCCCCCCCCCCCCCGTTTCCCTTTCTCACAAGAACCCAAAAAAGACTAACGTGCATCCGGCTAGCCCTCTACTGCGGCATCTTCGCCACCGGCTACGACAAAGACATCTCCGACCTCCTCTGGGAGTTCCACACCGTCAACAACATAATCCACTACATCGTCGGCTGGCGCGAGTGTCGCCGCGTCGCCTGCAAGAACACCAGCGGTATCTACATCTGCAACGACACGACCCAAACCGTCCGCGTCACGGGCGAGCGCATTTACACGTTGGCAAAAATCCCCTCCGACAATTGCTGCCACCAGGGGCCCCCCGAAAACCCGACAAAGAAAGCCGGACATGGCATGAGCGGCCAGAAATTCACGGGGACGGGGTTCAATGCGATTGTGGCGTATGCGAATTGTAATAAGGGCGAGAAGGAGTATAGACCCCAGATGGGTCCCGAAGATAATCCGTGGGGACCGAATTTGCAGTGTTTTACGGAGTATTATGGGTTGAGTCCAAGCCCGACGAATGGGGAGGTGATTACGAAGAGGGGAGTGGTAGAGGAGAGGGAGTGGGAGTTGGTGGATGATGGGACGGGGGTGATGGATTTGGTGGAGAAGGAGAACAACAAGGCTGTGGTGAAGAAGGAGGTGGTTGAGGAGAATGAAATTGGTGGGGATGCGGATGTGCTGAAGTTGGAGGAGTGGGAGATGAGTAAGAGGGAGGAGAAGGCAGGAAAGAGGTTTGAAGCTTGATGGAAAGTATGTATCCAAAGTGTAAGAGGGAGTTTTGTTTCTTTCGTTGTATAAAGTTGTTGTAGAAGTCGTCGTGAGAGCATCGATGTACGATAGTGGCCTGTCTTCTGGGGGAACACGGGGATATGAGGTTGTCGTCGTCTTGCCTTTTCCGATACCATTTGAATACCAGTTTCCTTCTTTTGTCATTCCATCCCGCCTTATCTGATCTAATCTGATGCCTCTTTAGTATTGTATCCAGTCATCAAATTGGGTCTCACACTGCTCGTTCCTGGAAGTCCATCCGTTTGGGAAGGTGAAGGTAGCATGAGGCGACTATCATCTGTACGTTACTTTGGGAAGCACCGCCGCACGGAACGACGACGTGCATATGCATGAAGCGTGAGTGCATTAGCAGTGACAGGGGAATAAACGCGGGGGAATACAAAAGATAGGGAAGGGTTCAACTTCTGTTCTGGGGTTGTACCAATGTCTTTTTTGAAAAAAAAAAACATGTCGTGGGCGTTGTCTCTAGAGCGTGATAGGAAGTTCCTTGGTGTTGTGGTGTGGTGTCTTGGCTGGAGTGTTGTTGCTGAAGACCAAGGAAGATGCCCCGACATTGAAGATGCATCATGTATTGGCACTTTCTCTGCAGTAGCGTTTTTGATAGTGGATGGAAAAGAGGAAGGAAGGTTAACAAAGGTCTGGAGCAGCAGCCGCGTCATTCTTTCCTTTCCCCAACTTCCTTCCAAACATGTGGTCCTTCCCGTCCATGTGTTCAACCTGTCCACGTGCCTTTGCGGGAGGACTATTGGCTGTTTGTTTCCAATATTTTGCTCGTTTCGCAACTTTTGCACCAGGAGTCCTTCAATCTACCATGTTACCTATCGAATACGATGTCGAAGCCGGGGAGCAAACTGAGCATTGGGAAGGCAATTTGCCTCTTGGCTTACATTGACCACTTGGAGGCAGAAAGGTAAGGTAACTCTCAAAAGATATCGGTGATTGCGAACCGAGTTGATGAACCAATTGCTGATGGGATTCTGATAGTCGCCTCAACGCTCTCACTCGCTTTGTGCACACCACGGTTTTGACGAATCCAGGTTCGCCAACTTGATCTGCCCTGGACGACCCCCCGCGGACCGCGCCACTTCCCGTCAATGGCTTGATGGAAATGGGCAAGCCGGACACCCTTTCGCTCATCCTCCCGACTCACCACCACCGTCACCACCCACCCCACACACGGGCCGTGATGCCAAAAGTGGAATGTCAGGCACGACAGTGCAGAAAGCCATCAAGCCACCAAGCAACGGGGAAACCCGTTGACGGTTGGTGAGAAGCTTGTTAGTTCCATGTTCTTTGGTTTCTGAGGGGAAATGCAACCCTCTTTTGTCTCTTGTTTCTGATGACTCTGCGGCGAACTCACGAACTGACGAACCAACTGCCTAAAAGTCCCTGGAACCGCCGAGGGCATTGAGGATTGAGGGGGACGCCAGCATGAACTGTGAAGTGCCAATAGCGCCCAGCGCCGGCCACCTACCCCTGCCCCGGGAGGGGATGAAGATGCCCAGCTCCCTTATCGAGCGCCATCGCAGGACGCTGATCGGCTTGGCAACTGCCCGATTAGGGAGGTTTCATTGGGATGTTACCCAACCATCGGTCGCTAGGTAACCAGGGCATGCTGGAACCATCAGCGACTTACAGAAGACCATCAGTGAAAGGTTTCGCTTCCTTCCAGATCGGCATCGGAGACTACTGGGCTAGCGTAGTACTTGTTCCTGCCAACTGCCGCTCGAGGGCCACTCATTGGTTGCACGGGAAATATGTAGAGACGAGGTTCGATCCTCCGCGCCTACCTCGGGATGTGGTCCTCGTGTTGTCGAGATGAAGGGGATGGAGATAGTGGAAGGGAATTTCACAGTCCGAGGGGTTGAGGCTTGGGAGGCTTTTGTTGCGGTTTGTACAGTAACGTGACGGAAAGTAAAACGGTAAGTCGGACGGCAGAGATGATACTGCCTGTCCAGATATTTAATGGCTAATATCTTGCTGACACTAGCATCAGCTCTGCATATAGCTACATACCTATTGTTCTCACCAAACAAACACAAACATGCCATCATCCATGGCGAGTGGCAGGGCTCGAGGCAGGGGACGTGGTGCCTCACGACAGGTGTGGCGCGAACCATGCTGTGCACTTGTGTGATCCTTCGGGTTATTTCACACGGCCACCACACGGCCTCAACCACAAGTCATCCACTCACTCCCCTGATCCCTGATCGGCAGAGCGCTCAGTGTTACCTAACCTTCACCAGTTCTTGACTTGGCCAGCCTCATGTGAGATGCGGCCTGCAATGACACCCCAGATAGCCGAACTCAAAGCGACCTAGGATCCGATTGGGAAGGTTGTCGGATTTGACCTTCCAGAACCTGTCAACTGCACCGAAACATGTCCATCTCAATGTTTATCGACGGCTCGAGATGCATGGCGTCTGTCTTTACTCCATGCCTGGGCTCCAGTCACTCTGGAGAGGCTGAGGACAACGAGGAACCAATCCTGTATAAAGACTCGACAATGACCCCGATCAAAATGAGATATTCCCTTCCTTCCTCAGGTCATCCTCTCCATCCATCATCCATCCAGACAATCCATCCGTTGTATCCTCAGGATCACTTCCTCCTTCTTCTCTCTAGCCCATCATGCAGATCAAGTCTTTCCTCCTCGCGGCCGTTGCTGCCCCCGCCGCCCTCGGCGCTGCCGTCAACACCGTCAAGCCCTTCAACTGCGGTACTGATTCTCCCTCGCGCCAGCACATCCAGATGACCAAGGAGCTCGCTGAGAAGGAGGCTGCCTTTGCTGCCGCCGGTCGTGTCTCCGCCCAGGCCACCATCAACGTCAACGTCTACTTCCACGTCGTTGCCGCCTCCACCTCGCTCAGCGATGGCTACGTTACCGTATGTCACTTTCTTCCACGGATTCTTCAGACTGCTCACTAACACAATGAATTCAGTCCACCATGATCAACAACCAGGTCTCCACCCTCAACACCGCCTACGCCCCCCACAACATCCAGTTCACCCTCAAGGGCACCGACTACACCGTCAACAGCAACTGGGCCGTCGACGGCTCCGAGCTGGCCATGAAGAAGGCTTTGCGGAAAGGCACCTACAAGGACCTGAACCTGTACATCCTCAAAGACCTCGGCGACGCCCTGGGCTACTGCTACTTCCCCACCACCGTCACGTCCAAGTCCAACGACTGGTACTACGACGGCTGCTCGATTTTGTATTCGACCCTCCCCGGCGGTTCCCTCACCAACTACAACCTCGGCCACACCTCCACCCACGAGATCGGTCACTGGTTCGGCTTGTACCACACCTTCCAGGGCGGCTGCACCGGCAACGGCGATTATGTGTCGGATACCCCCGCCCAGGCTTCCGCTTCATCGGGTTGCCCTACTGGTCGTGACTCTTGCCCTAGCCAGAGTGGTTTGGATCCTATTCATAACTATATGGATTACTCTTATGAGTATGTATCTCCCGTCGTTTTCCTCCCGTCCTGGTTGAGATGAGAAAAGATGGATGACTGACATGATGATGATGAAAAACAGTACCTGCTACGAGGAGTTCACCGCCGGCCAGAGGACCCGCATGACCTCTTACTTCAACCAGTACCGCGCCAACGCCTCCGTCTAAGCGTGCTTTGATGTTAGGATAGTCGACGACTCTGCAGCAGTCCAATGGCTTGACTTTTTGATCAAACCCCCACGACGGTTCGCGCGGTTGTATATAGTGACCTTACCATATGTTCCTGATCTGCAACGATGAGATGATGAGAGATGGATGGATGGATGGATGATACCTGGTGGGATGGAGAGGAGAGATACCAAACAAAAACCAAAATGAAAATAAATCGTCTTCTTCTGATGAACTTTCTTGCCCACTGTTTTTGTTGATCGTGATTGTGTGTCAAATGTCCGGAAACACACACACCCATGGTGACTACAGTATCAGCGCAAAGCCAAGTGGTTATACAGAGAGGGGAAGTGGGCAGAGGTCCGAGGCCGTTGAGGGAAAGGCGACGTTAAGGCACACAAGTCTGATACGGGAATCCAGGTTGCCCACCGGTCGAGATCTGATGGTCGTAACGGCGTGGGCCAAGTGTCCCATGGGCAAGGATTCGTGACTCCTTTGTTTCTACCTAGCCAAAGTAGGATCAAGCGATCCGATGGCTGGGCTGAGCCATGTCTAGAGGTACATTTACCAGTCCCTAGCTCAAGCACTTTCCTTCAGTTACGGAGGACGACTACGGTCCAGGCATTACGGCACCTATCAATATGCTCCCGCTTCGTGGATCGTCAAGCCAATATGGATGAAAAGCACATGCGTCCGTCCCGGGCGGGGAAGCCCGTGATGCAATTTGCTATTAGGGGTTATCAACAATAGCCTCTTGTGGTCTTACTCATCACACGGCAAATATCCAATTGCCGAGGGTGAACTTCAAGTCGAAGGATACATCCCCGCGAAATGGCCAACTACATCAGTTCCCACGTCTCTACCAGTTGATTGTCTTGCAAAATCATTTGACAGACTCTTCAAGCACCACAACCATGTTCGCGCCTTTGTCATCACCCTGGGCATTACTCGCCATCCTCGCATCAAGCCTTACTCCAACCGCTATCGCGGCCTGCAGTCGAGATGAACTCCTCCTCACAGTCGACCAATTCCTTCTCGGACTGACCATGGGCCAGGCCGCCGCCCCCCTGGAAAACATCGCCGACGACTTCCAATACATGGAAAACAACAAACCCACCCTCATCGTCTCGGGGGTGTTTCAACAACATCCTCAAAATAGATTTCAACCGCACCATCGTCGACACGACCACCTGCTCAACCTTCACCGAAGTCGTTTCCGCCACCTCCTTCAAGCCCTTTGTGCTCGGCGCTCAGATACATTACTATCCCAGCGACAGCAGCGTCTACAAGATTGACACCATCGTCTCCACCACCGGCTCATGGTTCTTCAACGCCAGTCAGACCCTTCAATACGCTCGGCAAGAAAACTTGTGGTCCGTCATTCCACCCCTGCTCAGCGGGACACCCGCCAGACGCTCCAAGCAGCAGCTGATGCCTATCTGGACATGTGGAGCAACAAGAGTGCTATCGATGCTGTCCCGTGGGGGACGCCATGTGCACGATTGGAAGGCAGTGTTTATACCGGAAAAGGGGCGCCGGATGATTCGTGCAAAGTGGGCATCCCCAGCAACAACACGCAGCCGCCCAACTCCGACCGGCGGTATGTCATTGACGAGAGCATGGGGGCTGTCAGTGTGCTTTGCAACTTTGAGCATTTGGGGAATGCACCGGATAGTCATGAGTTCAGGTTGGAGGGGGGGAAACTGAGATATGTGCATACTATCACTGTGGCGGACAGTTCCGCGTGGGAGAGGGAGGTTGGATTGTCCGCTCAGCTGTGATGGGGATATCATGGTTGGGGAAGGTCGTGAGTGAGGCTCATGGCTACCTAGGGACACAAAGTTTGCGTTTCCTTCTTCCATTTGTGGGAAGGGCAGCTGGGTTCACGAAATATCAGCGGACTTTGCACTTACAGTCCAATGAGTTTTGGCGTGCAAGTATCACCAACCTCTGCACAACCCTTCAGTCGCTAATAAATACCTTACCTACCATCGCTTACTGCGATTCCCAAGCATCACATCTTTCTGTTCTGCCAGTTAAACACCATGTTAAAACGCCTCTCCAAGCTCTTCAACATGCCTACCGTCACTTCCACTCCCGACTCCTTCCCCCTCTTCCCCTACCTCCCCGACGAGCTCCAAACCCTCATCTGGAAACACGCTGTCGACCCCTACCGCGTCCTGCGCATAACTCTCTACCAAAAGGACTTCCCGCCCAGCGCCCAATTCTTAGGTTCCTCTGTCTACGGCCCGCCCTGGAACGTGAAAGTGGGCTGTACTCCCGAGCTCAAAGAAGCCACGAGACAGGTGCGCAATCTGATGCGGGTGTCCAGCCATGCGTACAAGTCGATCACGAGATATATCCTGCCGGATCGGATTCACCTGACGGTCGACTGGGCCCCGCCCTATTTGAGGGAGGGGGTTAGTAGGGGTCAGTATGCCTCTAAGAATGCGAGGATGGGGGAGAAGGTGTATAAGATTCCGTGGCATAGAAAGACGGAGAGGCTTTGCTTGGAGATGGTGCATTTGAGTAGGGATGGAGTGCGGGGAGGAGTGATGAGGGAGGAGATGCCGAGGGGGAGCGACCTGCCCGCGCCGCCGGTGTGGGTTAATGAGGCAGGGTATGAGCCGTTTGGGGATGACACTGATGAGCCTGACTCGGAGTCGGATCCCGAGGAGAGTCGCGATCCATCACGGCCGTCGAGGTTTTACGTCCCTCCCGCAGACGTCATCGCCGCGGCCTCTGTCCCTGAACCAGACCACCCAGACCCAGACCGAGACCCAGATCCCAGAGCCCCCGGCGAGATCTATCTCCCCCACTCCCTAGCCCAGTCCATCACCCGAAGGCACATCAGCCTCGCTCCCACCTTCACCCACCTCACCCCCGTCGCATACGGATCCTGCAACCCGCTCCTCATGCTTTGCAAAATCCTCCGCGTCACTAACATAACCATCATCGCCGACTCCATCTTCCATGACCCCGTCAACCATGGCCCCAGTCCAGCATGGGTGGATGACCACAAAGTGCTCCATGAACCGGGCATGGCGGAGTTAGGCAGGTTAGCCACTGCACTGGGGGATCTTCTTCTCGAGGAGGAAGCCCAGCAGCAGCAAGGCCACGACGTGGCACCGGGGGCAGGTAATACAGCATCACTACTATCACCATTAACAACCCACACAATCCTAGCCCGCGAACTCCGCACCATGTCCCTCCACCCCCGCGACTTGCGCAAAATCCGCTTCTTCCGCGTGCGCGAGCCAATCCCACCCAGACCAGCCCAAGACAGCCGTCGAAACGCGCGCGAAGCGCAGCGGGTAGGAGGAGAATGGGGAAACGGCCGCCCTGGAACCTGGGCGCGGGCATGGGGTCCAGGTGGGAGTGACCGTGCCCCGAGTAGAAGGGATGGGGAGTATGGTGGTTTTGGCAGCACGAGGGGGTGGTGGTCGGGACCGGGGGCGGGGGCTTGGGGGGAGGGAGTGGGATACCTCTACGCGGGGAGGGGATGGGAATATCGGAGCTCGGGCCGTTGAATTTGAATTTGGAGTTGGGGGAGGGGCAGAGGACGATTAGGGAGGCGGCGGCGGGAGGGTGATTGATACGTCGCTGCCCGTGCCGTCGGTGTCGGTGGGACCTTGGGGCTTGGGGTCCGGGTCGGGCTCGGGGTCGGGGATGTCGGGGTTTGAGTGGCTGTGAATGGTCGGAGGTCAGGAGTTGAGATTTCGGGGGAATGCGGAGGGGTTCGGGCTGTTGAGGTGAGCGGCGCAGGAGGCCGAGAAAGATGGAACGGGGAGGGACACTGAGCAGTGGGCAGGACTGGAGGGTAGGTAGAGATGCTGCGTTGTTATTTTTGGCTACACTACAAATGAGACTGACATCGATGGAGTGCATGTGCTCTTCTGGCAAGCATGTCGCCAATTTCTGGAAGGAAGCCCATCAGCGACTTCACTCTTCAACATCAATGCATCAAGGGGAGCACGCTGGAGAGACGTGGAGAGGCACCAAGCAGTTGTTGACCGCCCCTAGGAGACTGCCGCATCCGCAGCGTTGTGTGTCTCCCCCAAACCCCGAACAAGTTCCCTTCCGTCCATGTCTGGTATGCAATCTCTTTCCCAAGAAAATCTCCCACCGCGGGGGAGCAACTCTGCTGAATCCCAAGCAGGCGTGGAGTGACTCGGTAGGCTTCCACCGAGCGGAAGATGATTGTACGAAGTTTCTCGATGATCGCAGGACGGGGGTATCGGGATGTCTAACACATCCCGCGTCGTGAACGGTGCCAGTTTCGGAGGAGTGCTAGGACCGCCGAGGTTGATATGGCTGAATATGCGTGGCTACTAGAAGAGAGCCTCGACGTCGTCGTAACAACACAGCCTTGTCGAGAGACCCGTTTTCGATGATTCCAGGTCGGACACTCGCTCTTGTGTATCCGTTCCATCGTGAAATGGCCTTGATTGTGGTCTGCTGGTGACAGGAAGACTCGTCAGGTCTCGGCGATCCAAGTATTGTAACAGCGTGCCGCTAGCTAGTAGGGCTGTGCTGTGACCGCGACGCCATCCATTGCCCGCGGGCGACGAGATTGATTTAAAGTTCGGGCATTCGTCCCGAAGGTATGATGTGTGTCGATCAAGGTTTCAGGGCGGGAAGCATCGCGGTCTTGTTCGCTCGTGGGTTGCGCGTTCGTCGACATCGAGGACGGCGCAACTTCGCGAGTCTCGGCCGCAGCAGTCGGGAAGCAATCAGAAGGGCATCGTCTTGGTTCGCGCGTAGTCGGGCAAAGCATTCGGGATATAATGGCGGGCCATGATCTCGGTGATGGTGTCGCGAGGCACCATGTTCGTGGTTCGTCCGATTGTGATGTTTGGGATGAACGAGAGGGACGGGAAGACGATCGGGCTGGAGCGACGCTCGGATGACGCAGGACCGGGCCTCGGGTACCGTAGCACTGTGGAGCCCAAAATTACAGGGGCCTTCAGCGTATTACCCCCTGAAGCACATGGCGAAGTGAGACAGCCCTGTCTCTTGGCATCTGAGTCTGAACTTTCCTTCGACATCATCCTCCATCTTCCACTGGATTGGCGTCGTGTTGGTCCAGACATGAAGAATGAGACGCGAACCAACGGATACATCGACGATTTCGAGAAAACATAGCGCTTAGGCCTGCCTGGATGACCCAATACGTCAACATGAATGTGGCATACTGGAGCCTCGTGTCCGGATGATGGCCACAAACACCTTCGAGGCCTTGACTCTTTGTTGACCCACCCGGCTGGGCCAGCCGTGTGTGCCAGCCGTGGTGGTCACGTGCCAAGCACCTCCGCCGTTTGCGCACAGCGCACTAGATAGATTTCGTAGATTGGCCAGCCTTCTGGCTGGCCTTCTCTCCTCAATTATCACCAGTTTTCGTTTGTTCAGTCTCAGCCTTACGGCTTTAATAAATTATAAGCGCCTACGTATATACATGCAGCGCCGTTTACGTTTAATCCGAGGATATTACTAGATTAATTGAGTTACTCGCGACGAAAAGAACTTTGACCGCCGTAATCCCTTGATTATAACTGCCTTAAACCTTCTCGACCCCGCGCCTTCGATTTAGCAACTTTACCGCCTAACTATTTATTTGGTAAAGGCGATTATTACTATTAAATATATATAGTACGTTAATTAACCGAATCTTACGTAAACTTTCTACCTACTTATATAAGTATAAGAAGCTTTGTTCCTCTCCTTTTTAATTCGAAATTGAGGTTTTTGGTTTAAGTACGTAATAATTCGTTATTCCTGTTTACGAGTACGATTTAATATTAACCTCCTCCGTCTCCTTTATCGATTATCCTCCCCCTTTCGAAATTAAGCGATTTTATTTATAATTAATTACCCGGTTGTATCGTTATTATTAAGGATTATAGTGCCGATTAGATTGGGCGACTTCGACGCTAAATTCGGAGTATAAAACATTCCGCAATTCTAGGGCGAAAATAATTACTAGAAATGGGAATTAGCTTTATTCTTCGTACTTACGTTTTATAATATTAAGAAATATATCTTTAAGGATATAAAGGAGAGCGAAGGAGATAATATAAACGAGGAGGAGAATAATTATATCCGTCGTAAAAAGATGTAGGTATATTCCGTTATTAAGGAGAGTATCGACCCTGTTTTCGACCGTTTCGCTTATTATAATTTAACTTTTGGTAAAGACGAAATTTACGACCCTAAGAAACTTTATAATACTATTATTAAATACGTTAGCAATTTAATAGAAGTAATAACCGATTAATTAATAGATAAGTTAATAAGTATTAATTAGGTATATTACGATAATTTTTATACCTTTATTACTTATATCTAGTACTTTCGAACTAAATTTAAAGGTAACGGTATTATTATTAATAACCGTACTATTTAGAATCGTATTTTTAACGGCTTAGAGTCTTGGAATCTTGATTACGTCTAAATTATGCGCTTTTAATTAGATAATAAAGTAATAGACTACGACGGCTTTCTATAATCCTTTATTATTTAAATAAATAGATAATAGTATTTAGGTATAGTCGTAATAAAGAAAGAATTATCCTCTATATTAATTACGTTAATAAATATAAAGAAATATAGCGATTCGAAATGTAAATAGAAATATAAGACCGAATTATACTTCCTCTTTTATAAATTCTATAATCGCTATTATAATAGAAAGATAGATAATTATTAGAAAGTATATCTAAAGCTACACCCCGAAATAAAAAGGGAGGGAGGTCCCGGCCTAAATAGAGGGGTATTAATTTACAATATAGGTATTACTAATATCGCTATTAATATACCGGATCTTTATTACAATATTAACGATATTTATTTCGATAATTTTAGGACGGAGAATAAGATACTAGATTTAATTACTAGTAATTATATAGAATGCCCGCTTTTACGGGTAATAGAGGATATTTCTTTCGGAGTAGGAGACCGTATAGAGCCCGAGTCTTTATATAAAGGGGAGGATCTTAAAAATATAGCGGAGGATAATAGTACCTTCGTAGCGACTAGTAGTTCTATAGAGAAAGATAATATGTATTTCGATTTTAGTGCGTTTACTTATATATTTAATAGAGTAGATTGGTTTAAAGAAGTTACTATACTTAAGAATTTAATTAGTATTACGGCGGCCGACGGCGGTCGGGCTACGTTAATAAAGGGTAGTAAGGTTATATTTAAATATAAAAGTAATAATAGCTACGCCGTTAATATTATTTTCTATAATATTACGCTAATTATTAGCATTTTAATTAATTTGCTATTAACGGGCAAATTAAAACGCTCGGGTATTATATTTAATAGTCTTAACAATAGATTTATCGTTAAAAGTATTAGCGTAGAAATAGTTAAAGTTATTTAGAAATTAAACGTTACTATTATATTTATATTCGATAAGTTTAAAAAGGAGGATAATATTATTTACTTTTCCTTCGATTATTTTGCGCTAATTACCGTCGATTATAACCTTATATACCGACGCTTAATATACGCTTTTATCGATAGAATTATTCGGGTATATTACGTAGAGGGTATTAATATTAGTAAGAAAGAGGCTGAGTAATACTATTATTATTAGTATTATATAGGAAAGTCCTAGAGAATTATTTTGTACGATAAATTCTATAAATTAGTAGGTATTCTTTCCGAAATATACGTTAATTCGATACTTTATAAGCCGGTTAAAATTAGCGGTAAGAATTACGCTATTTATTTTATTTATATTACTTCGTTATTCTAATAGTATGAGGCGATTAATAAGAAGGTTGACGGTTTCGTTACTTTTATTTAAATAGTTGAATTTATCGAAATGTAATTAGGTAGAAAGATATAGGTCGTTTACGTTAATAATAGTATAGAGTTTTCGATTATTAAATTTCGTTAATAGTATTTGGACTATAGTAAGAAATTCGTTATTATTATATTAGATTACTTATAATAGAACGGTCTTTCCGAAAAATATAGCCGTACTATTATAGAGGGTGCTAGAATTAATAATTTCGAGGTAGGCTTCCTTAAAGAATTTTGGCCCTTAGTAAAGAAGTCTTTCGTCTACGTTTTTAACCGTTTGCCGTATCTTAGTCTAGATAGAAAAACGCCCTTCGAAGTATTAATTAGGGGTATTAGACTATTAAAGGATTAGTATATCCCGTTTATTAAATATTTACGAACGTATAGTATTATAGCGTACGTTTATATTTATAAAGAAAAGGATAGACCCCGCGGTCGTAAGATACTAATAATAATAATAATAGGAAGACTCTATAGATACGAGGGGTAAAACGGTAAAATTTATTTAATCCAATTTAATAATAGCAACCGCGTTATCTATATTAGAAATATTCGGTTTTACGAATTAGAATACCTATTAGACGTTTACGAATTAAATTAAATCTTTAAATACAAAGTAATTTTCGAAAATATATATTATAAAATCTTTAGGGGAGAAGTTATTTTAAAGTATAAAATTGTTAGGAACGGACTAATAAACCCGATTAAGATTATTTTTAATAATTAGATTAATTATATTAATAAGAAATTCCGTTAAGAGGAAGAAACCGGCTATTAAACGAATAAAACCAACAATATATTAACTTCGCGAAACGACCCCGCTTTATTATTTACGCTAGAAGCAATCCCTCCCCTTCCCGACTTACTTACCAATACCGCCGATATCCTTAATACAATTTAATAATATATTAAAATTAGTAACGACGCGACGGATAAGAATTATAATTATAAAGAAGTAGTCCCCGGCTAGATATAAGTACCCGATTACCCTACAATATTAAGTATTAATATCGATAACGAGGAAATTATAAATATTATATCGGCCGATATTATTAATAAAAATTTATTAACCGATTCCGAATTCTTTATACTAGAGAAATAATTAAAAAATAGTAATAAATTTTAGGAAGAGGTATACGAATTAGAATAAATTACAATAAATATTACCGACATCCCGAATATATTACCCCGTTAGCTTCGCCCCCGCTACGTACTATAATTGAAATATAAAATATAGAAGGAATATAATTTGAAAGGAAGGGAAATTATTAATTTAGTAGTTAGATTGGTTAGTAATAATATTTATTAAGAGGATAAATTTATTAAAGAAAATCTTATAGTCGCTTTAATCGTAATTAACAATTAATTTACCAGTAAATATAGTACCTTTAAATTTAATAAATACTATTTATTAAAAACGTTTAACGAAATTCGTAAATTACTAGATTATATAATTAAATAGTACCCTACGTATAAAAATTAGGTCGATAAATTGACGAAGTTTAGTACTTGGGATTTAATTAAAAGAACCCCGGGTATAAAAATATTACTAGGAAAGTAGGTTCTAAATTAGAAGTTCGATAACTTCGGCGAGTAGGTAAAGAATTATAGTAAATAGGTTACTTATAGTAATTTTAAAAATAGTGATTATAATCCTTTCGAAGTCTATTTAACCGTAATTTACACCGCTAGCGTACGTATCTTTATCATTATTATTATAATAATAAATATAAAATACCGTTAATTCGATTTAATTATAATATATTTTAATATTATTATTCCCAAAAGAACTAATATTTATATTACTTAATTAATAAGCTTCGAGGACGGTATTAATAGGGTATATAAATTTAATAAAGTATTATATAGCCTTTAAAAATCCGCCCTATATTAGTATAATATTATAGTATTAGAATTAAAAGCATAAAACTTCGTACTTTTAGCGACGGATAATTGTATATTTAAGAACGAGAAGATAGGTACTTTGATTTTACTCTACGTCGACGACTTGTTAATTGCGGTACTTACGAAGGCTATTATTAATTCCGTCGTTAATATATTACGTTCGTTATTTGAAGTAAAAAATATTAGTAAAGTAATATTTTTTCTCAACTACTTTATCGTTAGAAACTACCCGAATAATATTATATATTTATATTAGGGTAACTATTTAAAGAAGATTATAAAGAAATACAATAAGGATAGCTTATACCCGGTTAATATATTATAACTATTAAACTTTACCTTATTAAAATATTAGAATTAGGAAGAATTGGGTATAAATATACTATAGAAGAAGCGATATTAGAAGGAGAATGGATCTATTAATTAGCTAACTTACAGTATTAGACCAGATATTTTATATATAGTAATAAGATTTTGTAAGGCGAATTAGGGATTTACCGAATAATATTAGGTTTTTAATAAATATTTTTAGCAGTACTTATTAAAAGATATAATAAGAGGTTTAAAATATAGCGGGAAGTTACTTATTAATAACTTTTAATTAAAGGGAATAGGAGACGCTAATTTTATTAATAATTTTATTATTAGAATATTTATCGGCGGTTACATTATTACTTTAGGGGGTTACTTAATATTATAGAAATTAAAGAAATAAACCCTTATTACGCTATTTAGTATTAAAGTAGAATTTATTAATTTTATACTTACGGCGTTAGCCTTACGATAGGTTTAGAACTTTTTGGAGGAAGTTGGATACCCTTAATTATATTTAATAATATTATTTATAGATTTAGCGAATATAAGGGCTACTATATTAAATCCGTTGAAGATAGTACATATTTATTATTTAGATTTACAGTATAAGTAAGTAGTTTAGTAAGTAGCTATAAGTAATTTCTATTTTAAATATATCAGTACAAAGGATATAATTATAAATAGCTTTACGAAGGGATTGAATAAAGATAAGTATAATAATTTCGTTAAGTAGCTTGGTCTTTGCGAGCCGCCGATTTATTTAATGGGAAAGAAGGAATAATACCGGTATAGGAAGTTACGAAAGCTTATAGGAAATTACGGTAATAGATAGGTTATAGTAATAAGGATTATAAACGAAGAGAGGAATTATAGTAGAAAAAGGGATTATTACGTAGAATAATAAAAAAGACGGTAAAAGCGACGGATTTGAAGGTCTGGTAGCGACGTGAGGAGGAAGGGAGATAAATACTAAGAATTTCCGGAGATACGACGAGTGGAGGAGAACTTGGGCTTCATTTTACTTGTATTTAACTATCGGCTTTAGTATTTGGGGGGGCTATATTGACCTACCCGGCTAGGCCAGCCGTATATACCAGCCGTAGTGGTTACGTGCCAAGCACCTCCGCCGTTTACGCACAGCGCACTAGATAGATTTCGTAGATTGGCCAGCCTTCTGGCTGGCCTTCTCTCCTCAATCATCACCAGTTTTCGTTTGTTCAGTCTCAGCCTCACGGCTTCAACACTCTTCCTTCCAGAAAATGGGCATCTAGCAGTTCTCTTGCTTGCTAGAAGAAGACCCAAACATTTTGCTCAGCTCTTAATAGGGTGGCAAAGAAGGTCACGAGAGGAGACAATGGAAGTGGCTCCTCGACAAAGAGCTCCAAGCATCAAAACGTGGATGGACAAAGACGACACTCATTCGCTACAGCAAAGGCACGGTATCAACAAAAGTTTCCAGAGATCAAAACAGCCAATGGTATTACTATCCAAAATCTTCAAAGTACCAAATACTCTCTTCCAGCCGTCCAGCTGTTCAGGTAGGAAGACAAGGCATCAGGGCAGACAAGACATGCCTTAAACGCCGGAGAACATTCACTCCGTGACAGGCACCAAACCCGAGGGATGTATGCCCATCACTCCCTCAGCCAGACCCAGCCCCTAGACCTAAACATTACTCCCCGCCACCCTCGGCCCCCTCGGCCGTCCCGTCCACTTAACAACCCTCTCCTCTCCCCGTCCCTCGTATACCTCCTCCCCCCTTACATTCACATTCCTCACCACCCCCCTCTCCCCCTTTCCCTTCAACTCCCGCCCCAACTTCTCCCCCATCTCCCTACCCCCTTCTTTCGCCAGGTTAATATCGTACTTCTTCCTGCTCTCAGCATCAGACAGCGTGTCGTAAGCCTCCTTGAGGTCTTTGAACCGTTGAGAGGAAGTGAAGTTGGGGATGTGACTTGGTCCGGGTTGTTGGGCGAGTTTGACTAAGTGGTGGAAGGCGGTGCGGATGTCAGATCCAGAACAGGTGGGTGGGAGGTTGAGGGTTTTGTAGTGGGAGTTGGGAGGGGTGATGGTTTTGATTGGGATTGCGGAGGGGGTGGTGTTTGTGAGGGAAGTGGTGGTGGTGGTGGTGGTGGTTGTGGTGGTGGACATGTTGGGTAAGGGATGTGGTGATGGCTGGGGTTGGACTTAAAAGGTAGGTGAAGCTGGTGTTGGATGTTCGAGACTGATGGTTCTGGTGGACTGGAGAAACAGGAGGAATGGGTTGGATGGTCGTGGTGAGGTGAGTACTTATATGTCTCTTTTTGTCGTTTGGGTTATATCCTTGTTCCATTGTGAACTCTGGATGATGAATCTGTTCAGTTTTCACGATCATTGATCTGGGCGGACGGGACGGGAGGACGATGGACTCGAGAGGAATGTGTCGACAAAGAGTTCAGCGGTCCATGGCATCAGAAACGGGTGAACTTGTGTCGTTCATTGACGATAGGACATGGTACTCGGACAAGTTCATTGTCTCGAGAGCGGCACGGGCAGTTTTTCTAAGTGAAACGCCTTTCCGGCAACCAAGGGCAGGGCAGACAAAGAACTATATCCTGGCCCTCGTGAAAGAGGAAGGATGTGTCGTGCTACGTAGAGTCCGGGACATTCTGGTTACCGCTAGAGGGGTTGGCAGTGGTAGGGCAGCTGGTAGTGAGGCTTGGAGATGGATGATATGGAAGATAGGAGGTCACACTGCAATGCTGGATCAAGGCTCTCCATCGTCATCTGTCTGCTTCATGGCCCTCTCGAATCGTCAGAAAGAAGTTCGCTGTTATCCAAAGCCACTAACGCTGGGGACAAAAAGCCCTTTGCATACAATCAGAGGCATCTATTCCGTGGGCAACAAATCTGCCGACCGTGAACCACGTTTTGAAGCCGCAAAACCATCCAGAGAAAAGGACCATCACTCATAACTCATCACCATCACGCTCATTACCCAAGGTACCTTCCAAACCCTTCCCATTACCACACTCCCAAGACCTTCTTCCTTCTCTTCGCTTCTCCATCCATAACTCCCTCCCCCTCCCTCCGCGGCACCGGCCTAACCCCGACCCCCAAAACCCCCACCACCAAATTAACAACCCCCAATATCCAAATCGCCTTTTCATACCCCTCCCTCACCCCCTTTTGTCCTCCAGCCCCTCCACCACTACCCCCAGCCCCTCCCTGCCCAGATCCAACAAACCTAAAAACCAACGCAAAAACCACCCCGCCCAAATTCCCCCCGGCCCCCGTCACCCCTGACACCACCCCGTTCCGTTCCGGCCAAACGAAGGGGAGTAATCCGAAATTGGCCCCGTTGCCTGCTTCTATGAAGATTGCTGAGAGGATTACTAGGCCGATGACGGTGCCGAGGGAGGTGGGGGATAAAAGGCCGAGGAGGAGGAGGAAAGTGCCGGAGAGGAGGGTGGTTAGGGTGATTAGGAGTTTGCGGGCCCAGAGGGGTTTGCTGTTCGAACCGGCGGTGGTGTTGGGGATGGTGTTAGAGAAGGGGTTGGGGTTGGTGTTGGGGGAAGGGGCTGGGGAGGAGGGGGAAGTTGGTGAGGAAGGGGAAGGGGAAGGGGAAGGGGAGGAGCCGCCAAAGGAAGTGTAAAGCAAGTCCGAGATCAACCCCCCCAGTGGCCTCGTGAGGAAGTTGAGAAACCCAAAAATGGCGGCGTAATTGGCTGCTGAAGTTTGGGTGAGTGAGGAAGGGGAGACGGAGAGGAAGTAAGAGGAGAGAATGGAGTTGATGGCTAGTTCGGAGCCGAAGGAGCAGGCGTAAGTGAGGATGTGGAAGAGGGTTTGGGGGGAGAGGAGGATTGTGGCTACCGAGGGGGACGTGGCGTTGGGGCCTGAGATGGAGATAGGTAGGACGACCTCCCCCCTTTCGACGTCCGGGCGGGTGGTAGAGTCGGTATCAGAGATGGTCTTAGATTCCTTTTCTTCGTCCATCATCGCCGTTTCCGTGGCCATTGTCGTGGGAGTCTCTGCACCGGATCCGGGTACGGACTTGGGATCAACCCCGTTGATAACGACCTCCTCATCCCCCTCCCCATCCCCCTTCCCATCCCCCTCAACCCCCAGTTTCAAATCCCGATCCTTCCACCTCCCCGTCGGGGTATCCTCACACCCCACCACCAACCCAATTCCACAAACCAATAAACACACAAGCGGCACAACAAAACTAACCCTCCACGCCCTCCCCTCCTCCATCCCCCACTCCCGCACAAGACTATCAAAAACAGCCGGCATAACAAAATACGTCACCCCCCCTCCCGCATTCCCCCACCCGCCCGCAACCGCATTCGCCGTGCCCACTACATTCTTATCGAACCAAGCCGTGCACCACACCTGACAGGGGACAAAACTTCCTCCCAGGATACCGATGAAGAAGCGAATGATATAAAGACCCGTGACGTTTTGGATCAAAGGCGCCAGGCCGATGGGGATTGAGCCGAGGAGGAGGATAAAAGCGAAGACGAGGCGGGGACCGTAAGAGTCGCAGGCCCAGCCTGATAGGAGACGGACTAAGAGGGTGGCGAGGAGGGAGAGGATGTTGGAGGTGGAGATTTGAGGGGGAGTTAGGTGGAGGGAGGATTTTATTGTGTGGGTTAGCTGTAGGGGGTGTGTTAGTGTGTATAGTGAATAGGACATAAAGCTGGGTGGGGGGTGAGGGAAGGGCAAGAGGAAGAGTGAAAGGCGTCAAGACTGGGGGAGGGGAGACTTAGTTGAAGATGGAAGAAAGGAAGGGAAGACATAACATACCAAAGGAGGAAAAGTATACCAAGCCCAAAAAGCTACCATGAACCCCATCCACGAAAAGAAAAAGACGCGGCCATGGCGGTCGATGGGGTTGAAGACTGGGATGCGTTGAGCCTTCTTGGTGAGAGGGTTGAGGGGTGGTGGTTGGAATGAGAACTGGAAGCCGAGGACCATGGTGAGGATAATGGGATGTAAGTGATGGCAAGGTAGGATTGTAGGACGCCGATGAGAATGACAGCCAATAGGAAGCGTCAGAAACGGGTGTAAGCAGCCCAATTGCCGTTGGTGATGGGCGAGGTTCGGCTGATGCCGACTGCCGGTGACCCGGTCGATGATGGTGTAAGTGATAAGCGCAGTAGGGCGGCTGATAAGAGGCAGGAATGATTGAACAACAAGAACAGGCAGTGGTGCGAGTTGTCTTCACTCCTCGAGTGCTCAACAGCTTAAAGCAGTCAGCCGAGCGAGAACTGTTTCTGGGCGTGGGGGATGACGGGTTCTTCTTGTAAATCCTGATCCAATACCGAGATGTAGCACAGCATGAGTCTACTGATCCAGTCCATTCTTCCGAAACAGTCAAAGGCATTCATTCTCTTTTATGTTTGACGTCGTCAACATCATTCCAAGTCCATCATCTCCAAGTTGAAGGACGATGTATGAATCGAACATCTCCGTTGATGTCAGTCATCCCACGCTTGTGGCTTGCAGAGCCAGACTTTTCCTTATCGGTCGCATATCTCATGCATCCCATCAACTTCTTCGGGAGTTCCATCATGGCTGACCATCCAGGGGTGAATCAGGCTTGACAGGGGAAAGGGGGCTGCGATTTGCCAAGTCCAAGCGATAAGGGGCCATGCTCGGGAAAAAATCGCGGCCAGGGTTATATGTGTGCGCTGACAAAGGTTCAGGGTTATGTGACGGGACTCCCTTCACAACCTCTTTCTCCGCGGAAGGGGGATCGAGATAACCATATGCATGGCGGTTGATAGGAGCCGCCTGTCGCTATCGCCGCGACTTGAAACGACCACCCATTGGCACTGCCAAAAGCTTGTTCGCCGCCGGCTGCAACCGAAGGTCTAGATAGCACCCCACGCTGGTGGTTCTGACATTGTCCTGAAGGAGGAGAGAAGACCCATGGATGAGTAGCACTCGCTGAGAGATGCACATCTCCGGTAGATCTGAGCGGCGATGGCGTTTTCCGAGAAAGAGGATGTGTCTCGGAATCATGGTGCATGGCGTAACTCAGTATTGATAAGGGGACGGTTGTGCTTGAACTTGCACTGATAAGCTTTTGCCACTCCCAAAGCTATCAGCACTGTCATGGTTCTTTTGATAGGAGTGAATGGCATCTCCGGTGGAAGCTCATGTCCTGTCGCGATGCTCTATGACACAGGGTCCTAAGAAGGAGGACGTGATCAGATAAGGATTGTAAGGGTCAGAAGAGGTCTCGGATTACACTACCCGATAACCCATTGGCCAGAAGCTAGGTGCGCATGTTGTCGGAGATGGTAGATAGAGCTTGGTTTTGTTGATCGGAACGTTCTTTTCGCTTGACTCTTGGAGCTCCGTCAAGCTCCGGTTTTGGTGCTGGGACTGTAAAGTATCTGCGACTCGTCGAACACTCTGCGGTTCTGCTCCGGTCAACATTTATCACTCCCGAATCCTCGTCCATACGGAAATCCCTTGACAACGGAACATTCCTTCTCCTGTAGTACCACTCGCAATTGATCTTTCGTTCCAGTCGACGGTTCCAGTTCGTGAAAGTGCGCACTGACTTCAGCCCTACAGCCCTACAATCCACAGTCATGACTCGAGCTGGTGGAGTTGGAGGACCCCCAATTGCATGGATATGGTCGCGGGAGCAACTGGAACCCGCGAACTTGCACCTGTACAGCACCAGTGTTCCTTATACCCTCTCATTATCGCCCTTGTCTAAGATATGTACAGGGCGGGTGTGGTCTCGCGATCCTGTTTTCCTCGCGCTGTGCTGTGTTCGTTTCTTGCGTCCTGTGTTCCGTGCCCCTTGCTCGTGCTCGTACCGTTTCCCGATGTTTATCGAAATCAGTTGCTCCGCGCTCCACCCTTGGCCGCCCTCAACTCATCCATCTTGGCGACGCGCTTCTTGAACTCGACGTACTGGCACTTTTCGTATGTGTGTCGCTCGTCCTGCGGGTGCTTGTCAGTTCGTCGTTCGCTTGTGTTTGTTCGGCTCGATGTATTTGGGCCAAGGCAACGGCCGTCGTACCTCGCACTTCCACGGGAGGTAGTAGGTATCGTAGCGACACCTGTTTAGCGGGATGAGGAGGTGGGCGCAGCTGTCGCGGTAAGCCAGGGGGAGTTTGGCATCGCGCATCTCCTCGCGAGTGGCCTCTGTTTGGTTTCCATCACAACCCCTCCGTTAGCAAGCGCATTCTTCTTTGGGTCGGGGAGGGTAGCGGAAGGGAGGATTACGCCTAGCAGTGGTGATTGAAGAATCGGACGCCATCGTGTATCAGCAATTGGAGGGGCGACCGTCTCGTGGGAATGGTGGTGGTCTTGGTGAACGGAGTCCAGGATGTTGTCTCGACGTCCACGACGGCCAAACTGTGGAGCTTCCCCAGCTTCCAATGATCGAGTGGTCCGAGCGTCATGAATGTCGAAGAGAGTCACACGTGGAGAGTCACATGATTATTGCCAAGCTTGGACATTCACCAGTTCGCGGCAGGCAGTGCCAATCCATTCTCACAAGCGTTGTCGCCAAACGATTCACCTCATTTCCCCATACAAAGCTTCTTTCAACGTCAACTCTTTCATCCTACAACCCAATTGATCGCCGCGGCACCACACCAACCCTTTGCCGCTTGGCAATGACCTAACGACACGCTTTTTATCATCGACCTCCTAGGCTCCAATTACATCGCGGCCTGTTATGGACATGTCCCGTTCTCTCAGCACACCCATCAAGTACGAACATGTTCAGGCGTGAGGAGCCTCTACGGTCTCTACCAACAGCCTCCATGCATCCACCGATACCTCTCGACCGTATTATCGCCTTTCCTTCGCTTCGGGACTAACGCCGCACTGGCAGTCTACTCACCCTTCAGTTGATTGAATGTGCCCTATTGTGCGGTCGTTGGCCTATCTCCAGAGAATCCACAGTCACTCTTTATACCCAGATTTGGATGGACTCAACACCTTCCCGGCTACACCAGTTGGCAGGAGGAAAAGACAATACGTTTCGCGAATGTGGCCAACTCCCGAGAAACCAAGTGGCTTCATGGAGAAGGGCAGACTGGATGGTCTCAAGCCTTGTTCCTCCTCACCGTGGTCACTAACAAGTTCTGGCTCATACGGTCATCTCTTGAAAATGGGTTAATTAATCTATCAAATACTAAGAAGAAGAGTACTCAGTGTTTTCCGAGCCCGATTCCGACTCTGATTCTCCCCCGTCCTGGTTTGCTCCAAAGCGGTTCCAATCCCTCATCGTGGGACTTTTATCACCAGCCCCCCTTCCCTCCCTGTCCCACTGCAGCACCCGCGAATTCCACGGCCCCGGCCCAAACATTCTCCTCTCTATCTCCTCCACCTCACCAGGAGTCGGCGGCGGGGTAAACGGTTTCTGTTGGAAGCTCCTTCCCTTGAGATTGGATTCGACTGTGATGGCTCGGGGTTTGCGGTACCGGATTCTCTCCAACCGATAGGTCCTGCTCACCCAGAGCTTGTCCTTATCAACACGGTTAGCCGGGTCAGGCGGGTGACGGAAGAAGGCCGCGGTGACAGGCCGCCGGAGTTTGCGGGTGTAGATGGTCCTCGCTTTGCTGCGCAGTGTCTCTCTCCCGTCCAGCGGAAGAGCGAGCGCTTTCTTCTTGGGATCTTCGATGTGGGGACGATTGATCTTCCTGCTATACTTGGTCCTATTCGGGACCTGATACGGCATCGTGCTCATCCGCTGGCCCGTCGCCCACCTCACGCTCTCGACATGGTAGAGACCACCCCGGACCCTACGCCGCCAGACTTCCACCTCTCTATCCGCCAGATCGATCATGGTGTGGTGGAACCATTCATTACACGGCGCCAGAAGGAGAGGATTCCCGTTTTGCCAATTTCTGTATTCCATCTCCATCAGCCCCGCGAAAGAAGTTATCCTTACCAATCGGTTCTGGTCGCACAAGTGCGCCACGTAACTAAACCGCTTGACCACATCGATCAGCATCTTGGAGTAATTAGCATTCAGCCACTCCGCCCATTCATCGGCCCAGTTCTCCGGGATTGCCGCCACCGTGCACCTCTTCACCTCCTGCCGGCCGGCCAGGAGCATATGATGCAGCGTCAATCCAAACTCGGCCTTATCCTTCCAGCTTTCCCTATCCGGCAAGTCAGGACACTGCTCGATCCTCAGCGCATACTTATTACTCCTCTCATTCAACGCCAGCCCAAAATCCCCCAAGATAACCTGCGGAAAATACTCGTCAAAGTGCTCCAGACATTGCTCCCGATCATGCTCCCTCTCATACTGCGTCACCCAATGCATCCAAACATTCGCCGAATGTCCATCATAATGCGCCGTAGGCGTCCAATTCGCCGCCCTCGCATCCTCTTTCTCCCGCCACTCCCTTTCCTCCTCGCTCCCTTCCACCGGTAATCCCCTCACCGACCCCCTCTCCGCCATCTTATCCGGCATCGTCCTGCCCGTATGAATATATTTATACGCCCTCCCCACCTGCGCAATAACATGCCAAATCATCGCCTCCGGAATCGCCTTTCGTTCCTTCTTATAAACCTCAATCAACTCCGCCACGTTTCCCCCATTATAAAATTTCCCAAAATGCGTCACGTTCTCCTCCGGCCAGTTATTCAGCTGAAAGCCATGCGTCTGCGGCAGACAAGTCAGGAGCGGGTTATAAAGAAATCGAAACTCCAGCGTGCGGTTCGTTGGGTCTGGGAGACTGTTGAACTTGATCTCCCCTGGTGGATAACCTCCTCCGGTATCCGGGATCCGCTGTGTCCGTCCGTACGGGTGCCGTCGGCCCCTAGACTTGGACCAGCCTTTGATGCGCTTGATGACTACTAGCAGGGGGTCTGGGCCGACGGTCCGCCAGAGACCGACTGAGACGCCTGTTGCGGAGTTGAGGTCGTATTTTTTGAGCCAGTTGACGAAGATCAGACGGAGACCATCTGGAAACTCTTCTTTTGTTTCGGGACGAAGGAAGGCGTTGCTGAGAGGGTTGAGCGCGTTTAGCCGGAGGTGGTCGGGCGCGCGCAGGGGGTAGCAAGTGTAGGTGAGGTGGTGGTAGGGGAATTCGGTGGTTACGGCGGGGGTGACGTCTTCGGGTCGGTCTTGGAATTCTTGGTCCGCGCCTGTGTCTAGGTCTAGCATGGGGAAGTAATCGGCTGCTTGGGGGGAGGCGGGTTCGAGGCGGTATTCTTCTGGGTGTTCGCGCATTTGGGCGTTGATGAATGGGTCGAATTCGCTGTCGTCGGAGGAGACGTTGCCCACGTGGACGTGCCTGCCGATGGGTGAGGAGAAGGATATTGGCGGCATGGTTTGTGGGGATGTGATGTGATGGATGTGTGTCTATGCTCTATGGGTTTCTTCTGGTGGTAAGTGTAAGTGGGAAGTGAAAGTGAATAGTCAATAGAGGAATTGAAGAGAGGAATTGAAGAGAGTAGAACTGAACAGCTGTGAACAGTGTGTTCGGACCACGGTCGTATCTGGCTGTTTATGAAGACTCGGGTGCACAAAGGGGTTTGTCTCGGTGGTGACGGTAGTGAACAATGGCCTTGCAACTTGAGCATTGCATAAAGAGGAGAGTTCCGGGTTCTTTGTTGAGGGTCGAGTTAATTATGGCACGGTCTATTGTCTGGACACAAAGACAACCTCGAACTAAGTGAACGTTGATATGAAGACAAAGTCACAGTTGGAGTGCATGACAGGTGGATAGAGGGGGCCGATGATGTTCTCCATGCTATCGGGACCCGGCCGGGCCTTGCTTGCGCTGAGCGCTCGCCATCACTCCCAACATTACGACTCGCGCAAAAAAAAGGGAAGTTTCACGACGAAACACGACCAAAAAGATCACAGGACAGGACACATCAGAGCGGATACAAAACGGTAAAATCGAGCTTGGAAAAAATGCAAAAAGAGATGCCTACTACAGGAATCGAACCTGTGATCTTTGCATGTCGTCGTTACCCAATAATCCCCGAAGGAACCAGGTTAGTTATACAAGTGCAACGCATTAGCCACTATGCTAAGCAGGCATTTTAGCTTGTTTTGTTGAAAGAACCCTGCCGGCAGTGGGGTTATGTACCCCAAATCAGTTGCGTGCGATTAGTATTGGATTGTGGTCTGGCCGCGCGCACTGCGCATAATGGGCGGAGGGACGCTGGACACTCGGCCTTTTCAAGCTATTGACAATTTGTAGAGCAATATTTCTACTTGATATCAAATCCATTGTGATTAAGATGTTCATCCAAATTGCATTACATGATATTCTCATTTGCTGAGTCTTTTTTGCGCGGCGAAGTCGGCTGGGACGGAGGTGTCGGTTGAGAGGAATGCGCTGTGTCCCAGGCGGAAAGTACGCCCCACTGGAGTTTTCCATTCGTGTGGCAGGGCATTTTGACCTGGCGTGTCAACCAAAGGCATTTCCCCGTTCTACTCTCAAGCCACCAATCAGGCACTTTCGCTACCACTATTCCCATGTGTCGCTGTGTCAGGATCGCGAGGAGAGGTCATCAAGGCCTCACAGCCCCACGGTTGCCACAGTACATATACTAAAGGGTTAGGGTCCCTAGCTCTCTGCAGGCTATGGTACTTGCTAGAGGTACCTATTCAAGAGTCCCCGCCACCTCGCACCGTGAAATTTCGTCCCTTCGGTATTCGTCGCATTACATTTCATTTCAAACTTTCAGTAACATATCACCACTCCGTGATGTAATGTGGTGTTGACGTAGCCCCAAGTGTGTGCGTGCGCGGGCCGCGGGGTGTAAAGCCTTCTCGTGCCCCTGGATTTGGTGGTTTGGCAGCTTGTCAGAAAAGCCAGGCGTCAGCCACAACACAACCATCACCCCCATCCCCGAGCGCAAGAAGCTTCCCTCCGCTCCCGGCTCCCGCGATGCCTACTGGCGGTGCTGTCCCGGCTGAAAAGGCTGGCCGAGAATCTGGTCTTGGTTCCATGTCTTCGTCTGGTGTTGTCGGCCGGCTCTCAAATGCTACATCAGCGACAACAGCAACAGCATCAAGAGCAACAGCAACAACAGCGGCAACAAAGAATCCGTCTCCCTTGCCTACTTCCCCCCCTGGGGTTTTCCTCCCAGGAACCCTTTGGCTCCTCGCCGCAACCCTTCTCCTATTGTACTCGCCGAGGCCCTGTCCCTCGCCACAACCAAATCCATTCCGTTCCACGGAGGTTTTCTCAACGTGGAGCAGATGCAACATCGGAGATTTCCTTAATGATAGTCAACCTGTTATGTCCCACTGCATCTCCATGCCGTCCTTGAATGCCGAGGTTTCTTGCGCGACGAAGTCGGAGATGTCGGAGATGTCGGTTGGATGCGCTGTTACCGGCGGAAGGCGCATGAACCCCAAGACATGCAGCAAATAGCACACTACTTCCCGCTTCTAAAACCTGGCATCGCAAAAACCGGAAAAGCTTCCTCCATTACTGACAAGTTTATCGCCATCCCACTACTACGGTTTTTCGCTTCATCCACCCCATCCCGTCGTCTTCATCTGTCTCCCGCTTCTTGGTTATCAACCCGCGATCGAGATGCCCAAGACCTTATCAGATAAGAAGGCGGCCGAGCTGCTGGCAGAGTTTCTTCGTGCCAGGGGCGACAGTCTCTATCTGAAAAACTGGGAACAGGAACTGAAGGCAATCCTCCAGGTCTTCGCTGTCAAATACCATGAGCTTTCGCCGAAGGCTGCCGAGCCTGCGGGTATCAAGAACTGCCCCAGCAAGCTGTTGCATCAGTTCTTCGTCAAGTCGCTCCGCAATATCATGGACGACTTACCGTCCAATGTCAACGACCTGAAGGACGCAGTTGACGCGCTTGATGGCCAGCATGCATCGCGCAAGAGACGTCGCACGGAGAACGTCAACGACGAGGCCGATGCCAAGCGGGCAATCCAGGCATACCGCAAGAGACGTCGCACGGAGAGCGACGAGGCCCACATCGAAGTTGACATTCCGAAAGGGAAGCGCGCCATGATCCGACATGTCTCCAAGTTGAAAGTTTACATCGCCGGTTCTTACACAGTCCATGCCCCCAAACATGAAGGCCAGAACCCGGTCATTGAGTTCACTCTCGGCGACCCTTCGATTATCGACGTCATGTACAGTCACGACTTCAGACGACAACTGGGCGCAGAGCCAGCAGACACAGCCTAGCTATCCCCTGGTGCTGGAAGGAGCACTTTCCCTAGGTGGTGAGTTACTCCTCCTAATACTGTATTTGCAACATCTTCTTGGCCACCTCCCTCCGCAGCGTATCCATAACGGCAACTAACAGAGATCTTTCTCGACATGCAGAGACGCAAACCATCTTCGAGACTTCAGTATCGGGAGGATAGGTACATGAACTAGTGGGGGCCAAAGACAAGAGTCCTGGAGGGAGGGTCAGGGGAGGATCATGGACTGGACATTACATGGGACGAGTTACGAACCCGGAAGAACCACTTCGTAGGCAGATAGTCGAAGGTACCGTGACTGACTACTTCCCGTCCGTTGTCGCTTGGGCCGTAAGGCCTTAACCCACTGTTCGAAGCGCGTTGAGATATCTGTCAGTTTGCCAGTTGAATGAGGGAAGCCCGTTGGCGATAATTACCTTATGATCTTATTCACGCTGACTGTCCATCTAACTAGTCTCCTCTATGGGTACGCGGTCCTTGGTCCGTCAAAGCCGGGAGGAAATACCGTATTTCCCGGGTGAAAGCCTCCCGCTAGAGGTACTTTATCGCTCCGCGACCGAGGCGGTCGCTGTTGAAGGGAAACGAATGATCACGAGGGTAAGCGAGTGATGGTGGTAAACTTGTTGATTGAAGAAGGAAGAAAGGGAACGAAAGAGAGGGTGGGAGAATCCCACGATATATGTACACGATGTGAAACGACACGACACGAGTAATCCATGTGTGGATCGACTCTGTTCAACAGTCGCCAGCTCATCTTGAAACATGCCTTCGGTCAGCTGCCCTCACCGGTATACTGTACTAAATTGTACACTTCTATGACGTTACCTTCTGCCACTCCGAAGTGATTGCGATACAAAATCCTCTATCCGCGTCGTCAGCGCTTCGCCTTTTCCTTCATCCCATCTCATCGGGAAAGTCTGGGTGGGTCCTCCTCACAGGGATAAGAAGGGGGCCTTCCTTCACAAACTTCCTCCTCTTTCCTTCTTTTCTCGTTTGCCGCGCCCCTCACTTTGCCCTCACCTTGCCGCCACGACCAGCCCGTTGGCAATCTTTCCTTTTCTCTCTTCCTTGACGTCAACGCGTCAGCCATTAGCAACCACCATTCTTGCCCACTCCAAGAATTTCGTCCACGGTCAACCATCACGGCAAAGCTGTGCTCCTCTCCTAAATCTTCAAGTTTCTTCCTTGCTCAGACTGCTTAAGCAACCTTCTTTCCTTCGTCGCATCACCTCCCGCTCAACATGTCGCAAGCTCAACCAGGCGTGGTCTCGCGGCAGCAGGCCATAGACATTCTCCGGGAAATCGTCAACAAAGACACCTGGGGGGCCGAAGACCCCCACTGGAAGGGGGCCCTCTCATACATCCTCAAAGATTTTGCCGCCAAATACTGCGAACTCTCACTCAAAGAGCAGGATGGGGTCATAGAGATGCCGATGCACAAGGACGAACCCAGTCAGTGGTGGCACGTGTACTTCGTCCTGTCGCTTCGCAAGATCTTGAAGGACCTGCCAGCCAGTACTGATGATCTGTACAAAGCTGTTCACGAGCTTCTTCATGGCGATGATGATCTGCGCAAAGCTGCTCACGAGCTTCTTCATGGCGATGGCAATGCCGCGAAAGGGAACCCCGCGTCACCCGCCGCATCATCCGCGTCCCCCGCTACCTTGAGCGCGACTCCGAGGACCAATGTCAACAACAACAACAAGATCGATGTAAACAACAAGAAGAAGCGCCCCGCGACCGAGCATGACGACCTGAACACCCCGAACAAGATCAAGCGCGTCAAAACCGAGGCGGATGCAACGAACTTCACAGTTCATGCCAAAGGCACTTATACCGTTCGTGTCTTCGAGGGCGGCATCCTAAGCGCCGAGTTTAGTTCCAGCACCCCCGCGACGGTCAGCGTCAAGATGGTTCCGGGCAGCGCTGCCTCCGCTGCTGCCGTCGTCAACTGCGACGAGAGTGACAACTGATCTGCTGTTCAATCTGGGAGGGAAGGACTCGGAGCGTCAGGTGAGTACCCCTCTGGAAATTTCCACTCCCTTCCACCTTCCACGTTACGTTCGTTTCAGACACTGACCGCAACCATCGGCATCCAGGCGAGCAGGAAGGAGCGTCTGATGAGTTACCCCTCTGGAAATTTCGATCTCCTGCCACGCACCTTCTTCGCCACGTCCCAGCTCAGAAAGCAGCCGTTGTCGATCTGGAAGTTCTGGAACATCCGGGCACTGACATCAATCTTCCTCGGCATCTAGGGGAAGTCTTGCGAAAGGGACGGGGAGACGGACGTTGCTTCCGTCGCAGCTAATGGATCATTCAACATGTGTGGGATAGATGGAGAAGTAGAGGTATTCCTTGATGGCAGATGGTGGAAAGGGCATTATGTCGTTCTCCTCAATCATGTAAGGCACCTTTGCGCTTCGCGTGGATGGCGGTGGAAGGATATGAAAGGGGCTTTGCCAGGCAAGGACTTGAACATACCTCTATGCTCTCAAGACCGTTCTATGGCTTGCTGTGAAAGGCAGAATGGAGCAACCGGACGCTTGCATATAGGTCTTGACAAGAAAGGAAAGGAATAACTTGTATGTACCATCCCGTTGAGTGAAGACTACAAACAGTGCCATGGGACAGATTCTCTTTACTGCCCTTGCTTGACCTCCACGCAGCAGCAATAACACCGACACAGCCGTCCAGTATTTAAACCGCCCTAGTTCCCGTTTCTCCTCTTCTGTCCCAACCACATCATCAAGCCCTCTTTGTCGTCGACTTTCTACCTCCAAAAAACAGTGGTCGCACCTCCGTCTAGTATCTCCGCATAACCCTTTGCAACAATTACCAGCTCAACCAGCGTCACAGGCAATCAGAATGTCACGAAGCACGAATACGAGAAGAAGGGCGGCCGAATTGTGGTCGAGGCTTCTTATGGACAATTCTACCCCTCTTACCTTGACAGCGTTAGCAGAAGTCCTCCAAGACCTCGCAGAGGAGTTCGACAAGCGAGTCCTTACGGCATGGGATTTATACAGTATCGCGTGGCTTGATTACTTCGTCGCAGCCCTCAAAAAGGTTTTAAGGGAGCTACCACCCTATAAAGATGTTTGTAGCATCGATGAACTACGCAAGGAGATTGCAAGACTTGAGGGGATCAACCCGCCAGCCGAAGCCACCACTGACGATGACAACACTCCGACAGGCAGCAAGCCCGTCGATGCTACCTCCACCGGTACTACCACCGACACCACCTTCAAAGTCGACACCCAAGGCCACTACAAAGCTCGCATCGCAAAAGATGGCACTACCACGACCCTCGAGTTTCAGCTGAACGGCCCGGCTACAGTCAACGTCCTGGTCCATACACTTAACGAAGTACGACCATCGTCTGGAAAGCAAACTTGGGAGTCGGGCGCACGTGGCTAATATAAGACATTATAGTTGATCGCTGAGGGCTCTTCTTCCAAGTCCGCTTCCGTCCCCTCCGGCGGTATTTCTGCCGCTACTGAGGAGAAGAAGGAGGAGAAGGTTAAGGGTAAGGATATATTCATTCGCCCACGCATTGTATTCAATTACTAACTGCCTCTACTTGCTCCAATATAGAGAAGGAGGAGTCCGACGAGGATGTAGGCTTCGGTCTCTTCGACTAATCGTCTCCTAAGTCCTACCATAGTCTAGTAACATGGCATGGTGCACCAACACCATCAGCTCGACGTCCGGTGTAACATCAACTGAAAATGATTATCTTGGGACGTAAACGCACAGACTAGGTACCTTACTCTATCTTCGGCGAAAGTTCTCCGAGGAAGCATTGCTGGATAGTTGTGATAGTGGATAGGGGTATCAAGGACCCAAAGCTGGTGGACACTCGACAGAACTGAGTTGTTGGTAGCGTGTATGCAGATTCTTTTGCTGGGAAGCGACTAAGAATTGAAGAATCCCTCTGCTCTTAATGCCGTTAATTTGTTCTGCAAGCGCCCAGTCATTCATTCTCGTTTTCTCCATGCCAATGCTCTGGGCTTTCAGGTCCTTACTTCGTACCAAACCTTCCTCTGCTGAGGCTCAAGAGGAGGCCTATGGGATATTCCACATAGCTTTTGACCAGTTAAGAGCTGTTATACACCACCTTCCAGCCTTGTTGCGTCCCTCCAGTCACTTCACACGACGAGTGTCCCGGTCGTGCTGGGGATGAAGGCATCTTTTTTTTGGTTTTGATTGGCCTACCGACCTGAGATGAAGGGAGGAGATCTTCTCGAGTGCAAGCTCTTGTGGAGAAGGCTATATCTGTGCCCTCGAGCCAAACCTCCAGGCAGTCTTCACTAGAACCTTTCCCCACGTAACCTAGCGTCGAATATTCTACAGCCGATACAAAAGGCCCAAGATGAACTTCTTCCTGCTTTCTTTCTCAACCCAGAGTACACAGTCTCGTCAAAAACCACTTCCGGCTCTACCGTCGACACTCCTTTAGGTACTACACATTCTGTCTGTACCACCTCGCGAACAGGATGCCCGGAATCGGTACCAGAAACATGTCCAGGACGGTCACAAGCTTCGCGACGAAGCTTGTGGCAGATTCCGCTTGTGAGCCTAAAGTCCGCAAACAGCGAGAGGCCGAGCTGACCGCCGCCTTGAAAGAGTTCGCCATGATGTACCAGAAACTCACGAACGGTGTCAATGGTGCAGATTGGCATGTTCACTTCGTCAAGGTACTCAAGGACAACATGAGCGCCGTCAATGCCAACAGCACCGCCAGCGCCAACAACGCTGTCATCGTTGTCAACGCCGCCAATGTCAACAGCACCGCCAACCCCAACAACGCTGTCAACGCTGCCAATGTCAACAGCACTGCCTTGGTCAAGACCAGCAACGCTGTCAACGCCAACGACGCCGCCATGGTCAACAGCAACGCTATGGTCTACAGCAACGCCATGGTCAGAGGCACCGTCAACCCCAACACCGCTGTTAACGCTCCCAATGTCAACAGCATGGCCATGGTCAACAGCACCGCCATGGCCAGGGGCAACAACGCCGCCAACGCCGTCAACGTCAACAACAACAACAAACGCCCCGCCGATGCCATGAACCAGCATGGCAACAACGGTGCTGCTTTGAACCCCAACAAGCGCGTCATGACCGAGGACGCCACTGCGACCAGCTTCAAAGTCGACACCAACGGCGCTTACACAGCCCGAGTCCATAAAGCCACTACCAACTGCTGTACGGGTATTCGGGCGGGCACGGTTGAGTTTCTGCTCAGCGGTCCGGCTACAGTCCAGGTCCAGACCGGAAGTGCTCCCGCCGGAAGTACTCCCGCTTTCGCTCAGCCTGCCGACCACGGTAATGGCAATGCGAAGAGAGATGCAGTTCCCGATGGCATGTACCTTTGAGGCTTCGGAAAGAACAGCAGCGTCTTCAGGTGAGATCGTGAGTCCGTCCCCTTTTCTGATTTTCACTCGACCGGCAACTAAGTTGCATATAAGCGATGTCCATGATGTTGACTGACATACCTTATGTCTTTGCAGGCCATCTTCGAGCATCGGGACGTTAGTCGTTCCACGAATGGAGCAGTGAAGGATTCTGGTAGTAATGTAGCAGGGCGATGCGGTCTCTGGCTGTTTGAGGACTCAAGGAAAAGTGTGGGAAGGTTTTCCCACAAAGGAATTAAGGAATTGTACACAGGAGGAGAAAATGGGGAAGTTGTAAGGCACAGCCGGGCAAACTCGTACTTAGAATGTAGTAGCAAACCATTCTGATGTAGCCAGAGACTCGTACCTTCCAGTCGAATAGATGATGTGAAGCCGGGACAGAGTGAGCGAATGCCTGCATATGGGTTCTTGACAAGATAAGGAATCTAAAGAACGACTTCGTTGGGGATGGAGGATCCTGCTGAATGGAATCTTAGACCCCGCCCTTCCCTCTCCTCTTTCCCCCCCTTCTCTTGAGCCTCTGCTTTCCTTCTAGAGTCTCCAAAATGGTGTTTGGATGTCGTCGGGATCGCACGATGCTGCGAATGCGTTTGGGAAGTACCTCGCTGATAAAAGTCGGAAGGAAGGAAAAAGGTCTTTGGTGTGTATGGGATGAGGACTAGTGACTTTTTGATACGAGGTTTTGGACGGTAATTGAGTCGTAGTAGTTGACTACAGGATGAAAGATCTCGACGTTCGCAGGGTATGGTGTGGGCACGTTTTCCCGTGCGTGATGCACTGGTTACCTACCTGTATAGAGGTAGCTGTGCATATAGCCTACAGCTGTGCAGGATGTGCCTGCCTTAAACTTTAGTAGGAAAATTACCTCTAAGCTGAAATGCGTATTAGATTGAAGGAAGAATGTTAATGCCAAGGGCAACCTCAAGCAATTTGCGTGTGATGTATTCGGTTAGAAGCTACGACCGTGCACCAGGTTTCTTCCTAACCCTAAAAATCATGACTTCTTTATTGGATCGGTACGTAGAGTGTGATGTACTGCACAAAGTGCATGATGCATGTGCAGCTGGCTACGTGTACAGGGTGTGCATGCTTAGTAAGCGCAAACAACATCGAGGAAGCACCCCGCCCTTTACTCTTTCCTCCTCTTCCTTGACCTCAACACAGCAAAAACCGCATCGGACATCCTCAACTTTCAAGCCTGCCGCTCATCGAGAAGTTGTCAGTCTTTAGATCCAAGTGCGCCATCTCCTCACGACGGGACCTTTGCAGCAATTTTCAGCTCAACCGGCTTCCTCAACCTCATTGTCTATCGGCGTTTGTCACCTAGCAATCAGGATGCCGCGAACACGAAACACGCATGAAAGAAGGAGGGCGGCCTATATCTGGTCGAAGTTGTATCTGGGAGACTTGGGGCCCCATTCCAGTGACCCCCTTGGAGAAACCATCAAAGACCTTGCCGAGGAGTCCATCAAGCGAATGCATCCACATCTTCCAAAGTGTGACCTCCAGAGCGACCGCGGGGTGCAAATGGCGTGGTATAGGTACTTTAGCGCGGCTTTCGGGAAGATCTTAAGGGAGCTACCACCTACAGATTCCAGCGTCGAGCAAATAAGGGAGAAAACGAAGGAGTTCAAACAACACATTCCAGCACCAGTTCAACATGAAGCTGCTCCGCCCGAAGCCCAAACCGTCGCCAACAAGAAGCGCCCCGCAATCGATGAGGACGGCGATGACAACGACGCCAACGCTCCGAACATGAGCAAGCGTGCCAGGAAGGAGTCGGAGCCGACTGGAGATAATTTCTTTGTCTACATCCCGGCGAATGTCAAGGTCGTCATCGTTCCCGAAGGCCCGGCTGATGCCAATTTCCATGTCATGACCGAGGGCTCCACAGCGGCTTCAAGTTCAACCACGACGACCGTGCCGGCGAGCCCAACAAGGCCGTCATCTGCTCCCTCGCCCTCGCCCGCCTGCGCTCCAACATATAGTTGCACATCTGGTGAGTTCCCTTCCCCTTAAGCCTACACTCGATCGTCCAGTTCACCCAGCTGTCCATTCGCTCCTTCAAGCCAACTATTACCGCAACACAACTGACATATCGATGCTAGGTACCCAAGGCCAAAAACCCTCGCCAGCGCAAAACTCAGACTCGTTTTCCCTGTCCCTGGCGGGCTATGAAATAAATATCCCCTCCGCAATGGAATCCCCCGCTCGCCATACCTCTGCGCCGTCTCAAAAGTCACAGGTACCTCCTAGCCATAAGAAACCGACGTGCAGTATACGATTCGGGCTATATTCCATTTGTCTTCAACTGAGCCCCTAGCAACTCGCTAATCACAAGATCGGAAGAAATATCAAGAGGGAAAACGTCTTTCGTACACGGGATGAGGGCCAGTGACTCTGGGATACGAGGTTTTGGACACTAATTGAGTCGTGGTGATTGATTGTTATGAAAGCTCTTGTAATTCGCAGGGTACCTCTACGTATAGGAAATCGTACTATGGTGTGGGAAGGCTTTCCCCCAGACAATCTTCAGAAACAGACACTTCTTGAACCAGTGACACCAACAGCAGTAATCTACCAGAGCGATTGGTGGCCTGTTTTGCGAGGAGAGATGTCAACGTTGTCGTGTAGTGAGACAGTGCGTGCTTCTTAATGGTGGCGGAAACTTTGCTCCAGGTCACGGTAAAGAGCTCAATCAACATCAGATGAAAGGAAAAGCCCCCCTTTTTTTGAGGCAAGCTCTAACTGTACGCCATCAATGTCATGCACCCGGGGGGCGAACTTTACCCGCTTTCCCAGTGAAGTGAATGGGAAATGCTCTCGCTTGAGGCTGACACTTGTTGACACTTGTACCTACATGTATAATTTGTACTTTTGAGTCCTGGCACCTCAAGGCATCAACCCCCCTCACCACTTCTCAAACTCCCCGTCGCAAACCAACCAACATCACTCGTCACAACAGCTTCCGAACCCCTCACCAGGCCCCAAGCACTCATCATGACAACACCACCAGGCAAACCTCTCCTAGGCCAGATGGGACCGTCAATCCAGACAAAGAGAAGGAAGGCGGCCTTGAAATGGAACGACTATCTCCTGAAAGACCTCGCCCCGTCTGCCGAAGGCTGGGAGATGTCGATGGCCCTCAAGGATTTGGCAGAGAAGTACGAGGCATATGACGAGACCCCCCATCCCTTTGGCGACGGCTACAACATTAGGTGGAAGAGATTCTTCGTCTTGCTGTTCCAGATGATGCTCAAGAAGTTGCCCAAGGGAACTGTTGAGTTGGAGCAGGCGATCGAGGCGCTTGAGCGCCCGAAAGCGCCTAATCAAGTTGGACCGGCTATCATCAAGGCCGCTCCTAACGTCATGCCCGCCAACACCAACGCGGCCAACATCAACGCCGCCAACACCAACACCGCCAACACCAACGCGGCCAACATCAACAGTGCCGCCATGGTCAGGGCCGTCAACAACGCGGCGAATGTCAACAACACTGTCAACGTTAACAACGCCGGCAATGTCAACAGCACTGCTACCATGGTCGACCGCGCTGCCAACACCAACAACAAGAAACGCCCCGCCGAGGCCATGGACCAGGATAGCAACAACCATGAGGCTTTGAACCCCAGCAAGCGCGCCAAGATTAACACCTCTGCGCCCTTCCCCCCCAAGACGATCTTCAAAGTCGAAACCCAAAGCGACTACACTGTCCGCCTCACCGAAGGCGCTGATCCCACCTTCGAGTTCAAGTCGAACGGCCCTGCCATGGTCCATGTTAAGCTGGGAGATGGAAGTGCTGCTCCCGCTGGTCCTGCCGCTGGTCCTTCTCGGGGTCCTGGTGTTATTGCTGCTCAGGCTCCTGGTGCTCCCGGTGTTCTTGCTGCCCCCGGTCCTCTCGCTCCTCCCGGACCTCTCGCTGCCCAGGCTCCTGGTACTATCGATGCTCCTGGTTCTATCGCTGCTCGGGCTCCTGGTGTTGTCGCTGCTCAGGCTCCTGCTCCGGGTGCTACCGCTCCTCCCGGTGCTATCGCTCCTCCCGGTCCTCTCGCTGCACCTGGTACCATCGCTGCTCCTGGTACCATCGCTGCTCCTGGTGCTATCGCTGCTCCTGGTGCTATCGCTGCTCCTGGTGCTATCGCTGCTCTTGGTGCTATCGCTGCTCTTGGTGCTATCGCTGCTCCTGGTGCTATCGCTGCTCAGGCTCCTGGTGCTCCCGGTGCTCCTGGTTCTGCCGCTACTCGGGCTCCTGCTCCCGGTCCTTCCGCTGCTCCCGGTGCTCTCGCTACTATTAGTACCATCGTTGCTCCCGGTACTGTCGCTGCTCCCATTGAGCGAGCTACCGTTGCTATCCCTTCTCGGTATCCTGCTCCTGCTCCTGGTACTGTCGTCCCTGCTGCCCCTGCTCCCGCTCCCGCCGTCGCTGTCTTCGCTGCTCGTGCTTCTATGGCTGCTCCTGGAGGCGTTGGTAACGCAAAGCCGACTCGTACGGGCTGGGAAGGTATGGGCTTCGGCGACGAGTCTTCGATTTCTTCGATGTCATCTGGTGAGTCCCTCTTCGTAGCAAAACTTCCCATTCCAAGCTAACTCTTGACTGTCAGACACCGATACCGACAGCCATATTGCTTGATATCTAGGGGTTAGACTATGTCGGCCCGAGAACCTTCAAAGCCAAGTAAAGGAACAGAGCAGTGATTGCCTGAGTAAATGGTGTGGTTTCGGAGAATGATTGCAGAGAGAATAGATGAAGGCGCAAATGTGCGGGTAGTCTTTGAAGGGCAAGTTGAAGACATGCCGGGCAGAGCATTCTGGACCGTTGGACGGCAAGCGAGGTCAACTCGTTGAATCCAGGTAGAAGAATTGAATCACTCCCTGATCATATAAATGGGCATGAATGACCTTTGAAGTTGAACTTTGTGAATGGCAAGTCCACCCAGGTGTGTTAGGTGCACCAGTTGATGGCATCTTGCATAAATGCTGCATCATCTGCAGTGTCATTTGGGATTCGGAAAGACCGGCTCATTGCAGCGGCCCCTTCCTTTGCCAGCCGCGATGGTCTTTGGGTGTTCATGTTGTTCTTTCCCTGACCGGGACCGATACCAAACGGCAAGTGCGTTGACGCTGATGGATCGAGATTAGGAACGTCAATGCCGGAGAATGGAAAGGGAAGGAACGCAGGGAAATGCATAATCCGACGCAAGAAGAATTTCCTCATGATTCTCTCCTTCGCTGCCTGCATTGGGGTACAGCAACTGCCGGAACAAACAGGAACGAACGTCACTGCGTGACTCCCACTTTGTATGGTTCATTCCTCCGACCCCTCCTTTCTTCCCTCTGTCTTTCACATCTGCATACCACCGCTTGATCACCTTCCTCAACAGATTTCAAATCACCTTCTGTCGCAGCAACCAACATGGCGCATTATTTTAGGGAAGGCTTTTCCCTGACCGGCGACGATGCCGAGCTGGTCGCTGTTCTAAAGGCAATTGCGGTCAAGTTCCGGCCCAATCTCTACGACCCTGACGAGGAATGGCATCAGTACGCTGTTCTCAGCCTCAACAAGTTCTTGCGCGACACACCACCTGAAGGCAGCCATGAGCTACGCAATGCCTTGGCTGCGTTGAAGGCCGATTCGACCGATCGACCAGCTCTGCCGACGCCCACTGAGTCCACCAAGCATCCCAAGATCCAAGAAAAGACACCAAGCTTTACAGTTCACACCAAAGGCGAATATACAGTCCGCATTTCAGAAGGCGCTACCCCTACCGCCGAGTTCAACCTGAACGGCCCAGCTGCTATCCAGATCAAGACCGCGGGCCCAATTGGTGCTGTACCTTCTCGCCCAGATCCTGTACCTGTGGACAGCCCTTCCGGTCTGCGTCCTTGCGGCGCAGTACCAGGCACTTATCATCAGATGAGCCCGTTTGATCCCAGGCCGGCACCGTGCTGCGCCTCTCCTTGAGATGTAAGTGCTTTGTTCTTGGGAACCGGGATGCCTCAGCGCAGCCCTCTCACAGAAGATACCTTTCCTCTAGCTGCTTACTGGCATGTCCTCTATCAAGCCATCGTTGGATTCACCAGCTAACATGTTCTGCAAACACAGGAGCGTATGTTATCCTCGATCGATGTCGAAACCACGACGGGCAAGGTCGGTTTGTGTATCGGAAGCCAGACTGCCACCACCATGCTGCGAATTCGCTGAATGCTGTTCGAGCAACTCTAATCGCGCTTGCCGTTGCCAGAGAGCAGCTGATATCTCCGCGTCAACGATATATCAGTACCTGTGAATACAAGGTAGGAAGGAGGATTATATGGCTTCGCGATGTTGGACTGTCTGTCACCACGGAAAGGTACCTCTATGCAACATCACCGAACAGATCTCGACTACAGAATACAGAATCAGGGTAGTACAGAGCACTTTGCCAACTTTCGAAATGTTTACAGCTCCAACAATCCTTGACCAAACTTGGTGTGTTCCGACGTGCTTGTTTGTGTTTGGAGGGATGCAGCTTATGCACGGGTTGACTTTCGCTTGATTTTTAGGTGTCCCTCGATTGCTTTACCTACTTCTCTGCAGGAAAGTGGGTGTTGCATAAACAGGCCAACCAAGACTGCCATCAAACACCCACAGTTAAATTCGGGGCCGAGTCTCGGTACCTATATGTTGCCTCTTCTTGTCCCACACCATCAACCTCCAGTGTCCAGTCAGCCTTCAGTCACCGAGATCAACCACCCCAAAAGCAAGATGACGAGGTCGGTTTCGAAAGAAGAGGCAGGTGAGGAGATGGTGGACTACTTGCAGGGCTCGTACGAACCCAATGACTGGCAGTTCGAAATTGCCGATGCTCTCAAGACCTTCGGCGCCAAGTTCGAAGAGCTCGGGTTTCAAACTGGAGCCGAGAGTGTCGGTGATGCTTGGCGTAACTACTTCGTCTTGAGCCTCAAAAACCTTGCAAGAGACCTACCGGCCAATGACTTTTACGCCGTGCGCGCAGCTGTCAAAGAGCTTGAGCATAAGGACATCGAACTCACAGCCAAGGCCCACGGAGGACGTGTCGTCTATCCAAGTTCCACCACGAATGGTAATGGCAAGAAACCTCATGCGGAAGCCAACGACAAGACCACGAATGTCCAAGAGCGCCCAAGCAAGCGTATGAAACTCAGTGTCGACACCAAAGGCGCCTACACCATCCGTCTCCAGATCTCCGAACGGTCTGAGGACGTTACTAGTTCGTCTACGGTCGATCTTGAGGGCTCTGGCCCTGCCACCGTCGCAGTTCAGGTCCAGAAGAAGGACACTGCCCATGGCTTGATCGGCTTCAACGGAAATGACACTGCGAAGCTTGGGAAATCAGCCTAGGTCAATGGCTACACGCTGCTATCGTTGCCTGGTGAGTGCCTCTCGAGTCTCGACCCCTTCTTGTGGGATACCACTGACAGATATCAGCACATCGAGCAGTACATCAACCTCACCAACCAAAGCTGGGCCTGTTCTCTGTCACCATAGCCCGGGTGTCGGCCCTTCTCTGGTACCATGAACAATGGTGCGAAGCCAAGACGAGCGGACGGATTCTACACGGATAAATGGGTTCGGCGGTGATAAACCCTATGTATAGGAGGCTGGAAAGAACTTGCAATTTGATATTAGGGTAGTAGGGAGTTAGGTCCTAGGATTTGTTCAAAGTACATCACGGGTATACACTCAGATGAAATATCTCTCTGGCAACATTTGCTCTCGACAGGGGGCACTTGCAGTGGCAGTGGCGCAAACTACGATGAGCGAACGGATTTGACATGGCGCTGGAAGGGTTGGGTGCGATGGTGAATGGATGCTACAATAGGATGATGGGAAGGATCTTCAACTTGCTCTTCGCTAGACTGGCGGGATGGAGACCCCCAACACCGTGCATCATCATATTATTTCTACCGACAAATTGGTGGGCATCTGGACGCTGCGACAGGTGCATAAAACCCTCCAGACTCCAGAAAACCGTGCCCAAAAGCCCTTCGGAGTTACCCAGGTTTCTACGGTGTTACGGTCGGCCCCTCATATTGCAGGATGCAGAATCAAGGCAACGCATGCACTGAGCCAGGAAAAAACTTGCTGCCGCCCTTCGGAGAAGTGACCTCGTGGCATCTTCTCCTCCCCTACCTACCTACTTAAGAGACACAAACTTGCCCTTTCAGCCATTTCACACGCCTCAAACCCAACCACAAACGTCGAACCATGAAACTCGATCCAGTCCCTGCACCCAAACCCGCCCCCCGTCTTGTATCTCGATTTGACACAGTCTCTGTCTGCCCTTCCGATTGTGGAAACTCCGGCACTCTTGGTTTCAAACCAGGTAACCGTCAAAATGTCGGATTTGACTAAAGTTAAAGAAACTCTTAAAGAAGTGGACGAAAAGGTGCGCGCAGCTAAAGAATTGGAAGAAAGGCTGCGCGCAGTCCGCGCACTTCCGATCACCAGAACTTTTTTATCAAACCCCCGTCAGACTCAGGGTCTCAGCCCAGAACCGAGAACGGACATGGAGCAACATACCTCTATCTTCAGACAAGCAGCAATCGACCGCTTTGTTGATACTATTCTTCACAGAGAAGATTGCTTAGCAATGTCAGAGGTCTTGCAAGAACTCGCGGTCAGATACAAGCAGTTGACACCAATGACTACTACTAATTCTACCCAAACGACCCAAAGTCTAACCGGGAATGACTACATCATCAAGATCCTCAAGAAGTTGCTGGAAAACTTTCCGCCCAACAAGGTCGACGATGTCCGGAAGGCCATCAAGGCTGTTGATGACGACATGGAACATAAAGGTCACGGAAGTGTCAACCCTACCTCTACCTCAACCTCAACCTCTACCCTTTCGTCGGCAACCACCAAGAATGCCAACGGCAGACGACCTCTACCTGCTGCCCCTACCTCGACCACCTCGACCCAGGATACCATTTCGACAACCACCAAAAATGCCAACCGCAAACGACGTCGACCTGCTGATGACGACGAGGACCACGACAACACTTCGGGAGCTGCTACCACCCCGGCATCCAACGACAAGCCCGCCATTAGTTTCAAACTGAAAGACACGGAAACACTCTGCATTACCAAGGGCGCGCGCCAAGGCATGGAATTTAGCTTCTACGGTGATGCCGAGGTTACAATCAAAGGGCAACTCGCGATGGTTGGTCCTATGCTTACTACACCTGTATCCAAAAGGCAACTCGCGAGCGTTGCTCCTATTCCTACTACACCAGTACCCAAACGCCGGAAGAGACAAACGCCGGAGGATAAAGCCCAGGGTTAAACGCCCTTCCGAATGTGGAAGAAGCATCCAGTCTCTTGTGGTGAGTTCAAGTGTTCGAGACAGTACAAGTCCACCCATCTCACGTGTCGTCTCACCCTCTCACCCTGCTCAACCAGGCTTCCTTTCGATCGCCCTACCTACCTGGTTTCTGCCCCCTTCCCACTGTGCACTCGAGCAGTAAATGGCATTTGCTAACCACGTCACCTATTTAGACCTGCCTAGGCAGAAACCGCTAGCATCAAACATGCACGAACTGGTAGAACGTTTGAAGGGGGGGGAGGAGGAGGAGGGGAGGTCTTCCTGCAAGAAAGGAGTGATTTTTTTTGGCGTTAAAACCGGTGCCAAGGGTAACAGATAGGAGTGGCCGCCGGAGGTAGAAAGAAAGGAAGGAAGAAGGAAGGAAGGAAGGAAGGAAAGAAGGAAAGAAAGAAAGAAAGGGTGCAATGCCTTAACTGGCTATACTATCCGGCGCAAAGCGCCAGCGAGTCTAGCGCTGTTAAGTAAGGTACACCTCGAAGATCAGGATACTGTCTTCGCTTCTGACTCCAGCGTTTACATGTAGGCTTGTCGGTTGTGGCAGGGTATTTCAATTTCAAAGATACAAGTACCTCTAGGCAACCACATCAGCCAGCATGAGCTGAACCGTTTCTTACATTCAAGATTTCATACTATACCGTTATATACAACGTCTCGCTATTAACGTTTTGGAATACGGCCGTAATAGCGGCTACCCCTCGCCTGGCAGGTATAAATACCTCTTCTTTGCTACCTCTTAACCCCACTTCCACCTCTTACGCGTCAAAACTCAATTACAAAGCACTCAGCAGATTCAACCCGAATTCTCGACGCGCCTGGTGCATCTAACTTAACGCGACAGACCGGCTGACTTTCTCATAATCTCCGCAAGGATCTCATCTTACGCTTTGCAGCACTCTTGGTATGGCTCGACTCATCTTTCCTTGCTCTGCTCCTTCTCCTAACAAGCTTTTGCTCACCAGTTTTCGCTCAACATCCAGGATCCCTGCGGTCAAAATGGCGGATAACTTCGTGGAGGAGAGAGTGAGGAACGACGCGATATGGGATTTTGCCTGTTTACTTCAGTTCGATGTGGGAGTAGAGGATGAGGATATGGAAAGCAGGGAAATCCAAGGAGTCCTGCGCGATCTCGCAGTCAAGTACAAAACTTTGTCGTCACATCCTGGCTCCGCCGGCGATCTACTAGGTCAGGCTTGGCATGGCTATATTGTCAAGGGACTCAGGAAGTTTATAGAAGACTTTCCGTCGAACCGTCTTGGTAATGTCGAGGAGGCAATCAAGGCACTTGATGGTAAAGAGGCGGCAGAGGAGAATGCCAACAACAACAACAGACCTATCGAAGACCAGCATCACGACAACAACAACAACAAAGTGGAACCCATGGAAGCCAATACCCCCGAGGTGGTCCAAAAGAGGCCCATCACGCGCATCAAGATCGAAGGCGCCATATCGTACATACGTGAGTTGGAGGGCAATAAAACATTGACTCTTCACATCACCGAAGGAGCCGCCGGCCAAGGCGGCCAGTTTACTCTCGGCGGCCCCGCCACGATCCAGATCAAGGCGGCAGGTGCAACCGCTTCTTCTTCTGTCCCCGGTACACCCAACAGCAATTCTTGAGAGCTAAAGTGGGAAGGCGCAGACCTGTGGTGAGTTCAAGTGTTAGAGACAGCCCCCATCTTACACGGTTCAACTTGTAGGCTTTCCTTTCAAATACCCCTGTTACTTGTCCTGTTTCTCCTCGAGCGTTGAGCGGCATCTCGTGCTAACCATGTCAGCTATTCAGACCTAGGCACGAATCGCTAGCATCAAATACGCACTGGCAGGACGTGGGAGGGAGAGGGGGTCGGTCGGGAGCTTGTCATGCAAAAAAATGGGATGTCTCTATTGGCCTACAATGATTCAAGTTGGAAGCGTAGCTAGAGGTCATAGTGGCGGTCTGGTCTGGCGGATACCGAGTTGGCGAAGGGCGATGCTATCCAGGTTGGAGGAAGAATCTAAACGTGATTACTACAGAGAATCGTGATCTTTGCCGCTGGCGAACCTCTGTGCTTGGGTACCTTACTGGGTGAATCGCACTATAACCCCAACAAGACCGTTGCACGCTGACCAAACGAAACCGAGATGGCAAGCTGATGCATGATAAAAAGGTACTACCTAGTGATGTGAATGGCCTGTCAGACAAAAGGTCAAGGTCTTGGAAAGCGGTGTCTGTGAACTGTTCTCTTCAAGGCCAACAGGACCTTTGAGGTTTCGTGCCCTGGATCCCATTCACCGGAAACCTGCCCATCTACCAGCACTCCTTTCTAGTATTTAACGCTTCCCTTGTTTCCAACATCTCCTCCTCCATTACCACTCCAAAGAAACCCAACCACCCACCTCCAGTCGGTCACACCCATCAGCCAACAACATGGTACACACCGACGTGGTCATAGAGGAATTCGTCGAATACCTCAGGGACCGGGCGTGGTCCGAGACCTGGCGCCACCAGATCTCCGAAGTCCTGCAAGACCTCGCAGTTCACTACCGGGCGCGGGCCGTAGACAGGAACGATGTCGCAAGCGACGATGAATCCACATTTGACCTGAACTTCTCCTGGCACAACTTCTTCGTCAAGGGCCTCAAGAAATTCATCAGAAGTTATCCGGAAAACAATCCCGAAGCCGTTGAGGCAGCGGTCGACCAGCTTGAGCGCGAGGAGATCGAACTCAAAGCCGAGAGGCAAGGTGGCCGGGTGGTTTTCATGCCTCATATTCCGCACAAGTACATGAATCATCCTGATGGCAAAAGCCCTGCTCAGGCTCTGGGTCCGGAGTATGAGAGGCTCGCCGAGCCTATCAAGTTGGATGGTGGTCAACCTGTGTCGTATGAGATCGTGGGAGAGGGAGTTTCGACGGTTCGCATCACGAACGCGGGCCAGAACACCGAGTTTGTCGTCAACGGGCCGGCTACTCTTCAGATAATGCCCCTGGGGGCTGGCACTTCCGCCGCTGCTATCACTAACAGTCAAGGTGACAACGTTGTTGCCGGTACTGCGGACAAGCCCAACAAGAAGAGAAAGACGATGCCGGAAGGAGCGGCCTAGCTGGTAGGCTAGACCATCCTCCAGGGAAGGAGCAACTGGTGAGTCCCTCTCCTAGGAAGGAACTCCAACCCGGCCGGTTCACTCCAGCCAGCTAGGAAAGACTCCTTCTCCCGTACTTCCAGGCACCTATCACTCCCTTCCCTTCTGAAATACTCAGCCCACGGGTGGCCGCTAGAGGTAGAGGTACTAACGTGTGTGTTGATCTCGACGCAAAGCCGTCCGGGCCGTATACGCGCCGGCAGGTGTGGTTGGAAGTCAAGAAAGGCCGACTGGATGTTCTCGCGCATCGGGATGGTCGGGTTCGCTGGCGAGTGGTGCAATGGTTTACAGTGACAGTGGAGGTGTCGAGTTGTAAATGAGGGGTATGGGTGGTGATATTGGAGCTGGGTATTGATCTCCAGGTGGCAAAGCTTGCGATGTATGCTAGGAGGAATATGGTCAGCACTTCTAACACAATTCCACGCATTCGTTGTCCCAAATCAAGAGAGAAGCCGTATTGAAGAACGCTATTGTCGGTTACCTCTATGCTGCTTAGCTGCGGTGTAGAAAATGAGGACTTGGTGTGATATGAACTATGGCGGCTAAAATGATGTGAATGGCAATGACAACGATGTAAATGCAGAAGGTGGTCCTGAAGGCGGCCGGCCGCAGCTGTTAAAGGGAGGGATGTGCAGCCCACCAGAAGAATCGAATTTATAGTGCTCCGGGGTGTCAACACGTCTCCCCCACTATTCTTTGCGGGCATAAAATGTACATATTCAGGTATACACATGCCTGATTATGCCAGATTTCCCTGGAAGTTGAAAATCAACGGCCCGAGTCTTTTCGTAGGAGGTAGACTGCAGGCCGGCAAAGGATAGGCGTACAGTGCCGAGAACGGCGCAGGCTACTTGGCCTCTCCCCCTTTAGTTTTCCTTTTTGATACGTCGACCATTTACCCCACTATACCTATAAAGAATTCCATCATTCACTCAACAGATTCCCATCCGTCCCTTGTACCTACCTACCTCTTTGGCTTACAAACAATCCGCTCTCTCTCTATGCAGCACTGTGGCTGGTATTTTCCAAAATAGTAGTTGTGTCCCGCGACTTTCCCTCCGCCTATACTTGAAACACTTCGCTACGCGATCAACTTCTTCTCAGAACCCCTTTGCACCGGTTACACCCACTAGCACGGGCAATATGGAGGAGACTGACACACCGATGCGGCTTTTCGCCAAATTTATTCAGGAAGACTTTACGTTGAGCGTGGAGAAGCTCGTTAGGGAGTTACCTGCCAACAACATGAACTACAACGATATTAACGCAGCGGTCGACAAACTTCTACGTGAGGAACTCGTTGCCAAAGCGCCGAATCTCGGGGCCACCATCGCCTTTCCAGCACCCGAACCTATCAACAACAGCACAGGGACTTCTGGGCACCAAGATGATGACAAGATTGCGGACGACCCCACAGAGAGCGGCAACGAGCTTGTCAACGTCAATAGACCTACTGAAGATGCTGTCGGAACAGAGTCACCGGACGAGCAAGTTCACGCCGGCAAGCGTGCCAGGCACGAAGCCGAGAATGACACTAGAGACTGTTTCAACGTCGAAACCGAAGGATCTGTTACGCTTCGTATATCCGACGACAGGAAGATTTCTACCTTCAAGCTCAACGGCCACGGCCCCGCCATTGTAACCGTTAATAACCGGAAGAAAGAACAGGAACCTGCCGCATCGGTCTCAGGCAACAGCAGCAACGAGGACAAGACCGAAGAAGAGGCCTACTTGGTGGGATAGGACCATATACACGTCTGGAAACGAACACCCGGTGAGTGTCCTCTTCAACCCCCAGCCTGCGAAAAATCTCTATCGAGGGCGGCCAACATACCCACTTCAGCCAACCAGGCAACGAAGTAACCGTCTCTTCCAGACAACCATCAAGCTTTTACCATTTTCTTGGACCGTTACGATAGTAGGGACAGAAGGCGAGAGAGAAGTTGATGATGTATCTAGTAAGAAGATAAGGCTACGAACGAACGCGGGGAAAAGCTAACTAAAGTAGTAGTACTAGAGAGTAGGCCTAGCCCGGCAGGCAAGGCTGCGGCCGGCTGGGTATAAGATAGCCCCCTTAGCACTATAAAAATGAGGCGATTTCTATATACAAATCCTAAGCATTACAACCCTTTTTAATATTATCCCTTCGTACCGAAAACCTACGTTATAGCCCCCGTTATCTTTATTAACGGACCTTTTATTATTCCTTTTAATCCTTCTTTATTCTTAGAAGGGACGCTATTCCCAATTATTATACGAACCTTTTATATACTAGTTTATCTAATCCCTTCATTAAACTATCTGCCACCATCTCCTTACTAAGTACATAAACCAAATAGAAGTCTCCCTTAACCACCGCGCTAATAATCCATTTATAGCGTAAATCAAGATAGTAAGTCCGGGCAGTCTAGGCCGGATTCAAAACCGTATACCTTACATTAGCAGAATCTATAAACAGGATTTACGGCTCTAACTAATAATAACCCGCTTCCTCCAATACATTTCGAGCCCAATACAAGGCCTTCGCCATCGGTATCAAATTCACGAACTCTACCTCAAAGGTTAACAGCGTAACGAATATCTACTTCTTCGATCTCCAAGCAACTAATATACCCGCCAACATCACAACGTAGCCGCCGACTAAAGCCCGTATCAATAAATCGTTCGCAAAGGAAACATTACTATAAACGCACAACTTTAAGTTATCAATAGGGTACCTACCACCGCATTTCAAACCCCTATTCTTATTAGCGCTAAAATATTACTATAAATACTATTCTAATTACTAGTATTCAATAGAAGGGCCCGCATTGGCCTCGCACAATCTCATCACGGTATAGGTAATATCTAGCCTTATATAGAAAAACAAGAAATTAAATAAGCCTATCTATCTTTAATACTCTTTAATTATACCGTTAACTTTAAATACCTCCTAGCTTAATTTAGGTAATTCGAACTTATTAAGTAGCTATAATATAGAGACCGCATTAAGCTTATCCTTATTAAAACGTTCTATAATCTTATTTAAATAAACTTCTTAATATAAATAAATATAATAGTTAGGTCTATTTTTAACGATAGAATAGCCTAAGAAAGATATAGCATTACTAATATCCTTAATATTAAATATAGAACCGAGGGCGCTAATAACGGCGTCGATATTTAATTAAATCGGCCCAATAATAAGAAGATCGTCGATATATAGGAAGATAATAACACTTATCTTCTCGTTCTTAAAAATATAATTATCCATTATAAACGGTTTAAAGCCTAAGATTTTCATCTCTAAAATAATTATCTTATACTACTAGATCGCTAACTTCTATAAATTATATAAGGCTTTATTCAAACGGCAAACCCTACTTATACCATCCTCGAATCTAATCGGCTATAAAACGTAAATTACTTCGTTCTTTAATATTATAACGTTTAAATACGCTGCTACTATATTAAATTAGCGGCATTCTAAATCCATTATAGCCACTAATATAATGAATATCCTCATACTAGAAGCGTGAACAATGGCCGAATATACTTCGTAAAGTATATAATTACCGTATTCGAAATTACCATATACTACCTAGTGAATTCTATTTCGAATCTATAAGCCTACTATATCGAACTTCTGATCTAGAACCCATTTGCCCGGTATAACTTTAATGCCCTCTAATAAATCGACGAGATCCTATATGCCAAACTCCACTAATTTATCTATTTATTCTTTTATTATAGGATACTATAACTATTCGAAATCGTTCCTTTTGATTATATCTTTATATAATTTCGGCAAATATAGGGCCTGTCTAATTATAGCTAATAGGAAGTAGAAGTCTATTTCTAAAGAGGGTTCTAAATCTATACCTTCGATAGCGATAAATACAATAACCATATATACCCGGAATACCCTTTTTCCTTTAACGATAAGGTTACTTTTAATATCGTATTAATTCTATTATTCGTACTTATTCTACATTTCCCGTCGAAGTTTCAAATATTTTAATTAATCGGTAGACAAAAGAGTATATACCTTTCTCTTCGATATAACCCTCGGAGGTAAATATAGCGTATTAAGCATTATAAATTTATTATCGCCTTTAGGGTATATACCTAGTATTATCTAAATAAGGTTATTATTACCCTCTTTATCCTCGGTAAGTAATAAAATAAGTTCATTAATCGGTTAGAAATTTTAAAAGAAACGAAGTAAACTATTTAGGGTATTACTTAGTATCGGGTAGGAAATTCCTTCTAAATAAACGCTCGTAATCGGTAAATTGCCCGGTAGTATTATTAAGGTAATTCGAAGTAAGGAAGCATCTCTTATATCGAAGTATAATTCGTATTCAAATATAAATATTATTAAACCTTTATAATATACATCGTTAAACGTTATTTTATAAAGGGTTTTAGATAGATTTATATCGGGAGGGTCGAAGGGGTAGTCTTTAATAAATCTAGCGTCTCTCGTACGAATAATTCTACTACTATTATTTAATTTAATACGGTAAATCTTTCTAATCAATCCCTTATATCTATATAACTTTCCTACGATTACCTTTACTAATATTTTCCTTCCCCTCGGTCTTTCTTTTTTACTATAGATATAAACGTAAGCAATAGCGTTATAAGCTCTAAGATGGCGGATATTCGGTTAGTACTACTTAAGGGGGTAGCCGACCGATTGAATAAAGACTTCAAATAATAATACGTTACTAAATACTAAGTAAGGTAATTAATTAAATACTATAACATATATTACCTTAATAAATGGCTAATATAACTTTGGGAAGCTTACTTCTAAATTAAATATACGAGCCCCCTCTACAATCGTATATCCGTATCTCTCGGCTATAAGGTTCTATTTTAGGCAATTTAAGGCCGTTATAACCAGGGTAATACCTCTATTTTTATACTAAACCTTTAATTTAATAATAGCGAACTCAATACTATTATCGATATAAACTACCTATATATAAAGATTTATTTATTTTTCAATCTACTCGATAAAGTCGGTTAAAAATTTAAAACCATCCGACTTCTTACCTAAAATAAAATACTATTAGAACCTTAAGTAGCAGTCAGTTATATAAATAGTATAATTCTAGCCTCCCAATCCTTCTAATTTATATAGGATAGAATCGACGTAGATCTTAACTAATACTCGTAAAGCTAGTAGCAAGGGATCGTATAAAATAATCTTAGTAGACTTTCTAAAATAATAAAAATAACAGCGATAAACTTCAACTTCTTTCTTATTAATAGGAATACCTACCTTTTAATATACTAGAAGGACTCTCTAAACACTAGTATATATAAAGCGACGGTATATAATAATATAACTAACCGTACCTAGAGCGGCTAATACAATCGTTTTAATAACAATAAAGACAAGGAATTCCTTTAGCTTAAATATAAATTAGATATCGATAAGCGTAATATTCAAATACTAACGAAACCTCGTAATAATCTGGCCGTTACTTTCCACTAATATTTCGTTATTCTTACCGTTAATAATAAAACCAATTTTCTTTATCTAGCTAACTAACACCAAATTCAAAGGGGTATTCTTTATTAGAATCACGTTATAAAGCAATAAATTAGCTTCCTAACCGCTAGAATATATATATTTCAATATAATTTTACTGCTATATATTATTTAGGCTCTACTACCGTTCGCTATACTCAAGGAGATAGGCTTTTCGAAAGGAGCTAATATTGTAAACTACTTTTCGTTATTAAATAAATAGTTAGAAGCTCCAATATCGAAGCAAACTTCATTTCTATTATTACTAAGTACGGCTATTAAAGCCAAACTATAAAGGTCCTACGTAATATCCTTATTATTACTATCGGTAATAACTATTATTGAATAATAAATATTATTATTATATACTAAATTAACTACTCCTCCGGTAAGTATAGAATCGAAGGTTAAGGCAAATCTATTAATTTAAGGGTTAATCCTAGCTATATTAATATTAGCGCGGGGATTGAATTCTAAGTATAGCTTATAATATAAATTATCTCCACCGGGGTAGTATTTACTATAAGGCTCGTAATATAGGTAGACTACTCTACCGTAGTACATACGACCGTATTTTGAATCTAAATATAGAACCGCCCCGTTATTCTATTAATTTATTAATAGGGTTAACAACAATAATAATATTAAATTATTAATTATCTTTTTATTAATAGCTAAGTAGGTACTAAGCTATTATCTATCCACTAGTTTCATTACCTTTTAGAGAATACTTTTATATCCCAATATATTAGAATCAATAAAATTGCGTTAAATATCTACCTAATATTTATCGTACATTTCTAAACCTTTTAAGAAGATGGTAATATAAATATAATTATCTATAACGACGCCTATCTATATAATTGTATTCTTCAACTAATTATATCGAATAAAGTAAACCTCTAAACTATTATAGTTATCCTATTCTAAACTATAAAACTCCTTAACGAGATCTCCTCTACTAAATTCTAAAATAGCCGGGACGACTTATTTAATAATCTTCTAGAGCGTATAAAGGTCTTTATCGGAAAACTCATTAAAAATATAGCCGTTTACTATAAGCTTAGGGATAATTAATTTAATATAATTTTAAATAATAATATAAGCGTAAATACGTACTATATAATATTTCTCTTTAATTTCATCGGTCGTAGTATCTAGGCATACTATTAGTGCCTTTAAATAATCGAATAGGCTATAATACTCTATAGCCAACGCTATCTTTGACTTCTATTTATTAAAGTTCTAATATCCTTTCAACTATTAAATTTGACTAATATCGAATTTAATTACTTATATCGGTATCGATACGAATTTTAATACTCTAAAGCCAAGTGGCAAGCCCGGGTTAAGATTGGCTATAATCGCTATTAATTATAAGCCGAGGGGGGGAGAATTGAAAAGAAGTAATATAAAGGTTAGTTTGAAAGTCGGTAAGAGATTTATATTTAAATAAAGTATAAATAATTATTATTAAAAGGGGAAGAGAGTTGTTTCGAAATTTAGGGAGAAAGAAGGTTCTTATAGTCCTCTAACGGATTATCTACGTTATTATTTTATAAAAGTTCGGAGAATAATATTATACCTTACTTTTAGAGCAGGGCGACGAAAGATAATAGTATAACGAGGTAATCTTAATTAATTACAACGAAAAGTCGGTAAATCGAAATAATCCTGACTAATTACAACGAAAAATTAATAAAACGAAGTAATCCTAATTAATTACAACGAAAAGGTCGGTATAAGGTAATCTTAATTAATTACAACGAAAGGAATTAAAGCGATTGCGTACTAGGCGGTCGAAGTTTAAAATACGACGAGGTTATCGTTTATTACAAACGGAATAACGGGCTCGAAAATTATTACAAACGCTGCGGAAAGCGTAAACGAAAGTATTCAAGTGAATACGTTTGCGTAAGAGGGCTTATAACCTCTTAGACCGTTACGATAGTAAAGATAGAAGGCGAGAGAGAAGTTGATGATATATCTAGTAAGAAGATAAGGCTACGAACGAACGCGGGGAAAAGCTAGCTAAGGTGGTGGTGCTGGAGAGTGGGCCCAGCCCGGCAGGCAAGGCTGCGGCCGGCTGGGCACAAGACACATTTGCTAACTAAGGTACCTATTGTGTAGGCCTTGATAACCATCTCTACCCCTTTGGCAATACCCATTTAAACCTCGACACTGAGCCCTAACTACAAGTCGGTGGGGAAGAAGGAGAAGAGTAACAGAGCTGTGATGACGGGCAAGTGGTGATGGATGGCGGGCGATGATGTCAAGGGTGGAAGAGCAATTTATCTGGTACTGCTTCACCTGCACTGATGGTAGTCAATGCGGAAGCTTTAGAACGCTGCCTCCGGTGATCCAGCATCTCCAGAGGAACTGTAATTTCTGAGGTATGCTTTGATAGAGGAGGATCGTTGTCAGTGTTGAGCAAAATGGTTTTATTGACATTTTCTATATAGAGGGCGCCCCTCTCTTTTGTTCTCTTGCTTCTTCTTCTTCAACCAACATGCCCACCATCACTCTTATTATCGTGCTTTGTGCCTTCGTTCACCCGGTTCACTTCAACAGCTAGTCCTGTTAATTCATTGGTCCCAAGTCTCGAAAAAAGCCGTCATCTTGTTCTTGTTGCTTTCTAAGACATGGGCACTTGGTAACAGGTGTAAGACTGGATGGATCAGGCAACGAAGATGATGTACAGGTATTTCTGCGCATTTAGGCGTACCTATATGAAGTTTCAGCGCTCAGCCCGTATCGGATCTAGTACATGTAAGAGCGGAAGAAGTAGGAGAATATTAGAGGTGGTAATGACGGGTGAGGGGTGATGGATGGCGTTGGGGCCATAATGTCAGGGGCAAACGAGCAACTGACTTCACCGGTACTGATGCTAGACAGGACGGAAGCTCTAGGACGCTGCCTCCGAGGTATCGACAACTCCTCCAGAGGGACCGTAGCTCGTTAGGTAGGTATGCCCTGATCAAATGCACAAGATGATTATTACTTGTATTAACCTATTGGTCACATGTTCTCGAGCAAAGGCGCTTGGAAGTTGGAAGGACGTCATCTCGTCCTTGGTGCTGTCAGACACATTGGCACTTGGTGACAGGTGTGAGATGGATCAGGGAAACAAGATGATACCTTCTAGAGACTGAGTACCTTGTACACAGTATATCATTCTGGAGGAGAGGGCGGCACGTGCCGAAGTGGAATGCCGGTGACCCAAAGCGTGGGCTACAGACCGGCAAAGCGAAGGCGGTCAGTGCTGGCAACGGCTCCCGGTCACCGTCAACGGGACTTACTCCTTCCTCTTCTTCTGAGTCCACATCGATCGGTAAACTTCCCCCGCATCGAAATCCCCAATTACTTCCTCAACCGCTTCCTCCCGTCGCGCCTCCCTGCATCGCAAAAAGAAACCCGCGTTGATTCCAAGCGCTAAGACTAGCATCGTCAAGAAGGCAGTTGCGCCACAAGATATCCCTTTCGCGCATAGGTTGTACTTTCCCTCCATCCCCTCGAGTTCCTTCCCGATCTACCTGCCCGCCTTCATGACTTCATCTCACACCCATCCAGGTATCCCCGCAGGCAAGATGGTCAACAGCAATCCGAATGTCAACCCCCTCAACCATCCGATGGTGAAGAAGGAGGTGGACAGAGACCAAGCGATAGAGGACTTTGTCGGTTTTCTCGATCAAGACCCCTACGCCGACTCTTACACCACCAAGCTTGCCAATGCTCTCCAGGACATTGCCGTCAAGTACAAGGAGCTTGCTGATGATGGCGGAATCTGGCACGATTACTTTGAGATGAGTCTCAACAAGTTCTTGATGGACTTGCCCAAGACTCCTGCCGACTTGCACAGAGCACTCAGGAAGCTCACCGAGATGGATGTCGTTCACGAGGCTGCCTGTCGCGGAGTGGATGTGCAGATTGTTCCCAAGTACCGGGACCAGTCTACCTCTACCTCCACGGATGCTCAAGAGAGCAGCGGCCGCTGCGACGAGGTTAACGCCCTCGCGAAGCGACTCGCCGAGTACCTACTGGCCGACGACGGCAAAAGCACCACTGATGCTGAAGGCCGCCCTGGTCCTAGCAAGCGCATGAAGGTTGAGGGCGAGAATGCGACCATCTTCAAACTCGAAGACGACGATACTCCTTGCACGGTTCGCGTTTTCTCTGGTGATGGCACCACCTCTAAGCTCGACCTCATCGTGGAAGGCACCGGCCCTGCCATCTTGACGATCAAAGTCCACAAGAAGGACGTTGCTGTAAAGACGTTCAAGTTGTGAGGAAAGGGTAAGCTTCAATCGGTCTTCTTCCGAACGCTCATCACTTGCTCTCATCCCCAACACTCAACTGACCGCTGCTAACCAACCATCCGAACTGATCTAGGCGTACCTGTAAGCCCACAAAGTTGAGGAGCACGTCGCCGACAGATGTTGAGGAAGACATGAAGGAGAATACCGGCAGTTCTGAGCCTCGTGATGTCTTGCCGGATAGATGTCGAGCTGGTTAGGAAGGGGTGATGTGCCGGGGATGAGGTGCTTCCTACAAGGGAGAATCGAGAAAATATCGCATATCTCTGCTAGACGCACTCTATGCATCTTACGTGCTTCCATCCCTTGTTCCGTTTCCTGGTTATTTGTGTTTGGACGACACGACTAGTGAGTGACTTCCTGTAGAAGTGAACGAAGTGGGTGTAAACACGAGGGCACAAGAATGAACGAAAGTGGTGGTGAAATTGTTGTTTAAAGGAGCGAGAAGAAGGAACAAGAGAGACGGCGGGACACCCTCGATATACATATATATACACGAGCGGTCCCTGTATGGATCGAAAATGCCAAGATAACCATCTTGCTCAACACACTCCCAAGTCGTACCTACCTTACTAATTACGACCTTGGGCATAAGTCTGGATCAAATTCATTAGATCAGAGAGTGGTGTTGGCGTAAATTCGTCTGAACTTGAAGCAAACGCCTAGAACGAGCGTCATCAGGTTGTTGCCTGAAACAAAGCTTATAAAGGGCTTCATCTTTTGCTCCTCTAACGTTTTTTTTCTGCTCGTTACTTCTACCCATCGGCCTTCGATAACTCTTGTGCCCAGCCGGCCGGCCGGCCGTCTGCCTGCCGAGCCGTGCCCCCTCTTCAGCACGACCTCCCTTAGCTAGCTTTTCCCCCGCGATCGTTCGTAGCCTTGTCTTCTTTCCAACACAACAACTTCTCTCTCGCCTTTTGTCAAGAATAACTCTTCTTCCTTTCCTTCTTGCTTGGTCAGAAGAGCCTCGCCTTCCTCGCACTATCGCCATCTTCGAAGAGCGGTTGTTCTACGCGGCTCCCCTTCGCCTGCATCACTCGTTCGATCAACTTGATCTCAGCTTCCGATCATCCAGGTACCTCCGCAGGCAAGATGGTGGACCAAGTCGACAAGAAACAAGAAGCGGTTAACTACTTGACCTTTATACTCTACGTACCTGGCGTGGATGATCGGGAGGAATCGGACCGCGAGCTTTCGGATGCTCTCCAGAACTTTGCGATCAAGTACTTAAACCTTGCGCCGGATAGCACGGAACATTCCACGAAATGGCATAAATACTTCGTGCTGGGCCTCAACAAGTTTGTGAGAGACTTGCCGTCAAACAATGCCGACTTGGAGAAAGCACTGGCAGCTCTCAATCGCGAGGAAGTCGCAGCCGATGCTCGTGCCCGCGGGGTCAACATCCAGATTCTACCGGGACCTCCTGCTCCTGCTCCTGTTGACGAAGGCAACGACAATACCCCGAAGGCTCCCGCTCCCCTTCAGAACGTCAACGAAAATGCGAACGCGAAAAGACCTGCCGAGAACCAAACCGAGGGCAAAGTCTCTGCCGCCACCGAAGCTCAAGATCGCCAGGGCCCCAACAAGCGTATCAAGCACGGCGGCGAGGATGCTACGACTTCGAGTGGTTTCACTGTCGAAACCGAAGGCTCTCTCACAGTCCGCATTTCCGATGATGCCAGGACCTCAACCTTCAATCTCAACGGCCGCGGCCCTGCAGTCGTGACGGTCAACGTCCAGAAGAAAGCCACCACCGCTCTTGCCTCCACCGCTCTTGCCTCCACCGCTCTTGCCTCCACCAACGGCAACAAAGAAGCCGAGAAGGAAGGAGCAGCCTAGGTAGTCGTCGTGGTGAATCCTTCAACCCGGGAAAAAACAACCGGTGAGTGGTGTCCTTTGAGGCTTCCGTTTAATCGGGCAGGGGCGCAAGCAACCTGTTCCTCACCTCGTTCTTTCCTTTCTACTCGACAAAGTCCATGTCCAGGGTTTTTACTGATTCTCCTTCCTCTCCAGATGCACACATCCTTTTCCGCATCGGAGCATCGGAGCCAGTGTCAGGGGAAGGCAGTCAACCACAGCAGAAGGTGCTTCCTCCAAAACTCAAAGAAGGCGTGGTTCTGGGATTCGCGTACCTCTAGGTCGGTTTGGAAGCCTGGTTTGCGACAAAACATGGAAGTAATGGCATTGAAGGAGACTTGTGGTAGCGCATCCCAGCAAAGCTCTGCCAACAACACACCTTCATCGCATGATACCGACCGACTTTGAGAAGGTCAGAGCATCTGGGGTGGGTCAGATGAATGTGGTGCTGACTTCGACCGGCGCATGGGTGTTGTTGTAGCATGGGACAGGATAAGCTACTCTAGGCATAAAGGCACAGCGTTTGCAATCTCATGGTCCAAATATCGCGTGATCCCGCATTGTATAGTTGACTGACGCTGCGTGACCCTCCTCTTGCAGGCAGTGATTGAATCTGACAGTGAAAGAAGCTTGGTTGTCGCTAGGCCGAAGTGACGGGAAGCTTCAAGTGAATGTCCTTGTCCTTGCCTCTATCTTGCTGGCCTGACGCTTCAGAGTTTTTGCATCGTTATATTTATTTCGTCCCCATGCTTTACCCACAAAGTGCCTTCCAGTCGCGCTCCAGAACCAACAGCAACTTCAGGATCATCTGGTACTTCCTCTAGCCACTCCAACCCAGGTATCTTCAATCATCAGGATCAACCGCGCAGGCAAGATGGCAGAAGAGACGAATGACGAGGCGGAACACGCAAAGGACGAGGCGGAAGACACGAAGGACAAGGCGGTCAAAGATCTCGTTCGGTATCTCGTGAAGAGATACCCTTATCCCCGCAACTGGGCGCTTGACATGTCCGTTTTCTTCAAGGCCCTTGCAGTCAACCACTCGAAGATTTCGCCGCTTATCGAAAGGATTGTCGAGAGCATGGGTGGTTCCACCGATCGGAGCCACGACTATCCCATCGGCTTGATGAAGGTTCTGGGTGACTTTTCGACCGACCCTCATTTGCAGGACGTAATTGCAGAGGTCGCCAACACTGCGCGCGAGCAAGGAGTGGATGTTGTCAACTTCTCCTCATCCGATGAGGACAGGGACGGGACTTCCGATTATGAGGAGATTCCGCTTGTTGTTGAGGAGGATTTGGACGACAAGACCAGCGTCAGCTTCAAGACCAACGGTGCTTACATGGTTCGCAAAAGGGAAGATTCTGCACTCAGGACACTTACTCTCAACGCGGAAGGCCCTGTCTCGGTCACCATCACCGTCCAGAAGAAAGATGGTGCCACTGCCAGCGTCAATGGCAACAGCGATGCCAAACCGGAGGGCTTAGAGTCAGCCTAGACTGCTCCAGTCCCTGTCATTCTCACTCACTTGGTACCTAGGTAGGTAAGGTCCCCTTCAATTCATACAACGAGACATTCAGGAACCAACACTCTTGCACAGCGAAGGGATGCTTGTAACCAGACCCATCCATAATGCTTACTGCCTGCTCTGCCATGTTTAAGGAGGAGAACTAACGCCTAGTGTCCGTCCAGGTTTACCTCTAGGCGTGTGTCCCGTTATCGATGTGGACACAGCACGAAGCAAGAAGTCTGCTACACTGTGGGGGATGTCGAGCTTGTTTGACCGTGTGACGACCTCGTTAGGGATATTGGACCATGGGCGGATTCATATGAAGAGACGGAAGGTCTATGGTACTGCCCTCCAGGGTACCTCTAGCTCGGAGATGCGGCTCCTGCACAAGGTCGGTTTTTACTCGCGAAATGCGATCCCCATGAGTGGAAAACGAACCATACAAACAGACTCACGCATGTCTTCTGTGAACTGAACTCTGCGGAAATGGAGAACAACCCTTCACTCTACTTTCATCCTCTTGGCATGGCGGCGAATGTCAATCTCGGGTCATTCACTCGACTTTTGAACCGGATGACATCCAGTTCTTGGGTAGCGAGCCTACCAGTGAAGTATTTCCCTGCCAACAACAAACAACATCAGACGAGGGGGTACTGCGTACTTCGGATGGTGGCAATTTTGATGTGAACCCTGCAAGTGAATGGTCGTTAGTTGAAGATATTCGAGACGTGGGTCTCCTGAGCCTTGACCGGGACGGGTATAAATTCTTTGCCCTAATCAGTTTTCTCCTCCTCGTTTTTTTCTCCTCCCAGGACAAATCGCAAGTCGCTCGAAACAGCTTTCTCTTCAGCATCTCCTGACGCGAACACCATTTCCACCTTCTGGTCACCGGCACCACCCTTCAAGCAAAGATGGATGAGTACCAGCAGAACTACCAGGGAGAGGACCCAGTGCAGAAGGAGCAAATTGTGGCCATCGCCAAATTCATGGAATTCCTCCAGGAGAATTGCGCGTACCCCGGCTATGCTGACCACGACGTTACGATGTCAGAGGCCCTCAAGAGACTTGCGGTCAAGTACAAGGAGCTTGTGGAGGATAATCAAATGGGATGGTTCGGAGACGGAGACGGAGAGAATCTGGGCGGACGGTGGAGTGACTACTTCTCGTCCAGCATCCTGAAGCTTCTCAGGGAGCTGCCGGCCAACAACGTCCAGGACATCAGCAGGGCGGTCGACAAGCTTCGTCGGGAGGAGGCCGAGGCCGAAGCCAGGGCTCTTGGAGGCCAGATCGTTTATCGCCAAGCTAGCGATACCACAAGCGCCTCAGTTGAGATCAAAGGAGCCTACGCCATCTACGTCTTGGAGAATGGTATCATCTCTGCACTCAACCTCAACGGTGACGGTCCTGTCACGATCAGTGTTGTCGTTGTCCAGAAGAAGGGCAACCCCAACCCCAACCCCAACCCCAACGAGGCAAATCAGAACGGATGGGCCTAGGCCAGAAGTCCTTTCCACTCGGAGGAGTACCGAAAGCATTCCCTGGTAAGTCCCCGGCAATCCCACAAGACACAACACTCGAGGCCGAACCATCTCTCTGACCATCCAAAAGTTATCTGCACAGGAGAAGTGTGGATCGCCACTGGAACTGTTGAAGGACGGATCCGAATGGTTGGGCTTTAGCTTCCCTGGTCAGCTAGCTCACACCTCAAAATGAGCAGCAAAAAGGGCAATTGATGCGAGCCACGGAAGGACTTGATGGCCATTGGCCAAGGAATCAAGCTGGCAAATGCGATCTTGGGGAATTGAAGCCAGGGATGGAAAGTGGAACGTGGTCTGAAGTCCTCTTCAGAGTAGCGAACCGAAGCACTCTTTCCACGAAATGATTGTTTTCCGTATTGCGCCTTCCATTCGTGCATGTCCTTGTGAAATCTTGCCGACAAAAACCGACGCGGAACTTCTTGTCCGCGCAAACGCGCTACCAAAGGAAGGAGCGCTGCACCGCAACCTTCATTACTGACTTCTTGCTCCTTCCGCAGCCCAGTCATCAAGCGGAGCATTTATCCCTTGAACACTGGCAATTACTTCTGCGCCCATTCGATTCCCCCTTCTCGTCTCTCAAGTGTAGTCAAGGTGAGTGCATATACCTACTCTCTCGATTACTTCATCTTTGTTGTACTTTCTACCTCTCGCCGTCATCCGTCATCATTCGCCAGTTATTCCCTCGACACCATCCCACCTGTCTTTCCCGCTGTCGCCCCCACACACGCATATCGGCGTCAAATCAGCAGCCCTACCCTTGGCCCCTTCGTTGTATTTCATCCGGTCTTGGCAATATACAGCAAAGACCTTTCCGGTCCTCACTTTTCACCGGCCCAAGACGATGAAGACAATGGGTAACAGGCAATCAACGTAGTAACAAGAGTTGGGGCTAGAAAGGAGCGGAACCACTGGGCTTGGATTTGATTGAACAAGTTATAAAGTGTGCGCCCGGATCATTATCATGTTTGTGGTGGATGACCCAGTCTTGAGGTTTGAAACTCCGTGTTGGGGTGGGACTTGGAGCGAGAGCTGAGCGAACAAGTTATTATAGGTGGTATAGACAATGGTGCGACGGCAATACAGCTGTTGCTTTGATGCAACACTTTAATGCATTCAGTTGCTTCATCCCTTCTCCAGTTCTACAGTGTTTTGGTTTTGGAACATCTGGATGATATCGCTAGGATGGGCTACGATCAGCTTGGGAGGATCAGTTGGAGAGTACGAGACGTCTTTTAGCGCCATCACTTCGTGCTGCCGTGGGGCAGAAATGGACACTCGACCACCAGGTGCCCAAAGTGCTTCAAAACAATAAAATGATGATGCTCAGGGTTGCGAGGGAAGCAAGGGAAACAATAAATCATAGCAACTGCATTCATCAAACCCATCGAGACAAACACATATCCAGGTCAAAGGAAAAGTAAAAAACAGCATTATCGCACTAACGCGTCGCCCGCGAACTTTGCAGTCAGCATGTTAGTACCACATCTTCTTCACTAATTCCTCGACGAGAACATAATGGAACTTGGCAGCGTGCGTCAGATCATTGCTTCATCAGTACGGGCATCCCACAATTTGGCCTGCTCACTTCCCTCCAGTCCGTTACAATAAAACTGCCGCCGGGCAGTGACATCGCCGGAGAAAGTTTCGCCATCAGGTCCGATACCCGGGCCCCGAGTATCGGCTTGGTGCCAGTCGCTAGGTGGTGGAGGGGATGATGGGCGTTGGACGGCTTGGTGAGAGGGCGTTGATGGGTTGGATAGATATGTTTTCGGTGGGACTTGGAGTAGTGGTGTGGATTGTGGAAGCCGGGCTGCCGGGCTGCCGGAGCCCGGCGAGCCAGAGACCTGGGAATGAAGGGGTGTCGGGTGTCGGGATGTCGGTGAAGTCGGGGTGCTCTTTCTTCTTTTTGCGAAGTGGGTGGTGGATGATAATTGACCGACAGCAGACGGAAGGTGCGATACTCTCTGTGCAGTGAAAATTTTGTCGGTGCGGCACCTGCCTTGATTCCACCAGACTGCCCGGATTAGGTGGAACTGAATGAAACATGGGGCTTCCAGGCAGACATTTCCTGATTTTTTTCTTCGCCACAAATTCGAGGGCAAATTTGGTGCCGCCTACAACCTCTGTCTGTCGCTTGGATTCCGTCCATGTCGTCTTCGTCTTCGCCAGCTCCACGCGGCAACACTCCGTCACTTTCACGGTTTCACCGCTTGTACTGGCTCGCCAGGGGCCGTTCTAGGTCATCTCCATCGTCGTCCCTGTGAGTATAGTTTTGTCATGATCCTTCCCAAGTTCAAACCACGAGCCTTGTGCCCAATCGTCACCAACGTGCGGCCCTGGTGTCTTGAATGACTGGAGCCAAGCACCAGAGTCTTTGTCACGGTGTTGCTGACCATGTCTTTAGCACTCCATCAACAGCAGTACCAGCGACTACGGATGCCATCATTGGCCATTTACCTTCATCGACGTCCATCCTAGAAGACAGCCCCAGGATGGATGGCGGCACAAGCGTCAAGCGTTCTCGATCGTCCCGGCCCCCAACATTGGTATCCACATCGGCGGCAAAAGGCGAAAGGGTTGCTGTTCCAACGACGGACTCCGAGAGTACGGAAAGAGCCAACAAGCGAGTCAAAACCGGAGAAGGGAAAGCTTCTGATAAAACCGAAGCACTCTCCATGCCCGGTTCTACTCCTACAGTCCGCGTCATGACCGCCGAAGCCCTTACAATTGAGTCCAGGGGCCCTGCGTCGTTGGAAATCAAGTCCCCTGCCAACATCCCCATGGATGGCTCTCTTGCCTCTCTGACCGTCAAGGGATCCGTCGAACTTGAGATCAAAGACGATGCTGGCTTCAAGCTGGAAGTGAACCCTGGTGGCAAAGCCCGTGTGAAGACGGAGGAGTGGACCGCCTTTACCTTGAAAATGAGCGGCGCCACCACTTTTCACGTTGAAAAAGGGGTCAAGTTCAACGTGGGAGGCTTGGTCACTTCCAACGGAGGGACAAGAGGAATGCTTTCTTTCAAGACAGATGCGGCTGAGAAGGTTGTTTTCTTCACCGAGGGCGATGCTACGTTTGAAGTTGATGCGGGTGGACAGCTCAGGGAGTAGGGGGGGCAAGCCTGTCAATAATGACAGAATACATCGAGTGGAGAGCATTGGTGTTGTGATGGGGATATGGGTGTCATCTTCTACTCATGGGTTCAGAAGCACAATCAAGTACGCTAGGCGGACCGATCTACCTTCCACACGATGGTGAAGTGACTCAGCGTACCTAGATATCTATCTTCGACTTGCATCGGAAGCAAAGCCAAGTTCTTTGCCAAGGGTATCTCATCGCGCGATATTGTGTGATGCGGTTGAGGATAAGGGTCGGATACCTCTACGGGCAAGTTCGGGGTTCTGACTGAAAGTATCTGGTGACGCAGACGGGGAGTGAAAGCAGGAAGAACCATCTGCGGGTAGGGCTCGCCACCCTGCACCTGCACCTCATCTGCAGCTTTCAGGTTGCAGCTTTGCTAGACCTGAGGGTGAGAGTACCGTGCATAAAGACTCGCGAAATTCGCCATGGCGGATCTCCTCTTTGAGCGCCGGGCAGGGCAGAACGCGGCGCTCCCTAAGCTAGCATATGCAAGCATAGAGGTATATGTCTGTCCACCTAGTTACCTCTACCTAATAAAAGCTCGAGGACATTGCCCACCACTCTAACTTGCGTGCGTTTTAATATACAGGTTCGGGCTTGCCCTGCACAGATATGCCTCCTGCCCGGCGCTCAAAGAGGAGATTCGCTATGAATTTCGCGAGTCTCTACGGTATAACGCCAGACGAAGAATCTACCTTATATACATATATACGTGGCTGTTAATATAAATCCCGCGTCTTTAACACCTTACTGGACTCATCGGGACTCCGGGTTTGGTTAATTTCTGCTGCACATGTTAGCCGAATCCATGTGTTGGCTCCCATCCCGTCCTCGGTACAATTTCTATTTAACCTACCCTTGAATTTCGATTTCTCTCCCTCCATTTTTACCTTCAACATCAACCACTTTTATTCTTCGCCTTTCTTACCTCTACTCAAACGCTTCTAGCTCTTTGCTGAAATTAAAGACCAAGATTTCCTAATTCTTTCCAACTTCTTCCAAGTTGCACACTCTACTCCGTACCGCAACGAACCTTATTTTTCCCAATTAACACCTAGCTACTCGACAATAAAGCAGGTGCTCGTCTTTCTCGGCCTGACAACTCCAGCTGCCAACATCCCACTTGGCCCCGTATCCTCCACGGTCCTTTTCCATCAAATCCTCTTCCTTGGAAAACACCTATCCTGGGCCTTCAATGACCGCAACCACTCTAGATACACAAGACATGGCGACCCCCAACGAGTGTCGTGGAACGTGGGAGATCCTGCTGTCCGAAGACAAAATGGAAGCAAAGCACTGGAAGGGCACATGGGAAGCAAACCCTGACGATAACCCGCCCACAGTCCGCATTACTTCGACAAAGACTGCACCAGTCACGGTCGGACTGAAGAGGGCCAGCCACGTCCATACCGCTACCAAGGGCCCCGTCAAGCTTACTTTGGACAAGTATCCCGAATTTAACTTTGTCGATAACGGGCATAATTTCGAGATGGCAAGCTTGTGTCCTGACGAGCTGAATGTCAAGGTGGAAGCTGATAGCGGTGGTGTCGTCTCGTTCGACAGCCTTCCGGGTGTCAGGTTCTCGGTCCAGATCGAGAAGTCTGATGTCCTGTTCGAGTTCAAGAGCTCGGTCAAATTCGAAACCAAAACCTTGGCTAGAGATATTGCGATTGAACCCTATGGCCCGGTGAAGGGTTTATACAGAGCCAGGACCCTGCGTCCTTGCAAGATCTCGTTTCACGCCGATCATGCCGCCACGGTTGAGGTGGTCCAGGCAGATGCGCCTCCCAAGTCATCTCAGAGTGAGATGCCTCCTCCCTCGGGTAATTGGGAGCTGTTGGAATAAGGACGTCATATGCCCACACCCACCCCATTTCACCCACCCCCAGCCAAACTGGTCTGAATCTGAGATAATTCCCAAGCCTACCTACTTATTCAGTTCAAGTACAATGTCCGGTTAGAGAGTTAGGCGACAAGCTATGGCAAGCTGGGAAGGAACGCTCAAGTATGGGTGCTTTCATGAGCAAATGCGTTATCACATGGAGGGCCTAGTGTCGAAGTAAACGGAGTGGATGTAAATACGAGGGCACGAGGATGGTGGTGGCTTTTTATCTGTTGATTGAGGAAGAAAGAGGACGAAAGAGAGGTGGGCGAATCCCTGGATATACCTCTATGTACAGTACACGAGTAATCCATGTGTGGATCGAATGCTATGATAACCATTTTGCTTAACACTTGGAAGGCGTAGGTAGCTTTTTGTCTAGGTACAGATAGGAAGAACGAACAGCCACTGAACGAATTGAACTTATTTCCACCGTCTCTCTTTACTTTATTGCCTGTAAGGGCGTGTTCGGTCCGGCAGTAGGACAGTAACGGAAGCCTTTTTTTGGTGGCAGAAAAACGTCGGGTTAGGGTTAGAAGAGCTTCCCTTACTGCATTACTGCCGGAACGAACACGGCCTAACCTTGCACGTGCATGTTCTGTCCATGGGAATCCCTGTGAAAACTGCTACAGGGGGAGTATAAGGAGAGTGTCAAGGCTTGAGGGGGGGCTACAAGGCTAGTTCCAAATCTTAGAACAGATAACTGGCCCAGCCTTGTTGTGAGATCTAGCACTGTTGGCTGAGGGAGGCCTCTGATTGGTCGGATTTGAGTGCAAAATAGTAAAAGCTAAAGACCCCTATAAGGACCTTCTGGAAGGCCCCTATAAGGGTCATTGGTTAGTGGTCGCTATAGTGGTCTTTTTGGTAGTCTTTTTAGTAGTCTTTTTGGTAGTCTAAGACTTTGACTTCAAAGTCCGGATGAGGGCATTCACAAGTTGGAAGGAACCGCGCGAAACTTTTCGCGCGAAAAAAAGCTGTCGCCAGCTGGAATCGAACTGGCAATCTTAAGAAAGAGAGCGACGGCGAGAACCATTGAGCCACTGGCCCAATTGATTGAATGCGACGCCCGTTCTTTCCTTTGATATAGGGTGGTGGAGTCTCGGGGAGAATGAACTTTGGGAAAGAAGCATCGTCACTTGGCCAAACTCGAGGGCACTGAAGCAGTGTGCTGAACTTAAGACCTTTAGCGACCGTCTATAGCGCACACCTGGATTGACCAATTAGAGGCCTCCCTCAGCCAACAAGGCTTGTCAAAATCAATAGTGCTAGATTTGATAACAAGGCTTGTTACAATCACAAGCATTGAATCCCCCTACAAGGCTAGATGCCCTGGTGATTTTCCCGCTATGGTGTTTTTTGATGACTCCCTTCCCTCTTTTCCCTTCCACAACATCACTGCTGCCTCACATTCTCACCAAGACGTCAATAACGCACTACGACCATTTGTTGCCCCTTTGTGCTGTCGCAGCTAGTAAGTGCTTTGCTTCATCGCCTGTTGTCTTAAAACAGTGCACTAACCCAGCCACCACTGCTAGCTACACGTCACCCAATCCACCCGTGACAGCTGCCCACCATTCCACTGCGACCAAATCCGAAGCCTGTTTCGCATACAACATGGCCCCGGTTGAACGGGGCTCGCAGTCCGAGTGGGACAGCCTGATTGAAAGCCTCGAAAACAATCGTTTCCTGGCCGTGGAGTTGAACCGCCAATCCGGAGCTGAATGGCATAAATACATGATGGCTTGCATCAGGGGTATTATCAGTGTCACCTTACCAGCCACCAAAGACTCTAACCAGGTGCCACCCATCTCAAACGGCAAGAGAAAACGACCCCGGGTAGAGGTCGAGGACACTGTCAACCAGCTTCCCAAGACTGTCGATAAGCACCTCCAAACAGAAGTAGCCGCCAAGGAGACCGTTGAAGCATCCTCGGCGCCCGCTCCCACACTTCGCGTCGAAACCCGAGCTGGTGTCGGACTTCAGGTCAGGTCTACTATCGGGGCCGTGAAAGTTACCACCACAGGGACCGTCACGTTTGAACCTGTGCTGGAACCCGAGTACTACGATCTTGACCCGGATGGCTCGGTTAACTTTCACATCGACATACCTCAAGCCGGTACAGCCTCTGTTAGGACGGATGCAGCTGCTACATTCATGTTATTCTTCAATAGCCTTGCTAATGTCTATATAATGGACGACATCAAGCTTAAGTTGCGTTCGGAATCCCAGTACACCAGTAGGGGAAATTAGGTTTATATGGCAGTAAGGTTGTATTCGGTGCCGCTGTAGTACGGTAGGGAAAACCCAGTTTTGGTGGCTGTAAGGTGCAGTCTTACAGCTGCACTTTTTGTATTCGGCTGGATTTCAGTAAAAATATGCAAGTCGCTGCACCCAAATGCACTTACCCCAAATCCTCCCTCTGACCAATCAGAAGGCTAGAATCCTTACCGCGATGTCCCAAATTTTAACATTTTTAAAGGTCCCAAACCCCATGTATAAGGCTGTAAGCCAGGCGGCATATGCCCTGTAATTATAGCACTCAACCCCTTAACGACTTCTTACAGCCTAGTACCAACGAATATAGAGTAGTAAGGAGCCTCAGTAAGAAACTTTGGCTTGCATTACAGTCGCATTACCGTACAGGGAGTGCAGCTGCGGGCTATGTACGGTAATGCAAGGTTTCCCCTACCGTACTACCGCAGAGTTTCGGGGCACTCGGTTTCAACAACCCTGGGATTTCCCCAAATCTGGCCAAGTCTGTAATGCATACTGCAACATTCATGCCCACCAGAAATTCTATGCAAGACCATGAAATCAAATGTCCCCACCCTCCAGCTTAATTTCTTATGCCCTGTAACTTGCCCTATAACTTCCGCTTATTCTTTTACCCTCTATAGAGCTCGTTGTCGTCGATAATCGTGATACTTTCTTGGTGTTGAGCGTATTAAAAGATAGATCTACGTATTGGGATATTCTATTTCAATATAGATATTGGGATTTGGGAGCGAGGGGTGCCTGAGGCAGTACCACCCCTAGTACAACGAGTACGACGAATACGGCAACTAATACTAGAAATCCCAGCAGAAATCCTAGTAGAAATCCCAGCACCAGTACAACCAGCCCGGGCACCTCCCCCACCCCCTCCTCCTCCTCGTCCTCCTCCTCCTCCTCCTCCTCCTCGTCCTCCTCTACCGCTACCGCTTACGAATTAGAAACGTATTGAGAGACGCGCTAGTCGTCGAATAAAGTCGTATAGTAATAAGCGTTTAAAGGGGAGGTATTATAAGAGGGGGCCTAAGAAGAGAATTAATTGGAATTATACTCCCGAGCTTAAAATCTAAGTGAGTGAAGTTATATCGTGGCGTCGTTAGCGGGGTTGCGGTTACTTAATACTAATAGTTCAAATAGGTATTAACGTACCTTATATAGACCAAAATGCCTATCGCTATTAATGAGGAGTTTGGAATCCCCGAACGACGCTACCGCCGTCGTAATAGCGCTAGCGAATACGATCGAGACTATACTGTCCCCGCCGGATACCACGATATCTATATATACAAGGCCGCTATTTTCTAGAAAATACTTACTAGTACTATATAAAATTGGTAGGACGGGCGAGAGGGTATACTACGCTGTATAAATTAAAACGGTAGAGCTCTTTAGTTAGAATTTGAAGAGTAATTTTATAAAAAGTTCTGGTTTACCCGGTAAAACAATATTCTAATAATAATGGTATAGTTCCGCCGAGAATTTGCTGCTCTATTTGCTATACTTTATCCGGATTAAGCATAGTAATGTGGATGGATGTTTTCTCGTGGTTAGTTTAGGAACTTCTTATTCCGCTAGTATATAGCGTATAGAAGGATTACCTATTAAGCCTAGCGGTTACTAGTAAAACTATTTATTAAAGTAAATTTATTTTTAAAGTAAGATTATATATCTATGTAATAATCTATAGTCCTTTTTTATAAAAACTTTATAGAAAATGAGATTTAGAGAAAATAGGAGAAGACCTAAATATTGTCGGCGAAGACTTAGAGATTATTAGAGGCTAATTATTTCGACCTACAGGTTCATTAAGCGTAATAGCTAATCTACTAAGCTTAGTACAACCATACAATTTCCTCCTTCCGCTATTATAAATTTCGACGAAATTCCCTTCCCTTTCGAATACCTCGATGGCTATACCTATACAATGAAGGGTAGCAAATCCGTAACGGGTAAAACCAACCGTAGCGGATAGAGTAAATAGTAAGCTACCCTAATTCTCTATATTTTTACTAATAGTATTACTCGTCTTAAACCTACGATTATCTTTTATAGTAAAGGCGCCTCTAAGAACGTTATCGAGGAGAGAGCTTTCTATGCACAAAATATAAAAGTACAATTTAATAAAGCAATATATTAAAACGAAGACCTTCTACTTAATTGGTTTAATAACGAGCTCGCTCCTATTATTAATAACGATATTAAATAAGAATTATTATTAGTTATAGATATATACCTATCTTATAATACCTAGCGAATTAAAAACAAGCTTAATAATAATATACCTTATAAGGTTATCCTAGCTATAATCCCTGGTAGTTTGACTAGCCTTCTTCAACCTCTTAATATAGCTATTAACTTATCCTTTAAAAAGATGTTAAAAGAAGAGACCTTCTTAACTAAGAAAGAGTAGGAAGATAAGCTAGAGAATTAAGGTAAAGTACAATCAATCTCTAATAGAAGGATTATAGTAACTTACGTAGTATTAAAATACTAAAAGACTTTACAAATTAATAAAAAGGCTATAATTATTAAATCTTTTTAAAATAACGGTATTTCTATCCTTTTAAATAGTAATTAAGATTAGTTGATTAATATTAAAGAGATTGATAGAGTTAATATCGATTGGAATAATTAGGAAATAACTATTAATATTACCGTTAGTATTAATAACTTTAAAGCTATTCCCTTAACTAAAGATGGCGGTATTACCTTCGAATTATAGATAGAGGAAATTATAAAATTTGGAAGTTATCGCCAATTTAAAAAGGATAAATTAAAAGATTAGTGCTTATAGCGTAAATTAGGAATATTAGGGAATAAAGCTGACTTTATTTAGAGGTTAGAAGAGTACGACGAATAATACTAATAACGAGTAATTTAATTACCAATTTATATTATTATTAATAATATTAGTTAGCAACTAGAAATATTATTAGCAATTTGATTTACCAATAATTATAGCCAACGGTTTAAATATTACTAACTTCGCCGTCGTTAGAATTAATAAACTCGCCCTCATCCTACTCAACGATATTAATATATATATAAACAACCCCCTTAACTTCCTGCCACTAGCGTACTACCTTAAGCCGGTTGTCCCAATTATACTAGTATTTACCCAATTCAATTATATAACAATAAACATCAATACCCTTAAGTTTAACCTCGATTTCGATCTTATAACGGCTTTTATTACAAACCTAACTATAGTAGGTACGTTTCTAAGCTACATCTATAAAGGTAAGACCTTCTAGAACATTGGGAAATAAGGGTATTCGTAATATAATAACGTAATCGGTACCTTTAATAAATTGCTAGGCATTAGGGTAGTCGTCTATTACGTTTGGGATAATTAGTAATAAAGCCTCAATACTATAGGGTTTATTTACTTACAAACGAGATCGATATCGCTAAGGATTAACTTCGTCTTTGCTATAGCTAGATTGCTGGGGTTTCGTTGTAGGGCATAGTTATAGGGGAAAGAAAATGAATGACAGGGGGAAAAGACAGGGCACCAGAAGAATCGAATTTACAATGCTCCGGGCTCTTACGCTGTCCCCCCCACTATTTTTCCCGAGCATGAAAAGCACATATTCGAACAGTACCTGTGCAGATTTCCCCAAATTCCCAGGGTTGTTGAAACCGAGTGCCCCGAAACTCTGCGGTACAGCGGCACCGAACATAACCTAAGGAACTGTATACTGCCGGCCTTTTTGTGTTCGGCTATTTTTCAGTAAAAAGCTGCAAGTCGCTGTAGGTCGCTGCACTTCCCCAAATCAACCTCCAACTTCCCTAATGGGGTGCATCTGACCAATCAGAAGGCTAGAAATCTTACTGCGATTTCAATTTCATACTGCTCCCTACCCCCATGATTATACCAGTAAGAAAAGCCACTTCAGGGGACTATAGTGCGTTACCCCCTATAAATATAGGGGGTCGCCCGCTAAAAAGACAGTTGATAATGCTATTCCCAATTGAAATCTTCAATCTAAGCTCCACTGTGTGACTCACAGTATAAATACTGTACCCTCTTACTGCTGCCTTTACTGTGCAGGAGAATTGATGCAGACCATGTACAGTAATGCAACCTTTACTATACTGGTGTACTGGGATTCCGAACGCAACTTTAAAAACTTTGAGCTACAAGGACATGCCACCTTCGTAAGTGCGGGTGAAGGACCGAAAACTCTCGTCGCCAATGCTGGCGCTTTCCTCCACTTCTCGACCGAAGGCGCTGCCACGGTTGAGGTTATCACGGGTGCAAGTCTGGAGGAGGAGAAGCAGAAGGAGGTGGCTACTCCGATGGAGCAAGAACTGACGCCCGAGGAGAAGCACAGACGCAAACAGGTACGTTGCCCCGTGGCGCGCGCCGTGGAATTTTATCATTTTAGGGAGTACCGCTTACCAACGTATCATTGAACAGCAAGAGGTGTTGTACCTCCGCCACAAGCTTCAAAAGGGCCTACTCGCCAAGGACCAGGAACCCAACCCCGAACATATGAAGGCCATGTCTGAATTCCTAACCAAGCTCGAGGGGTTCCCAGATCTTGAGCTTAGCATTATCAAGGCCACAAAGATCAATAAGGTGCTCAATGCCATCCTTAAGCTGGAGAACATCCCCAAAGAGGAGGAATTCCAGTTCAAGCCTCGCTCACAAGCGCTGTTGGACAAGTGGAACGAGCTACTTATCGCCGAAGCTGCCTCGACGCCGGCCCAGGAACCCAAAACCGTACATATGAAGGCCATGTCTGATTTCCTAACCAGGCTCGAAGGGTTCCCAGATCTTGAGGTTAGTATTCTCAAGGCTACAACGATCAATAAGGTCCTCAAGGCCATCCTTAAGCTGGAGAACATCCCCAAAGAGTACGAATTCAAGTTCCAGTTCAAGCCTCGCTGTCAAGCACTTTTGGACAAGTGGAATGAGCTACTTGTCGCCGAAGCTGCCTCGACGCCGGCCCCCGCAACAGTCAAGAAGACCACTCCTGAAGGCGTCAAGGAGAAGGGCGATGAGCTGTCTGCGTCTAGCAAGACTGAAGAGGTGGCCAAGGACAAGGATGGAGATTCCAAGTTGGCGGAGATTTAAGCAGAGAAGGCCTGGCTTGCTGGCGAAGATCCTCAACTCAGAGATCTTTTGAAGCTAGTAGCCCGCGGACAGGCTTCTAAGGAGGAGCTTGAGCAATTCCAGGGCATTATGGACGCTATCACGACAGAGAGCAATGTAGTTTCCTAGGTCGTAATGATGATGGAACACGGCGCAGAAGTCCGCCGGGTTTGGGACCGGTAAAGCAGAAAAACATACCTCTAGAGGTAGTCAACAACGCAAAAGATACCTCTATCGAGGAAATGATATCGTAAACTTGGCTTGCTCAACGTGTTGTTTCCAATTATGTGTGTGCTCTTCTCAGATGTGTATTTTCCCCAAACGTGTTTCTTGGCAAACTTGTATTCTTTCAAGAAGTATTCCCTCAAACAGCAGCATCAGAGTTTAAGGAGAGTAAGTGAGAGCTAGCTTATCCTCCTGCTGACCGAGACTGGATTCTGCTGCTTCGTCGCCCGGAAGCCATCCGCCTTGAGACCTCGTGGTCAAGGACTCAAGGGGTAATTGGTTGTCGGGGCAACCGGCCGCCAGCCGATTTCCGCTTGTAGCCTCAGGCTCCTCCATATTTCGAAAGAGGTTCTCTTGTGCCCAGCCGGCCAGCCGTCTGCCTGCCGGGCTGGGCCCACTTCCCATGGCTTTGCCCCGCGTTCGTGTGTAGCCTCGTCTTCATTCTGAATATATCAACAACATCCTCTGACCTCTTTTGTCCTGTCGTGACGGTCCCAGACTATAGACTTCAGTCCTGTCGTCGTCGTCTTTCGACCTTACCACGACTTCTTCATCCGCCAAATACCTCTACATATAACGGCCGTCACACTTTCCTCTACTTGCTCTCCTTCTACCCCGCAACATTCCGCTTCAACCTCAAGTCTCACCTTACCGTCACCTCAGCATGTCTGACCCGAAGCCGATCGACGCGCAACCAGCGTATCCACGTGCAGTCATCCAGCACGACGTGGCCGTAGCAGCCTCAGGATGGAATGAGAACCTCGAAAGCACCATAGCCCAGTGCAAAAAGTATGAGGAGATGACAGGGGATGTGTGGTCTACCTACTACCTCCACTGGTGTGAGCAAGAGAAAGCGAAGGGACCTCCGACCTCTGGTGAGGAGGCTTTGAGTTTTCTCAAAGGCCTTTACCATATCCGCCGTGCCATGACAATTTACGGCAACCCTGACAACCTGAATGTGGGTGACGACACCAATACACCTGGCACAACTACGACCACCGGTGTTCCTCTCAGCAAGACTTTCGCCATGAGCTGGAGTGACGGTCTCCCCATCACGATTGAGGTCGACACGGAGGCGACTGCGACCATCAAGATAATCACCAACGGTCATGCCCTGGTCACAGTCAGCACCACGAAGGGAAATGTCAACAATATGGATGTCAAGATCCATGGTTCTTCCATGATCGAATTCGACACCGTGGGCGGTACCGTTACCAAATGCACGAAGAAGGTGCGAGGGTCCATGTCGATTACAGTCAAGAGCGCTGGCAAGGTGACATGGAATCAGACCCCATCTCCCGCTGTCAGGGATGATGAAAACGACCAGGACCTGGATGAGTTTTGAGACAGTGGCGAAGAGGAAGAAGAATTGGAGTGCTTCGATGAGCCTTAGTAACCGGCTGTGTCGGCCTTTTTGAGGACACTTCCACATGCATAAACCTGGAGAAATGCCGGAGGGAATGCATAGGGGGCGGTACAAACCTGGGTCTGTCTGGGACGGAAGGCATTTGGGGACACGTCCACATGCATACCTCTACCCTCTACCCTGTGGAAATTCCGGAAACAGGAGTGCAGAGATCGCGGTTTAAAGGCCCGGATATGACTCCCAGGAATTCCAGGGAAATATCTGTACCTTGGTTTACTGAATGGAAAGAGGCGTAGTTTCCTGCCTAGCGTAGGGGGCTCATGATCAAGGAAAGTACCTTACTTGCCTGTGGTTTGCGGAGAATGGGAAAATTCTCAAAGGGTAGGGGTAGCATGCAGCACGCATATATGTACCTACTGCAGTAGTTCTATAGTGGCAATGGGCGAATAAGACTAAGATTCATGTCCCAACCGGACCGTGCATGTATGCAGTCTGCATGTATGCATGTGTATTGTAGTATCTGACTCTCTATTTCCAAAGGCGCATGTCCGAGGCCCGAATGGTGATACAATCCAGAATGAACTCTGTCGATGGATCATACTTGAAGACTCACGCAGTGCATGTGGCGTGAACGATTTCTTGAAAAGAAAAGTAGCGCACCTTTTCTTTCCTCTCCATATGGTATATAAACAGCACCTAATCCCGTCCATCTCTCCACACCCCTTTCTTCCTCATCATCCAAAGCGACTTCCACTCTCTCTGAAGATTGATCTCTATCAGTTCAACTTTCATACGAACTCAACTTTCTCTCACCTCGCTTCTGAACTATGTCGTATCCCACTCCTACGAGGCGACCAACGGCCACCGGTACTTTCTCAACACGGCCGAATGCCCAGAGGTTCGCCGCGATGGGGAAAACATATCACAACAAAACACCTCTACAGAATTTGCACCCCTACTCTCAGGGCGTCTTCTACTCCAACCCCGCCCGCAATCGTCAACAATATCCCGCGGGGTCCCAGACAATGAACGAAGCATGGCACACCAACGGCCAGGCCGTCATTCCAAATTTCAATGTCCCTCCTACCTCTAGTTTGGTCGATCATGCCCCGCTCAACCAATATCACCTTCAACAGCAGCATCAGTGGCAGCAGATACCTCCGGTGCCGGTAAAAATGCCTCAACAGGGCGCTGCGCGTGCGGTTTACTCAGCGCCTTCAGTCGGACTGAGTCAGTTTCAGACTCAGGCACAGCCTCAACAACCGAATTGGGGCTTTATCAACGAACCCAACGACTTTAGTCTTCTCACTGAGTTCGGCGCAAACACTTACGCTTCTCCCTTGTTCGTCGATCTCTTTACCCCGCAACCGGCACTGGAGCCGGAGAAGGAAAAGTGCTATACTGGTTACTCGGTCGAGTTTCCTGTAGACCTGACGAGGTCCCCTCCACCGACATATACAGCTCTACCTTCCTCTAGCTCTACTAAGGATGTAGGGCTCCTCTACCAAGCCCCAACGCGTTCTATCCCAGAGTCTCGGCCACAATACGATGCTTCTTGTGGCTTCATCAACCAACTCCACCCAAACATCTACGCTTCTCCTCATTCCTTCCATCCTGCGGACATGAAGCCGGAACAGGAGCCGGAGGTCGGGAAGACTCATACTCGTCACCCGGACGACTATGTAGACCTGACGAGCTCTCCTCCCCCAAAGTATACAGCTACAGCCCCCTCTAGCTCTGTGCCAGTCCAACACCCTCGGCCAAAGAACTATGCTGCTCGCGGCATCATCAATCAATCCGAGGAAGACCTATGTGCTGTTTCCGAGTTCATCAAAGATTCGGACATGAAGCCGAAGCCGGAGCCGGAGTCAGATGAGGACGAAGAGGAGCAGGATCAGGAGAATGAAGAGGAGCAAGAGCAGGAGTACGAAGAAGAGGAGTACCCTCCCCCCACTTCTTCACCCCCTACATATACCACGGCAGCCAGTACTCCCAAGCGACCCGAGGAAGAAGAACCGGAGCTCTGTGACCAAGGCCTTCTCGACAACATCCTCGGGATGTGTGAGGATACCTGGCAGAATAAGACAAAGCCAGCCATTACCGCCGCGCTCTACAAGTACAAGCGAACCCGGATGGATCGGGCAGCGTATGTCATGAACTGCCTTGAGGATATGATGAAGGTAAACTCGGACGAGTTTCAACCACCAGCATGGAACAAAAAGAGGAGGAGGGATTCCAGCTCGTCTTCGGCCAGCTCTTATTCTGAATCTGAAGAACAGGATGAACGTCAATCTGAATGTAGCAGCAGTACATGCAGCAGCAGCGGCAGCAGCAGCAGTGGCGGCGGCAAGAGACGTCGTCTGGATAACAGCCCGAGCACAATCGGCTTGGACGAAACAGTGGCGAGATCGGGGAAGAGCACAGCAACAACGACGACGACAAAAACGGCCTTGGTGGAACCAAAAGGACCGACAGAATCGCAAGAACCTAAGAAGTACCTGATGGGCTTCCCCAACGAGTCAGAGAGGAGCTTCATTGATCGTATGAACATTTGGGGACGAGGGATGATCAGAAGGGATAAGCAACGCCGTCCATATTGGGTGCCTTCGTGATTTTGTCCGGCACGGCTCTGGAGTTCCTTTCTTTGGCAGGAGGGGGGCATTTAGTTGGGAAACGGCATTGGGGTTGCGGGCTAATATGGGAACGGATGGGACTCTGAAGGCTCGAAAGTGTCCGAAGTTCCGAAGCATGAAGGAGGCTGGAGGAGTAGTAATGATTTGGATTATAGCAGCAGGTGCCAGCGCTAGAAATAAATCAAATCAAATCAAATCGGTCCATCGATTTGATTTGGTGGGTCAAATCGATGGATCGATTTGATTTGATTTGAGTTGAATTATATTTATTTGAATATTTATTATATGAAATCTCGTTTTTGGGGTTAAAAGTGCTCGGATTCTTACGATTTCTAACTTAGTAAACCCCCCAGAGCCTCCCTATAATTATAAATCCCTTCTCAAAACATCTTACAACGCTCTATCTATATTAGGTATCTATAAATAGGCTAGATCCCAACTAAAACTTTATACTTTCGATTATATTAATAGACTTAGCATTGAGGCTATATCTCTAATTATCGATAGTAAATTTAGCGCTACTAAAGGAACGTTTATAATCATCCGCTATAGAGGGTATAGAATAAAAGTCAAATACTATACATAATAATCGAAGGTATAAGCTCTAATTAGCCTTCTACCACCCTAGTATATTATTAATAATATATATTTCGTTATTAAAGTAACGTAATAGCTCATCCTCCTTCTTTAACTATAAAGGGAGGGTATTATAAAAATCGTAATCGATAAGCCAATCATTATTAATTATTTTAATTTATTGACTGCTGGTATTAATTAGCGGATCTTCAATAAGCTAGTTAATATAGTCAATATCGTAAATAAGCTAGAAGTCGGTAACAATCTCCTTATACTCTTTATTAATAAATTCTTTATTTACTTACCGACCGCGGTAATTAGGGTATAAGATATACGTAGTCTAGTACGCGGGGCACCTCTCTATTTTATCCCTATATTACTTTAATTTCTCGATTATTTTATTAATAATATAATTAATAGTTTCTATACCCTCGTTAATAAAGTCGTTAGTATAATCTTCGGGGATATTATCCTCTAGGGAGAAGACGGGTTATTGAAAGGAAGGGAGAGAGGAAATAGTTTGAGAGGAGGCGGTTTAAGAGGCGGGTTAAAATAATTGAAAATTAGGGATTTAAGAGGAGGAATCGATTTGAAAAAAGGAATTTAAGGGGGTACGTATACGGGTAGCGCGTTATTATTAAATAGAGGGGTATTAAATAGAGGTAAGGGTAGCTATATAAATATTTAACTTTAGGATTTGAGGACCTTCGAATAGTTCAAATATAATATCTCCTTTAAATCTAACCCTTATATAGCGGAATCTCTCAATAAGGCGGTAGAAGTTAAAGATAATTATTAAAAAGAGGGGAACTTTTATCTCAAACTTCTTAATAAAATCTTTAAATAACTTTATTACCTCTATAATAACTATAAGAATAGCCTAATTATTATTATTAAGCTAGTCCTCTTTAGGTAGTCTCTTAAATAGATTAAGGTAGATAATTATTTTATTAATATAATAATTAACGTATTTACGAAGCCTCTAAGTACGACGGATTATTCAATAGTCCGAATTCTAACGCATTATATTATTAAGGATAACGTTAATATTAAGAGAAAGGTTATCGCTATTAATAATAGTACTTAATTATAGTTAAACTTCCTCATTAAATATATTACTATAGTTAAAATATATAATCTCTTTAAATTTAATATAACGTTAAGGGCTTCTACGAATAAATTGAATAACGTTGTACAACCGATTAACCGGTCTAGCCTTCTTTTATTCCTAGAGTAAAATATCCTCCTTAGTAGTAGAAAGGCGGGTAAATAAATTATTAGGATCGGGGGTACGAAAAAGCCTTCCCTTTATAGCCGCTTTCGTACTAAAATTTAAAATATAATTAAAATAACGTAGGCGACGATAAGGAATTTTATTCTCGATATCGCTATAGAGGAGGGAGGGGTAGAATCCTTTAATAATATAGTAGATACAATGATTATTAGCGTCGATATTATTATTCTAGAAATAATTAACGTCGTTAGTACGGATTTCGAACTTCTTAATAATTTAAAGAATTATAGCCGCTATATTTTCGCCGCTATAATTACCCTTCACTTCCTAAAAACCTAGTAAATTATTTTTAAAGGTACGAGAATTATCTATATAATAAATAAAGATCGAAAAGATAGTAAAACTATTTAATAAAGTTTAAAAATCGAAAGAGAAATGCTTTTTAAAATATAAATTAATTAAACGCTCTTTTAATTTATTAAAATAAACCGTATATTTATTCTAAATTTAATTAGCGAAGATATAGTATAATTTTGGTAGTAATCTCTCGGTTATATTACTATTTAATAATTTTAATAGCCTTCTAAAAACAATATTCTCCACGATATTAAACGGGAGCCTCGCGCTAATAACCATTTCTATTAATAATTCGCGGAATTTTTCGCCAATCGGTTTAATAATAGGGAAAGATAGTTAATTAAATATATTTATAACCGACTTAACCCTTTTACGCGCTTATTCATTCGTAATCTCGTCGCTAGCGGGTTCTTTAATATTATAATAGTATTGAAAGTAAATAATAGTAGAGTTAATTACTAATAAAACGAAGAAACATTAATATATTTTATAATATTAATAATTATTAATTTCGACGTCCCTATTTATTTTAATTAAGAAAGTACTATATTCCCCAATTTATAAGGTACGTTTAAAATAAAAATCCAATTATTTCTCTAATATATATTATTCCCCTTTAACTATAGCCTTTAGTTAGGCGAGGATATTCGTAGGTAAATCGTCGGCGTTAACCTCTTTTAATAATTTAATTTAATCGATTAAAGGTAAGCGGCGGTTCTTCAACCTTTCGATAGTTACGATGTACGCGGGCGAGTTTTTAAGGGAAATAGTAGGCGTATTACCTACAGTAGATAAAGTATCGGGCTTTTAAACGATAGGCATTATAATAATAGTACTAATAGCGCTAAATAGAGGTTAGTACTAATTAATAATAAGGGAGAAAGAGATTAATAATTATTGTAGGCGATTAAGCGTAATTGAGAGTAGTTTGGTAGCGTAAATTAATTAGGGGAGAAGGTTAGCGATATAATTTGAAAATGTTGGATTTGGTCGATTTAGTATACAATCTAGAAATATTAGAAATTTTACTAATTTGGGTGGTTTGGGCGGCTATATTAGCTAATTGGGCGGTATAATTCGATAGGTGGCTAATTAGTATATTTGAGGGTTGGGGTAGGTCGATCTTTTAAGGGTAAAAATCATATCTTTTTACACTTTGAACCTTAATTCTATAATACTACCAGACCGCTAAGAAGGCGGGCAAATCGTCAACTCAAATATAACGGTCGATTTAATTTATAAATATAAATTAGGACCCCGATTTGAATTGAATTGTAAATCAAATCGATTTATATTTGACAAATCGATTTGATTTATTTCTAGCGCTGGCAGGTGCGTCTGTGTAGTTGCTGGGAGGGAAAGGTTATAGTCAATTATTGGGAATGTTTGTGTCGATTGCGGCTTTGCGTGTTGAGGCCATGTAAGAGAATGTAAGAATGTGGACTTGGGATATTTACCTTACCTTAAGGAAAGGAGTGGCGTTATGGCTTTGGTCTGTTTATTCGGATTTATTAGTTGGCGTCAACTGGTCTCATAGTTCTATAGTTGGATGGTTCTTTGGTGGCATGGTTGTCGGGTTGCATTGTTCTCTGTTTGGATGGCAGTTCCGTGGTTTACCTTGGGTGTTCACAACTAATGGATGGCACGGCATACACAGTTTTGGATAGTGCAAGTGGTAGACAAAATGCATGCCTGGGTGCAGGCAGGGATTAAGATAATTCAAATAACAAGTAACAAGTAACAATCTGAGGCAATTTGGTAAGGCAATCTGGGGTAAAACACAAATAATCCGACTAGGTCTGGCTTGCTTGCTTGTTTGGTTTAACCTAGTAATTTAATTGTACTATAGCTCGTAATATATAAAGGGGTAGATTTTAGCTAGGAATCCAATTCTTTACAATGTCTAGTGCCTAGTACTGTATCCGTTCAAATATTGTATAAAAAGTTTGTCAAAATGTATACAAGAGAGTGGGAGAAAAGCCATATCATTCAATAAGAGTAAGCTAGACTACGTAATATACTGCCTTCCTTTTATATCCGCTTACCTCGTCTACCCTTAAGATACCCTTATTTACTATATACCGGTACCTTATAAGGCTCTACTCACAAGGCTAATAAGGCTCAATACTATAAGGGTTTATAATATTTGGCACTCCCCCTCGATAGATACGAATAATATTAAGACTCCCCTTAGTTTTATATCCGTTAGCATTCGTCTTCGCTACTTTTAGAATTTAACTCTTTACTTATAGGTAAATTAATACCTATATTTTTTTTTACTTTAAAGCTTCCTTCTACCCTACTTATATCGATAAGGCTAAGACTATCCCTAAAATATAAGAATTGATTTTTAGTAAGCGGTTTAGTTAGTATATTAGCTATTTATTCCTCTATTAATATATAGACGAATTTAATAGAGCCGTCTTTTACCTTTTTACGTATAAAATACTATTGAATATCGATATACTTTATCCTTTAGTATTATATTAGGTTCTTTACAAATAATATAGCGCCTTAATTATTATAATAGATAATAATTACCTTTTCCTCCTTTTTAATATTTATACCCGTATTACTTCCCCTTCGAAGATTAGTACTTAATTCCGTATATAGCCTTTTTAATTAAATTGCCTCCTTAGTCGCTAGTATCTATCCTATATATTCAGCTTCTATTAATAATAGTACTATAGTCTATTACTATTTCGAGCTCTAGTTAATGGCCTTACTACCGAGGTTAAATAAGAAATTAAACGTGGACTTTTTCGTATTAAGATCCTTAATTTAATTTGAATTTAAATATCCCTTTAAATAGTAAAAGTTTCCGTAGAATATTAATATTAGGCTCCGGCTACCTCTAAAGTATTTAAAGATCTTTTTAAGCGCCTTAAAGTAAGCCTTTCTTAAGTTGGTTAAGTACCAATTAATTATTAAGACGGCGTATATAATATTTAATCTTATACTAAATATAATATATATTAAGGAGCCGACGGTTAATTAGTACGCTATTATTCTAACCTTCTTAGCGTATTAATTCTTACTAACTTTCTTAAGCCGATTAATTATTATTAGAATATCAATTAGTATATAGTACATTATATTAAATTGGGCTAGAATTTTATTAATATAACCCTATTAATCGAAATAGATAGTTTTATTCCGCCTATTTCGGGTAATACGGATATTAAAATAATAATAATAGGGACCTAAGTCTATTATTTAGAATTTAATATTCAATATATCTTTTAGACTCTAAATTTCGACTTTGTCCTTGCCTATAATTAATAGATTATTTATATAAATGGCGATAAAAGTGCCGTTTTTGCAGAAAATTCCGTAATTAGTAGTAATAGGGTTGTAATCTAATTCTTTCAACGTAATAGTAAACGTATTAAATTAAATTCTAGGTATTTATTTTAATTTATAAAGTGCTTTATTTAATTTATATATTTACTATAACCTATTATTGAATTTTAATAGTTATTTTACGTAAATAATTTCCTTTACGTTCTTATATAAGAAGGTGGTTTTAATATTTATTTATTCAATTTCGAGATTTAGTATAGTAGTAATGGTAAATAGAATCTTGTAATTTATTAGTTTAATAATAGAAGCGAAGGTTTCGAAATAATCTACGCTTTCAATCTATTTGAAACTATAGATTACTTATCGAGCTTTTCGTCTAATTACTTCGTTATTTGGCCTGCGTTTGAGCTTATAAATTTATTTGCTACGTAAAATATATATCTATAGTATAACTTTAATTAATTCTTATATATTATTTTCGATAAGAGATACGTATTCTTCCTTTATAGCTTTTAATTAACTGTCCTAAAAGAAGCTTTCTTTTATTTCCTTTAAAAATATTGGCTTTATCGTTTCGTTTAACTTATTTGAATGAAATTCCCCTACGAATAATATATAATATTAAATAGAGTAAGGGTAATTTAGAATCCTGTCCCTTAGTAGATATCTTAACTCCGGGTAACCTTCGATATTACTTTAATTACTTAGTAAAAGCGGTATTTAAGTAGCTTATATACTAATTTAAGATTCTAATTCATTATTTACTATCGAATATCCTAAGGATGGATTATTTAATATATACTATTATCTTACCGGTATAATTCGTTTAATAATTAACCCTTATCGTTAACGCTTATAGGGTAGTAATTATATTATTAGCGAGACTAGGGCTAGTAATTCGGGAGACCTTTATTTACCCTTATTACCCCCTAGCCTACCCTAACTAATTAGCTGTTTACCCTAATCCGGGGTCCGGGGTTGATTACTTTACAGACCTACTTGCCTACCCCCGGAATGACCCGCTTGTCTACTTCCGAGACCCGTTTGCCTACCCTTATCCGGGTCCGTAGCGTCGGTATTAGGCCGGTTTGGGCTCGGAATTGTTTACGTAGCTGCGTCTATTATCCTACGTTTAACCAGAACCTTCTCTATTTCGAAATGGACGTTATTTAATTTGATTATACGACTGTTTAGCGTTAAGAATTTATAAATTATATATCCTTCGAAACTAATAAGGATATATTTTACTGCCTTTTCGTCCATCTTCTTCTACTATACTTAGGGAATTAAATATTAAGCGGTTATTCTAATAGTTTTAATATTGTTAATATCTAGTCTTTATTTATAGATTAATTCAAAAGGCGTTTTATCGAATATTGAATAGGGGCTCCGATTTTTGAAATAATTGACCGTTTTAAAGATTTTTGGCTAGAACTTCTTCGGAATATTCCCTCTAATTATAATAGGCAAGAACTTCTCTCGGAGGTAGAGATTTAGACTTTCTATTATACTATTTAATTAATATTATTCGGTTATTAATTATTCGATTTACATTCCCCTCTTAGTAACCTACTTATTAAATTTATTATTATTAAATTCTTAAGCTCTATTAAGGTAAATAACCCTATACTTTCTCCTTTAGGGTTCCCTTACTTCTAATATCTATATAAATTATTTAATAAATTATTATACTTTTATTCTATCTTTAATTACTAAGGAACTATTAAATTTATTATACTCGTCGATTAGTATAATCTAGTAGCGTTCTTTATAATACCCAATAGTATTGAATAGGCTATAAATATTTATATAGATTATATTTAATACATATTCGGCCTATTTAAACTTACTACAATATAGTATCTCTTTTATCTGGCCTCTAATATATAGTTCGTATATATAGTATTGCTAGGTATTTTTTATCTTATCGACTATTTCTTATATTTTGGCAAGGTTTTCCTCGTTAAAATAACTTATACGCTCGTACTAGAATCTTATTTTCGGATTAATTAAATAAAAGACGAGGGTTTACTAAATTATATTAGTAATTTATAGTATAAATAAATTACCGAAGCGGGTAGTTTGAATATCTATACCTCATTTTTCGATACACTAATAATTTTTAGATAGGATTATATTGGAACTATAATTAAATAATTGGGTTATAGAAATTAGGTTAATACTAAGGTTTAGGGTAAAGAGAATATTTTTAAATCGAATTATAGTAACCGTATTATTAAAGATATATTTCTTTTCTACCTCTCCAATTCCCAATATTAGAACTTTTACGCCACCGATACCAGTAATAGAGCTACTATATAATTTAAAACTAATAAAATCGCTGATTTGGAGTAAAAACTATACTACGAAGAAAAGATAATAACCCCACAAGACTTGAAGGAAGAACCTTAGAGCTTGAAGGAGTAAGTCAAATCGTTTGTAGAGGGTTGTAACATCTATAATAAGACTAGATTTGAGAGCCCAAATAATTGCTATGAATATTTAGGGAGTAGATTAGAAGTAATACTGAGGTATTACCTCTAACCTTTAAATTCTAAAGATTTTAAAAGGAGAGGGGGGAGTAGATCTAGAGGTTAGAGTTCTTAAGTTAGGGGAGGGGATTTATAAAGTAAGAATAGATTTAGCGAGGAATAGATTTGGAGAGTATAAGTTTAAGTATATTTATAAGGAGTAATATTTAATCCTAAGTATTTGTCCTTTTCGTCTAAAATGAAGAAGGAGCTTCTACCCTTTTATTTTTAGGCTAATAATGCCCTTCAACCTATTAAAGCTAGGAGTTAATCTCCTCCTATTGCCTAGACCTCTCTTCTTATAATAATTTTTATAAAACGGTACCAAAGAAAAAATAGGAAAAAATTCCTTAAATTAAACTTCCCTTTAAATTCTGCTATAGGTCCTCTTAATAAATTTATTAATAAAACAAAAACGAAACTACTATTCTAATAAAAAATATTTTTACTATTATATTAAAGAAAGGAAAAGTAGTAATAACGTTCTAGTAAATAATTAAATTTTAACTTAGGGTAGAGATTTATACTTTTACTTTTAGCGCCTTTTAATAGTATTGGCCCTCTTAGCTACGTTTATTACGAAACGTACTATATTTCTTACCTCTTTTTAGCGCTATTGTTCTACTTTAGCCTCTTCCTTTTTCTTTACTACGGTATTTTTATAGTTAGAATTTAATTACTTTTAAATTTATATTATATCGATTTTAAAAGGCAAAGGCAATAGTTATTAGATCTTTATATTAAGGGTAGGAATATATTTATATTTTATAATAGTAATTTAGCAATTTTTATTTAAACCGAGGATAGTTAATATTAGTTCGGCCTTCCTTTTTTCCGGTAAGATAAAATAGTTAATTATTAATTGGTCTTAGTTAGTAAGGGAGCCGATTAGCTCTTCGTTTTATTATTTCTTAGTCTTTCGGATTGCTTTTAGTTTCTTTAGTATTTTAGCCGCGGCTTTAGAGGGGGTTTATTATTTCTTTAGTATTATTAATATTTTTTCGATTATAATTTTATAATTAATTAATATTCCCGTTTTATTCGGGTCGGCCTATTCCTCCGAAGATTCTTTAATTATTTCCTTTTTCTCTTTATATTATTAAAGTTTATAAGAGAAGATAACGGGAGGATTTAATCCCTAGACCGTTAGGTTATAGAACGTAATAGCGTTTTTAAATATAAATTTATTTTCTAGTCCTCCGTTGGTAAGCTCTTTGAATTCTATATTATATTTAATTTAGCTAATAGATTTATATTCGAATTTAAATTATATATTGTAGTATAGATTTGTATATTACTATATATTTATTAATTCTTCGGTAGAATTGATTTATTTAATTCTAATATAGTCGTACGTAGTATATATTTATTAGCGGACTATAATTTATTTTAATTATAGTAAATTATTTATTTATATTTAAAGTCTCTAGTAATTACCGTCCTCCTAGCGGATTGGTTTTAAATAGGGAGCCTCTCCCCTAGTAAAGTATTAATTAATTTTCCTAATTTCTATAAAGAACGTCCTAATTATTTTAAGTACTTAAAGGCTATAAATTTAAAAAGATTATTACTTTAAAAATTCTTATATAATCTACTAAATTTATATTTTAATCTATTCCCCGGTAGTATAGGTATAGTTAGAATTTTTTATAGCGAAGGCTATATATGCGGTTTTAATCTTCTCTACCCTTTTATTATTATAAATTGAATTGTAATAGTACTATATAAATTTTAATTAATTGAAAATCGTTAAAGAGAAATAATAATTAATATAAATAAAGATATACTACTATTACGTTGCTTCTATATAGGTTTTAACTTTAGAATTAATATTTATAAAGTATTAATTAGTACCTAATAGAATTATTCCTATCGGCGGAATATAAATTTTATTTTTAAAACTTTTAAATATTTAAGTAAGGGCCGCGTATACTTTAGTATTATTTAGCCATTTTTTATTATTAATATAATATTAAAAGTTTACTATTCTAAAGGCGTAGGCGTTCTATAATATCCTATTTAATTAATTTAATTCCCTCTAGTCGGTAGGGGGGTATAAATTTATACCGATTATAATTATATATATTAAAATATTTACTTTTCCGAAAATAATATTGAAGGGAGGTGCGCTTTTTTTATTTAGAGTTCCATTATCCTTATATTTCGGGAATTTTTAATCCGAATCGGGGGGTAGATCTTTAGGTAGTTCGTTCTATAGAGGGTAAACTTTTCCTTTATTAACGTTAATATTTTCCTAATCTACTAAGCTATTCTTTTAACGAGTAAAGTATTAAATAGTAATCGTATTTAAATTTACTTTTTATATTTCTAATTTTATTAAGGGTTCTTTAACGGTAGAAATCTCTTTAATAGCGGTTTCGATAATGGGGATTTCTTCTTCGGCCTAAAGTTTCTCTTTAATTTTAGGTTTACTAATAGCGGGGGGTAGATTAGTAGCGGGATTTAAAACCGGCGTAGTAGGGAACTAATTTCTTAAGGGCGGCAGCCACTTTATTAGGATTTTTTTTTTATTAACGAATATTAATAAATCCTCCTACTTTAATAAATTTAGTTCCTTTATTTTCTCTTCCGGGCTATTATATTTTTAATAATATATTAGTATTTTCTAATTAGTAATAGTATTTTCGGTAGGTTTTTCTTTTATAGGCCGCTGGATAATATTAATATAGTAGTATAGCCTAAGTAAGATTACCCCCCTCCTAAGTTTAATTTTGTATTTAAAGTGGTATTTTATTTTAATTTTGAAGATAATCGGTTAATAAGTAATATTATATAGGTTTAATTCCTATTTAATCTCCCTATTGAAAGGCTTTTCGAATTCGAATTTCTATAGTTAAATATTTAAAGCTATATTCGTAATACTAATTTATTGCGGATGTAGTAGCTATTTTATAGTAGTCTTTTTTTTCTATTTAAAAGATTGGTATTTATTTCTTAATTATAATATTTTATAAAAGAGAGGAAAAGATTTGCTTGCGTAATAAGGAAGTGGTTAGGATAGGCGTAGATTTATTAATTATTAAAGGAGACGGAGGTTTACGTAAAATAGTGGTGATTGCTAGTATTTATTATTTGAATTTTAGAAAAGTTTTTGTACGGGGTATTAAAGTTTTTCGAATGCATTGTACTATAAATTTGAAAAAAAAGCGTTTTAGTACTATTTTATAGTTATTATTAGAGTTCTAAATATTATTTGGGTATTAATCTACTTAATTAGTATTTTAAAATCTATTTATTTTATTCTTAACAATACCTTCCCGCCCTATAGCTCTACTTAAAACCTTCCTATCCTTATTATTTAAATAACGTATATTTATTACCTATTATACTTTATACGCCTTTATTACTATAATAAATCTATTCTTCCCCTTTTTACTACGTTTTTCCTATATATGTTTAGTACTTTTTTACGCTTTTATAATACCCTCTTCTCTTACTATTTTATTATAACCCAAATATTTATTAATTATATCCTAGAATTTTAATAATAACCTTATTTAGGTCGAAGTCGAACATAGAGATTTACCCTTCGAGGAAGAAGGTATTAACCCTTGGCCTAATATAGACGTTGCCAAATTTATAAATATCGTTTAGAAAGATTAATTTATTAAACCGGTAAGAGGCGTTATTCCGGTATATCCCTTAATTATTAAAAATAATCTTCGTTATATTAACGAACATCCCGATAAAAAAAAACAATTCCTACCGAAGGTATATATCTATCTTAGTCGCGACCGGATCTTTATAAATTCCTTTTAAAGTATAATTTATAAAGAAAATAGTAAGAAATTCGCTAGCGTAATATAAATCCGCGTTATTATTAAACTTACCTTTACCGGTAAATTATATATAAAATAAGTTCTTCTTACGGGCGTAGCTAAACTTTATAAATTTATAGAGGCCTTTCACTTAGCTAATTAATATTATTACGCTCTTTTTAATTATATTAAGAATAAGGATTTTAATATATACCCTCCCTAATATATTTTCGTTAAGAAGAAGGGCGCTTAGCCCTAAAGGTATTATATTATTTATATAAGGATTAAGAAGGAACGGATCCTTAATTTATTTATTTAGGCTTTTAGTATACTATACGGATCTCTTCCTCTTTAACCTATATTTCTTCCTTTATTAACTTCTTTTTCTTTTAGGAATAAATACCCTTACTCTTACTATTTTACTAAAATATAAAAGACTTTTATATTTATTTTCCCAAATAATAAATAGGAAACCCTTAATATTTAATCGCCCTTTATAGGTTATATATTTATACTAATTAATATTAAGGGGGGGATTTGTAGGAATTATATTTAGGATATTAACCGTATTATTAATTATATTTATTCGGCTAAAAGTATTAAGGAATTAGAGATTTTCGCCCGGAGGAACGTTAATAGAAAGGATTATCCCATTATCTTTAAAAGTATTAAAACCCTTAAAAATAATTATAATTGGGGGGGAGATATCCTAGTTATTAATAGTATTATTTAGTCTAATTAAATATATATTATTTAGCGCGTCCCTTTTTAAAAGGAATATTAGGCCTAATATACGTAGTATAAATATTAGATTCTTGGTTTTAAGGGTTAGGGGCTTGCCTTCCGTAGTAGCCGCCGTTTATAAATTAATTATTTAGATAATAAGACCCTATACTAGTAGGGTATAGATTTAGAGGATAAGGATAGTAATATAAATATAGGTAGAGTAGGTATTGAGTAGGGGGAGTCTATTATCCTCTTAATAAGTAAGTAAATTTATTATTTATAGTATTATCGGATTTTTTTCTTATTATAATAAATAGTATAGTATTTTTATAATAATATAAGAGTAATTAGAATTTTTCGCTTTAAGGAAAGAAATTGTAAAAATTTTCGTTAAAGAACTTAATAAAAGAGATAATAAAAAGGTAATATTATAATAATAAATAATCTTCCTTTCTTCCCTTAGTATTAATCTCCCCCTTTCCGTCTTTTAGTATTTTATCTTCCTTTTGAAAGTAAATAGATTCTTAGTAATTATTTTCGTTAAATAAAATATAAAAACCAAAAATAAAAATTAAGAAAAATTCGTCAAATAGAGGCCGAAGGGTATTAATATCTTAATTTTATAACCCAAATCCGCCCCTTACCCAAGAATATAATTCCTTTAAATGGATTTAGCAAATTAAGGCCAGTTTAAATCGGGAGTATTTATATTATAGAATTGGTAGGGACTTCCTTTAATTAATTGTAAAATAAAATAAATAAATAATAAAAAATATAAAATTAAAATAATATAGCGAAGAAAAATAATAAAAGTAAAAATAGGGAGGAAATTAATTAGTCGGTCGTTGTATATAGCGGATTTATACGTTTTTCGTTAATTAAGGGGTCGTTTTAACGTTTTCGTTATAAATTCGTTCGGTAGTTATAAATTACCGATTCCCGGCTAATATTCTAAATTTATAGCCCGTTTAATTACTACCGGCGTTATTAATTTTCTAACGGCTATTTTATAATTCTTCCTTTTCCTTTTCTACTACTATTTCCTAATCCTTTAATAGTTTAATATTCGGTAGAAAGACTTTTAAACGAAAGGTACGCCTTTTCTCTTCTATCTTCCGCTTTCGGGTATTAAACTTCGTTTCCTTCGATTCCCCGGCGGTACCCTATTCGAACCTAATTATAAATTAGGTTCGTAATTTATTTTATTATTAATTTTCCTCGATTATAATTCTATCTTCGGTTGGTTCGTAATTTTTTATACGCCTTCTTTCTTCGGGAGAGATCTATTTTAATAGAGATATATCCGGGTTATTTATTATTAATATAATTCTATCTTTAATTATAAACTTTTTAATCCTTTAGGAATTAATTAGCTTTAGAAATTATATTTTATTAAAGGTTTCTATATAGTAAATATCCTTTAATATTTGAGAAATATAGAACGGATTTTACTATCGGTAATTTAGTTTTTTAACCGAATTTATATTAATACAACGGATATTATTATAGATTAATACTAGGTCTCTAATTTTAATTTGGCTATTTTAAGGCTTTATTTTCCGTCGGTCGTATTTATTTCTATAATTAATTATTTATTTTTTTACTATTATAATTTTCTTAATTATTTAGGCGAAACGGTATTTAATATTATAATATATCTTAACTACTATAGAGATTAGTTCTTCCCTTATTATTTTCTCGCTATTATTCTACTAATTTACTACTTTCTAAGAGGGGAGATTAAATTTAATTAGGGTAACCGGGTTATAATTATAAATAAATTAGAAGGGTATATATCCGTAGCTACTTTTAATTATAATTCGATTTATAAAAAGGACGAAGGGTAAGAGTTTCTTCTAAATAATACTCTTACCGTCGTTTATTTTAATTAAAGAAACTATAATAATTATATAGCCCTACTTATTTGCCCTATTAGTCTTAGAGTTATAGGGAATAATAATATATTTAGGGATCTTTAATTATTAGAATACATTTTTAAACTCTCTTTTAAATTCTAAACTACTATTAATTAGGATAGCGAACGGATATCCCTATCGAAGGAAAATAATCCTTAAAAAATTGGCTATTAATTCCACCTTAATATTAGGCAGGATAATTACCTCTACGTACCCAGTAAAATCATTTCTAATTTTTATTAGTAATATCCTTTTCTTAATAATACTTAATATAAATTGGATATTAAATATTTATTTTCCTATAAATTAAGTACTTAGGTAGGTCTATTTATAGTTATCCTCGAACTACTTTGGGTTAAACTTTTAATATTGTAAGTAGGAACGGATTATTTCTTCGATTTAAATATATATACCCTTCTAATAATAGTATTTAATAATCTACTAGTACGTCCTTTCTCTTCTATAGTACTTAACTTTATTATAATAACGTATTAAAATTAGCTTATAGTCTTTAGGGTTATTAATAAACTTTCGTAGAATTTACGAAGGGTTGGTAGGTAGAAGTTAGAGAATGTTTTTAAAAACGAAGTATTTCGTAATATTATTATAAAATTATTAGCGAAGAATAAATCCCTTTAAGTGTTTAAGGACTTTATAAAATATTAAGTAGGAAGTAATCTCTTAGGACTATTAAGATTAATCTCCTTTAAGAATTACTTTTAAAATATTTACGTAAATAATAAAGATATTATAAATTTACGTATTAATAAAATCATTAATATTTTCTTCGTATTCCTTTTTATAAAAATTAGAAGGTTTTAAAAGTTTACGGAATAAGTTATTAACGATAGCGTTCTTACTTCTTAGGATATATTTGACTTTAAAATTAAAAATTTTAATCTAAATAATTTATTTTATAAGAAGAATTTTAGGGATATTACTAATAATATTATTAAATTAATATATAAAGATTATTATATTAATTTTAATAATAAAATAAACGTTGAATAAATATTATTTTAATTATTTTAGCGTATAGAGGAGACTTCGAAATTTTCTCTTAGTAGTATTATAACGTTTTTCAGCGTTAAATTAAATTCTATTCTCGAAGCGGTATAAATATCTTTTTTTATCGGGGCCGATTTACTCTAATATTATACCCTAGCCTTTAAGTAATATATTAACTATTAGGTAGATTGTCCTATATCGGTTATTATCGTATATTAGCGTAGCGAGGATTAGGGCTATAGTTATTAGGTATTGAAGGTATTTTATAGCGAATTATTTATTTTCCCCCTAATTCTATTCTACTCCTTTCTTTATTAAAGCGTAGAAAGGGATTATAATAATACTAAAATTCTTAATCTAAATTCAGTAATGACTTATAATATTAAAGAAGGCTTTAATTTACTTTAATTCCTTACCCTTTTTTTTAATTTACCTTTTATAGTAAATTTATTTATTAATCTTAGTAATTTTATTTATAATTAGAAATCTGCCGTCGGAAGAGTAAAGGTAATTAATAAAGATAGTTTAATTTTAGTATTATTAGGATTTGGCGGTAGTAATTATTCTTCTTACTAATTCTATATTGAGAAGGACCTTATTAATATTTATAAAATATTCTAAAACGTATCTCCTAATACCTTTATTACTAATTACCTTCCTATTATAATTAATTTTAGGACTTTTAATATAAATATTATTAAAATATAGTTAATAAACGTTAAGGATTAAATTATAGAATATATAGGTTATTATTCTTATAAATTGGGCGATAGAGTTGGTACTTCTTTAAGGTAGGGTAATTATCCGAAAATACCCTAACGGTATTAAAAAAGTCGTAAAATCTTTATTAATTTCGTCGAGGGGGATTTAATTATAGTTAGAGAATAAATTTAAAAATAAAATTATTTTATAATTTTTAAAGCCTTTATTAAATTCTTTATAATTTAGGGGTAGATTTATATTTCGTAGGGTTATTTTATTAATCTGCTAAGCATTATTAATTAAACGTAGACCTCTATCTTTCTTAATAATAAGAAACTAATTATTCCTATACATAGTATAGCTTTCTTCGAAGATTCCTTTTTTAATTCTATCTTTAAATAAATTATAAACCTTATTATAAAGAGCCTTAGGGATAGGAATAGTTTTAATCTATTAAATAAAATATAAAATAGTATAAATTTTTTAGGGAGGGATTACTTTAGTATTAAGCTTTCTATATTTTATAAAGTCCTAAATAAGGGCGTTCTCCCTATTAAAAAGGATATAAATAAATAATTTAATCTTTCCGTCGTTTAAAATACTTTAGACCGTTTTAATAATAGTTTGAAGACGCTCCTCTATTAATTTTGACCCTTTAATAAATTCTATAAATCGGGGAATAATATAAAAATCCTATTCTATACCGAAGTTTTTTAAAGCGTTACTAATCTACTTTTAAATTTTTATTATTCTATTAACCTTCTAATTAAAGTTCCCCTTAAGCTTTAATCTATCCGAAATTATATTATTAACAAGATTAGCCTTCTACCCGACCCTTTTATATATAGTATTAATATATATAAAAAGAATTTTTAGCTTTTATTTCTTTACTTTCCTTTCAAATCTCTTTATAATTTTCTTAAACTCTCTTATTAAAGCTTTTTTAATCCTTTTCTTCGCCTTCCTTAAAATAATAATTACTTCTAATTCCTATTAACCCTCTAATTCCTAATAATCCTTTCCTTTACTAACCCTAGGATTTATTCCTTTACTTTATACTAAACGCGGCCGAATAATACTTTCCGGATTCGAATTAACTTTAGGGTTCGTATCCTCTCCTCTAATAATCCCCTATACTTTCTATAGAGTTTAATACTTTTCCCTTTCTTTAAATAATATTAAAACTATTTCCTTTACCGCTTTATTAATAAAGGTAGCGATCCTATAGTTATCCTCCTTAAATTCTATCTAATTTAATAATTTTACTTTTATTAGAGAATTAGTATCTATAGCGCTTTCTTTGCCGAGTATTATAAGGGCTATAAATATTATTCGGGATTTAAACCTATTAATTAATATTTATTAATTCTTTTAAATTAGCGATTAAGGCGGTACAGATTACTACCCCGCCGATTATAATTAATATATAATTTTTACTATTATTCTTATACTTTATATAAATATTAGTATTTTAAAAGAAGGGTAAACTTAATATAATCTTATAATTAGGTAGGCGGTTTTTAATAATAAAGAAATAAATTTCTCTACCCTTATCGAATAGGTAAATCTTTTTATAGGTCTCCCTAAGGAAGTTCTTTTCTCCTCTATTATTATTAATATTCTTAATTATTATCCTAATAATATTTAAATTAAGCCGATTTATAAGCCCTTTATAAATAGTATTATATTTTATACTAATATCGAATAAGGCGGCGATTTTCTACCCTCCTTTTACTTTAATTGAAATTATTAGGGTAAATAATAATAGGAGTTTAATAATTCCTTTTTCTATAATTAAAGTAAATATCTCTATATATTTTATAACGTTAATAAAGGCTTTATAAATTAATACTCTTTATATAAATTTATACCGGAATTATTTAAAAATTCGCCATTTTAATATTAAAAGGTTATATATCTCCGTTAAATTAGTATAGCCGTAGAAGGAAGATACAACGCCTCTTATATATACCTCTATAAGGTTGGTCGCTATTTTAGAAGGAGTAGATCCCCTTTTAATAAATATAATATTAATTTGAACGTTAATTTTAGGTATAATAAGGATAAATTTATTAGCCTCGGGGGTATTATTATAAATAGCGCTCCTATTATATTTAAATTTAGGTTTAGGTATATTATTATCTTCATTATAATTAATATTATTAAATAAATTAACCTATCGGTAAATAACTATAATATTAGTAGGATTATTTTTAACAACGTCCTCGATAATAATATTTACTCTAATAACTATAAATTTTATTATTATAGGGTAGAAATCCTTTAATTCAATTATATTATTACGAATCTTAAGGTCCTTAAGTTCTTTAAAAAAGTAAACCTTCTTAGTTTTCTCGGTAGTAAATTCGGAAGTAAATTACTTCTCCTCTATAGCTATAATATTATATTTAGGGGCTTACTTACTTAGATCGGTTTCTTTAAAAGGAAGGGTAATTGTAAATATAGGGGTATTAATAGAGGGGAGGAGACCTTTACTAAAGATCTTAGGTTTTTTAATTTCTTTTATAGTAATAATTATAACAGAAGAAGGCTTAAGGGTATTAATTTCTACTTTATCGCCCGAATTTATTAATTTAATAATTTTTAAGGATTTATTAGGGAGCTTTTCCTTAGAATTAATTATAATTATATAAATAGCCGCCGCCCTTTCTCGGATAGTTTAAATCGTTCTATAGAAGTAGTTATATTTACTAATTTAAATAATATTAATCCTAACCTTCTTCCGTTTAGCGTTTACGGCTTAAATCTCCTCCTACGCTTATTTATTATTTAGGGGAAGTAAATTAAAGTTAGGGACGTAATTAAGCTTCTTAGAATCTCTTCCCTTAAATTATTTTAATTCTTACTTTTTAAATTTAGAGTATTTTAGGTAATTAATTTTAATAATTATTAAAGACCGGAATAATTCTTTAACTTTACTTTAGCGTTAGGCATTAATATATAATTAGTAATCTACCTTCTAATTAGGGTTTTAATTAAATTTAAAGAAGATTTAAGTATTTAATTTTTTAGAAGGTTAAGTAATAGCGAATAAATAATATTTATATATAATATTACATTATTTTTAGTCGTATTCGTATATAAAATGGTTGCCTTTATATTAATAGTATATAGTAGGAGTCCGGTTATTACGAGAAATATAATTGCGGGGAGTATATCCGCCGCGAAATAAAAAGTATTAATTTTTACTTCGGCTAAAGCCGGAAATTAATATAGTATTAATTTAAATAAGAGGATAAAAGGTTTAAATAGGGTATACGGGCTATTGAGGGGCGGGAGGAAGGTTCTAAGCGAAGTATTATATATCTTCTATTTTAGAGTAGTAGATTATTAACTTTTTAAATTAATTAGTAAATTTATTTACTATATTATCAATACGCTTAATCCTCTCGTTAATTTTAATAGGTAAAATTGGATTAACTACCTTAGCCGATTATTTAACCTTTTTAATAGAAGTAATTTTTTTAACGATAATTATATTACTATTATTAGAATTAGAGGAACTATTTATATCGACGACCTTCTTCTTAATTTTATATTTTTTAGTAATAATTTCCTCTTCGTTAGAATTAGAAGAGTTCGAAGAGTTATTAGAAGATATTTTTTTAAATTATTAAATAATAGAGTCCTAAAGGTCCGTATAGAAGGTAATTTAATTTATTTTGAAGATTACCTCCTTATTTTTGGCGGATATAACGCTAGTAATTATTTATCTAATTTTAATATTTAATTTTTTATAGAAGTTCTTAATAATTAATTCTTTAGTAGCCTCCCTATTAGTATCGTTCTAACGAGCGAAGGGAATAATATAATTAAAAATAGCTTTATCAATTTTATCCTTCTTATAAGGGATTCGTTTAATATAGAACTTCTTTAAAATAATAAATACATTATTTATTTACTTAGGGTCCTTAACTTTATAAATTATTTTGAAAGTTTTAGTAAAGTTCTTCTAAGAGATTTCGTCGTTTTATTTAAATTAGCGGAGGATATTTTTAATAATATCCTTAGGTTATTTTTTATATTAAGTAATTTAGGCGCTAATTTTAAACTTATTATTACCGAAGTTAATATAATTAACCTCTTCTTCGAAAAGTTCGAAATATTTAGTAATTCTTTTACTATTAAATTTCTTTTTGGGTTTAACGTTGTATCCTTATTAAATACTAGACCGGTTAAAGATAGAATTAAGGGGTACGATTACTATAAGAGGATTTACTCCCTTGATTAGAGTTTTAGGAATATTAACTTTAAGAATAACGTTATTATTATATTTAGAAGAGGAGTCGGATATATTATTAGAGAATAATTTAATAAAGAATAAAGGTCTTTAATTAAATAGGGAATAATAAATAGGTAAATATATTAATAAATATATAGAATAATAATTGTAAGAATTAATATAATTATTTAAAAATAAGTAAATTTAATACTCTTTATTAAAAGGATTAATATTATATAAATACCTTTATACCGTTAGACTTTAGATATTAGAATTTGAATTGGGTAGCTTAATACAATTAGGGGTCGGGTTATTTAATAATAATTCATTTATTTAGTAATATTCTTAATTATATTAATCGCTGCTGATAATTACCTTACTAATAGTATTCGCTTCTAAAAAGAAATTTAATATAAATAAAAAAATAGTTAGTAAGGTTCGAAAAAGCAATATAATATAATTTAGCAGGGTTACAATTAATCGAAGGAAAAACTTAATATATAGTTTTCGAATATTTATAGTAAGGGTAGGAGAAAGGGGTAGGGGGCAGATTAATTCTCTATTTCTAATTCGTTTTTTTCGAATTCTTATATAATTTAAACTATTAATTCTATCGTCTCTAATCTATCTTCTTACTAATCTAATCTCTTAATACAATTCTTTTTCGTAATTTATATCGCTTATAGTCTAATAAAAGAGGGGAAAGGGGCTAGAGTACTTATCGAAGGATATTAGCAAGTTGTAAATTAGACGAAGAGGTAAGGAATTATATATATCTGGTATTAATATTTCCGAGGAGTCGATTGAATAATTCTATTATTGTAAAGGGCGATTAATTATTCGTTATTCGGTCGACTATTAAATTAATATCCCGAGGAAAGGGGGGTAAACTTCTACGTTTACGAAGAATCCCGGCCGGAGATTCTTCGAATTCGTATTAACCAATTTAATTAGGAGTTTAAAATTTATTTCATCCTTATTATTATTTAATTTAGAATAAAAACTATATTATAAAGAAAAAATAATAATCCTATAAAACTTGAAGGAAGAACTTTAAAATTTGAAGGAATAAGTTAAATTATTTGTAAAGGGCCGTAATATCTATAATAAAACTAGATTTGAGAGCTTAAATAATTATTATAAATACTTAGGGAGTAAATTAAAAGTAATACCGAAATATTACTTCTAACCTTTAAACTCTAAAGATTTTAAAAGGAGAGGGGGGAGTAGATTTAGAAGTTAGAATTCTTAAATTAGGGGAGGGGATTTATAAAATAAGAATAGATTTAGCGAAGAATAGATTTAGAGAATATAAATTTAAATATATTCGTAAAGAGTAATATTTAATCTTAAATATTTATCTTTCTCGTTTAAAACGAAGAAAGAGTTTCTACCCTTTTATTTCTAGGTTAATAATGCCCTTTAACTTATTAAAGTTAGGAGTTGATCTCCTCCTACTGCTTAGACTTCTCTTCTTATAATAACTCTTATGAAACGGTACTAAAGAAAAAACAGGAAGAAATTCCCCAAATTATCGCTTCAAACGATTATTATATACTAATTACAATTTAAATTAAAGAAATATAACGTTTAGAGCGAATAAAGGGTTTTTATTCCGTCGTAAAATATATCGTTAAAAGTAGATACGACAGTCGTCTTTAATTTAATCGTAGATAGGAAGAGATAGGATAGTAGGCCCTATAGTTACGATAAAAGCTTATTAGGTTAGGGTTATTATAGGAATTAATATCGAAAATGAATTTTTCTCCTTCTTCTATTATTTATAAGCATCATATTCCTTTTTCAACTCTAGGTAAAACTCCTAACAACCTTCCTTATTATAATACTTCTTATTATAATAAATATAGAACTTATTACGAAGGTCGTTAACGAGCAGGGTTAACGTTACACTCCACTTCCTTACTAACATTACTATCGCTATTATATTATAATTCCCCTCGGCGCTAATACGTATAAATTTACCCTCGGCCGAACGTAATACATTTTAGAAGGTAGGGAACTTTTTACTATAAATAGCCCAGAAGTTTATTTTCTAAACGCTATATTATTTTTAGTTAAACGCCTACAATAATCTCAAAATTAATTAACTCTTTAGGAATCGGTGCTCCGGGCTAATAATAGTATATTCTTTTTATAAGGAGGAGATCTTCTAATTAAGAATTCGAATATTATCGAATTTAACGAATTTTAAATTATCCTACTCCTATTAGATTCGCTATAAGGCACTAATACCTTTATTTAAATATTCTTACTTAACCTTAACGAAGAATCTAATTACAATTATTTCTCCCTCGAACAATCTTTTAACTAATTCGCCGAAAATTATAGAAAGGATCTTAATATATTACTATTATTTATTTTTCTAAGCCTTTAGGGAATCGGTAGGGATTTTATCTTCGGTAGAGTAAATCTCTATAATATTATAATTACTTATAACGTCGATTATAAACGATTAGAAACGATTCTAAACTTTATAACTATCTTTACCGTCTAATTTTAAACTAATATTAATATTAATACTAATAAGGGAAATCGGATTAAAAATAATAGTAAGTCCCATAATAGTCGGGACAATTCGTATAGTTACCGGGACCGTAGTTTTATTAATTATATCGTCGCTAAACTCGTCCGGTCCCAAGGTTCCGGCTCCGTTCAATTATTCGTTAAAGGCATCGAATTAGTCGTTAAAGGCCTCGATAGTACCTTTACAATCCTTAATATTATTTCTAATACGTAGAACTATTATAGTAGTATTAATAGGGTTGGTTATTTAATATATAGGGTTAATAGAGACGTTATAGAAATAAAATATTCTAAATTAGAATAGAATAACCATTTATATTTATAAATCTAGGCGTCCCTCAATATTTAGGGATTTAACCTCGAATTTAAAGAGCTCCCTATCGCTTAGTGGCTCAATCTTACTAGTTATCTCTATTTCGAAGTCCTTTAATATTGTAGATAGGGTTTCGGCAGGCTTAAAAGTATTATCCTCGTCGTTTATAGAATCCTATAGGTTATTATAACGTAATAGGCGTTTAATAGTCTTAATTAGCCGTAGGAATTCGTCCTGTCTTATAGTACGTGCAGCGGTTAGCGGTTGGATAGGGCGCTCGGAGCCGGATTAGAGGCGGCTATTATTGCCCTTACCCGCGTTCAAGCCGTTATTTATTTCTATTCGTCTAATTTGCGTTGTTTTTATTATTTTAGACAATACGAGGGAGACAGGATGGAATGTTTGTTTAGATGGTTCCAACCGAGTGGAATATAGGGCTGGAATTGGGTTTATTATTTGATCGAATAAACGTATTTACCAATACATTAAACTAAATGCGGTTTAGTAACTTTTAGCCCGTAGTATCGGTATAGCTGCCGTATAGCGGGAGCCGGGCTTATAACTTATTAAAATGTATATAAGAGAGTAGGAGAAAAGTTATATTATTTAATAAGAATAAACTAGACTACGTAATGTGCTGCCTTCCTTTTATATCCGTTTGCCTCGTCTACCCTTGAGACACCCTTGTTTACTATATACCGGTACCTTGTAAGGCTCTGCTCACAAGGCTGATGAGGCTTAATACTATGAGGGTTTATAATATTTAGTAAAGTTTATTCCTAATACTATAATAATAAAGTTTTAGGGGTTCGCTAAGCTTCCGTTTAACGATATTAGGGGGCGCACTAGCTTTATTGATTCGTTTAAAATAGTAATACTAATTTGGTATTAAAACTTCTATATCTACCCTCTCTAATTATACGTATTAAGCTCCTTTATATTCCTAAGTCTCTTTCTCCCTCTCTTTATTATTCTACCGTACCTCTCACTACCGCTAGTATAGTAGAGACTACCCCTAGTACTTCCTTTATAGAGAACCCTCCTAGCTCCGCCGCCGCCGCTAGCTCCCTTATTATTACCCCTATAGATAGAGATAATATTACCCTTACTACTAATGTATTTACTATACTAAAGAAGGGTAATATTGTCTTTTAACGTATTAAAGACCTTACTATTAAATTTAAAGATAAAGTACGTCCCTTCCCCCCTCCCTAGTACCCGCCAGAGGTATTAAAATTAATTGCTATTATATAATCGGTTAAATTCCCTTATAAATAAATAAATTCCCCCGCGTTAAATATAAGGGTAAGGAATACGTAATTGACGCGTAGTTATTACGAGCTCGCCCTCGAACTTCCTCTATTAAATACTATAGTACTTAGTTGGCTGAGATTAAAAAAGAAGTTATTAATAATAATATTATTATTAAGACCGTCGGGTAGGTATAGGTTTGCCGCGAATATAATTAGATTTACGTTAGCGCTGCTACTAATTCTACGATTAGGTACTTTTAGAAAGTTTATTATATAGAGGGATTTAACGATGAAGAAGAAGATAGCCTAGTTCCTAAACGTTAGAAGACTTTAGTTTAAAATATATATTAATAATTCGTTGAAACTTACGGATTAGGGCGAATCTCTATACTTAAGCCTATTACTAATACTTTTAAAGAATTATTATTTAATTAAGTTATTAATTATAATGTACCCTTTAATAAAGTTGCTAACCCGAGCTTCCGCTAACTTTTATCCCTTTTTAATTTTAATATAGTAATTAAATTATTATTAGAGACCGGGGTAATTATTAAATCGTAAGTTAATTTTAATTATATTCGCTCGTTAAAAGTTATTAAATTGAAGATACTAGTAAACCTATTTAAAAAATATATTTCCTTCAATCTCTAGACCTCTAATAATAACTTTACCTTATTAGGAATTTACATTTATTATTTTAATAAAGAAAAATACTTATAAAATTATCTCCTTAATCTTCGATACGTAAAGGGGGGCTATAATAATATTAATATCGGATCATTAATATTCAAACTCTTCGAAGAGTATAATTTGTACGATCTAGATTAGCTTAGATATTTTTAAAAGAATAATATCGAATTAAACGACCTCTACGTTATTTATATAATTAATAATATATTTAATAATAATATTAATTTTTAGACCGATAATTTTATAATCGATAAATTAAAGATTCGCCTTCGTTTACATTATTTTAATTATATCCTTAACTTTACTACTAAATTATTTTTTAAGGGGGATTTTCGTATATTATAAACGGCAATCGACCTAACCGCGGGAAATAAGGAAGAGGGATTCGTAAAAGAGTAGCGAAAGCGGAATTTTATTAGTAAATTTCGTAATATTATTACTTTTATACGTCGCTTTCCTTAGCGTAAGGAGAGATCCGCTAATTTTGTAAAAGGGAAATTAATTGCCTAAAAGAGGGAAAATTTAGGTAAAATCTTTATTAATCCTAATTTTAAAACCACCAATTTTATTACTAATAATAATATTCGTTAGAATTCGGTATTTTTTATAATCGAAAGGGCGTTTAAATTGAAAAACGCGGTTAATTACTTCTATATATAGAGCTTTCGTTAATACGACCCTAATAAACGTATCCCCACCGACGATATTCTCTTTATTAAGGATTAAGATTTATTTAACGCTATATTCGATATCCTCTACCCTTTTAAAATTATAATTAAGATCTTTGAATAACGAAAGCCGTACTTCCCTATAGTATTCGCTACCCTCTATCGTATTTTAAACGATTTTAAAATATAGCGAAACTTCTATATTAAGAAGATTGCGTTGGATTCGATTAAGAAATATAATATTTTAGATTATAAGAACGAAGATAAAGGGGACGATAAAAACGAAGGGAAGGGTAATAGCGACGTAAATTACAATAGTCCTTTATAAAAAATCGATAATAATAACCAAAATTAGAATTAGAATCGACCTTACTACGCTATTAACCGACCGCATTATTTAAATAATTTCGAATTCGATATACCTACCTTTAATCCCTAGCAACGTACCTATTAATTAGTAATCTCCTTTCCTCTTACCGGTAATTAAATTCGCTATAGTAATTAACCCCCTCCTTCTAATAGTTAAATTCGCCCTCGTTATAGTAATTAAACCGCTAGTAATTAGACCGCTAGTAATTAGACTATTAGCAATTAGACTATTAATAGTCCTAATTAACTTCCCTCCCTCCCTAAACTATCGAATTCGGGTTACTAATTTATCCGGGATAGTATCGACTATATTATCGCCAAGTTCGAAAAATATATAACGGTTATAGGCAAATTTATATCGTATTAAATTACTAATATCTTTTATCCCGATTAAAGGAGAAAGTATTTAAATTTAAAATTACTTCGCTATAAAGTTAACGATATTATCCGTTAATTTAAAACTATTTATCGTAAATAATACTAATCGAAGGATTTTAAAATATAGAAGGAATATAAGGATTCTCGTATTATTAACCCTATTACGCTATTAATTCCAGACCCCTCCTAGAATTAAGTATTTAATCCCTATAGCTAGTTAATTCCTAATAGGTTCTACGATATTACAATAATATTACCGCCCTCCTTTAAAAAAGAGTTTACGGCATACCTTAAAGAAAAGCCGTTACGGGTTACCGACCCTTTTAAATAGTAGAAGTAGAACGAGGGGAAGTATCCTTACTTAGTAAGGATAGTATTTGATTATCTATTTATCCCTTCGATATTTAACGAGTACGAGAGGGTATTTAATTTGGCTAAGCTAATAATTGCGTTGCAGAGATACTATTTATATTAAGATACAATTAATAAATTATTGTACTTGAAGATTTAGAATTGTATAAATATCGATATCGACGACCTATTATAATATAGCTTTATTTCTTTACTATTATTGGCTCTAGTTTCTCCTCGTTATTTTATATATTTTTCCGGTCGTTTTTATTGTATTTTAGTGCTGATACGGTTAATAGAAATGTGTAATTACTAGTATGCCGGAACCGGAAAAATGGGTATCCGAATTTGCTTCCAAGATGAGGCAAATGAGTTCAATATCGAAATGAGGCAAATTGAACGATTTTAAACAATTTGAGGCAAATCCCTCGAAAAATCTGATTGCCTTAGATTATCTTAATCCCTGGGTGCAGGTGGCTTCCTTATGACCCTAGACCTCCTTCCGTTGGTGGTGTCTCTTTTCGTTGCTCGTTCTTGCCATTCTCTTTGATTCCTTCCTTCCAAAGTGTTCAGTCCAGGACGGAAATGAAAGACTTTCCACCCCCAAATCCGCGGTTGTTGCTCCATGCTTGAACACTTCCACCCAAAGCACCCTTCCTAACTTTCAAGGACATTGACTCATTGACCACCAGCCCATAAACCTCAACCAACCGCATTTGAATCACCACAACAAGCTCTCACCCCATATTCAATGCCGGCAAGCTTATTACGGAGACGCGAAAAAAAGGGCAATAAAAGGAGAGAAAAAGCCAGTCTCAACATGCTATGACCAACGCAGCGCCACGGAAGCCAACGGCATCAAGGTCTCCTGCCCCAACCAGCTACCACTATTGACTGGCTCAGTTAGCCTTCTATCAGACATGCAATGGGATATGTGATGGGAAGGTGACTGTGATGTAGAATGTACCAACCTCTCAAGCACTCGGCGGGGTATTATTGTCGTCCTCCGTTTCGGCCTCCTGACCCTGCTGAGCCTGCTGTGGCTGATGAGGCCGCTCATGACCCTCGAAGGCCGCCATCCTCACCTCGCCTTCAGACTCGACTTTGATCTCGGTCCTCCCCTCCGTCTCGAACATCACAGTAATGGGCTCAGCCTCTTCGATCGTGATAGTGTCGCACCAATCGACAAACATAACTGTCCCAGACTCTTGTCTGATGACGACACAAGAGAAAGCGCCCTCGGTGTCGATTTTGGCGCTACCAGTAGCAGCGATAACGCCACTGAACTTTCCGCCAGTTGTTCTCAACGTGGAAACGTTGGCTGCTTCGTGCGAGACGATCGCGAAGAAGGCAGGCATCTTTGTCTATAACGTGTCAGTTTGTTGATCTTGTACATATCCTGAGCTTTGTGGATTCTTGGGCATCATATTCGAGGGTACGATCTACTGACCTTCTGTGACGACGAGAAAGTGACGTCTTTGTAGAGAAGAGATGGCGATTCAAATGAAGAAGAGGATGAGAGTACCTCTAGAATGAAGCTCTCAGTGGTCTGCTTGGTTGATGTAGAGGTAGAGGTAGGTTGTAATATTGTTAGTGAGATGTACGAAGGTGTTCGGCTGGATGGAGAAACGCGAAACAGAAAAAGAGCTTGACTCTGTAGTGAAAACCGAAGAAAGAAAAAGGAACCCAAGGCAGCTTGGAAGAACTAGAAGTGAGTGCCGGTGAGGGGGAAGACTAAACTTCCTTCCAATAGGTTCTGTTTAACGATGGGATGAAATGCAGTCCCACTCCTCTCCGTATCAGATATATACAGTACCGGCAGTTCAATAACATAGGTCAATGATTGCCTCGACGCGTAATACGTGGGGCTCTTTCTGCCTAACGTTGAGATTAGACGGGAGTTGGATACTAGAGGTACATAAGCTAAGGCTGGGGACAAAAGCACGTTAGTCGGTCTTAGAACAATAGGCCATTCCTATCTCCCAACAGGCCATTCTCCTCCCCCAATAGGCCATTCTTATTCCCCAGTAGACCATTTCCTTCAGGCTTCAAGCAGGGGTCCCACACCAAAACTCAGATCAAAAAATAATGTAGAGGTACTCGAACAATCATCGAACTTGGTGAGGGCCCTGCTTTATCTCAGGTGCAGAACCAGAAGGTTCGGACGACTGACCTTGTAATAAGAAGGCGTTTTTCGATTTCTGTAGGCTCCCAGGATCTGAAACAGGAGAAGTTGGGTAGAGGTACTTTGACATTACCTCTATAGCCAATAAGAAAGGCGAGGTCAACTTGGTTTTTACACGCGGTTACGGCTTCGATAAGTTACCTGTACACTTTTCTATACCTAACCCCTCGTCGCGTCTAAATCACATCAACTTCTTCCACTCAACACCAATACTCCTTTCTGTCGTTACTGCTACCAAACTATCAGCTCACTCCTCAAACCCAAGTTCAACAGTCAATCTCCTTCCGCAACCCTCAGCACACTCATCTCCCCAAAGTTCCATTAGTCTCACAGTCTGATCACCCTCACCAAGCTCCAAACATGGACCCGGTCAAGGAAAACGTCGACAAAGTGATGACCCAAATCCACAAGACCTGGTGGAAGCATGTAGATGGTTTGGCCGAGAAGTTCGCCAACCACCCGGACCTAGAAGCATGGTTCAAGCACTTTAACCACCGGTAGTGCCTTGAGGACATGGAATAGGGACCGCCTCCCAAGCCTTCTGTGGCTGGCAGTTCTGGCGCCGAAGCCTAGGCCGTCAAGCGCGGTCGGGTCGATGACGGCGAGGACTCCCACATTCCGGCTGCCAAGCGCCGTCGCGTCGACGACGGTGGGACCTCCGACGCTGAAGGTGTGTTCGGTAGGCTATTAGCTGGTTAGCGTTAACTTCCTTTTTAACGCGCATAGTCCACAGCTACAATTATACAACATTAAGGCAGCGTTAAAATAGGCTAAGACTTTGGCTACAAGATAGAAAGAAGTGTTTAATATCGAGGGCTCTCCTCTTTTCCACCTTTCTTCTTTCTTTCTCTTTCTTCCTCCTTCAATTAACAACTTTACTATTTATTAATATTACTACTATTTATTAGCAAAGAGGTAGCAAAGGAAACTTTAGCGCCTATTACGGGGCTGCCGCCCAGAGGTCTATATCAGGCTCTGTAGCCTAACTGCCTATAGCTTAAGCCCTATAGCTCACACCGGCGCTACGCCTTTGCAGCGCCGTGCACGTACCTACAGCCCCCTTCAAAAGGATACAGTCTATAACCCCGCTTTGCGAATAAACTTTTCCCCCTTTCTTCTTCGTAGAACCTTATTAATCTATTTCGGCCTAGCACCTATAGTATACTTTACTGCCCCCCTTATATTAGGTTCTACCTACCTTTTGTAAGAGAAAGAAAACTTATAATTTTGAACGCAGCGATATTAGTATTAAATTATAATAGTCGAATTTAAATTACCTATAAATATCGATATAGAAATAATATCTACTTCCTCTTTCTAAAATACCTTTAACGGCCCTATAGAAGGTATTACCAGCCCTATAGAAAGTATTAGTATTACCCTTAAGAAAGAATTTATTAAAATAATAAGTAGACTCCTTATAATTATCGTTAATACTTTTAATATTAATAATTTAAATTTTATACGAATTATTCACTTTATAATAATTAATTCTATTACAAATCGCTCCCTAATTTTAGAGCCCAACCTCACTTTCTTTATAATTAGTACTAGCGCTATTAAAGGATTAAATAATAATAATAACAATAATAATAATAGATACTAATAGAAACCCTTAGCTCTATTTATTTAGGACGGCTAATAATCGACCTTTATATTTTATTATACTATATTAATTAAGACGTACAATACCGATAACCGAATGGGTTTATACGTAAATAAAGACGCTATATAGATTAAAATCCTAAATACCCTCCCTAAATATAAAAGAAAGAAATTAGAAGGATTCTAAATTATATATACCTTTAATAACGATTTAGACCTACTATTCTTATTAGGGTAGATTAACCACCTTTTTAACTCCTACTACTTTTACAACGCTATTTTAACGCATTTATATATAATAAAATAATATAATAGCTAAACCTTCGCTACCTTTTATATAAATTAGGAAAATAAATTCCTTAAAGTTAAAAGCATTATATAGAACGACGAATTTAAATTTAATACCCTATATAACGCCCTTAATACTAAATTCTTAAATACTATTTTTATAATTGACTTTCCTAACAATTATAACGAATATATTAAAGTACTATAAATTAACGCTACTCGTTATAAACGTACTGAAGCTTTTAAATTTCTAAAATAGTAGAATAATAATCGTTATTAGAGTAAAGGAAAGAATTAATAGGATTCTAATTACGCTAATTCTAATAAATTCTTTATTCTTAAAGCTTTGTATACATTAACCGCTCTTCTATAAAATAATAATAACTTTAATAACGGCAATCCTAACCTTAATTCTAATAAACCTAATATTCTCAATTACGACGGCGATTTTAATATATTTATAAGTAGGACTTTAACCGGCCCTTTCTATAAACGAAGCGGTAGTTATAAAAATTATAATAGTAGCCCCGCTCACTAGGCTAAATAAGTTTTAAATAAAGAATATTAAAGACGCTATAAGAATAATTTCTATATAAAATACAGCTTTAAAAAGTATTACGCTGTATATTATTTATACCTCCCTATTATAAATTTAAATAATAAAGTTAGGATTAATATAATTAAAATAGCCCTAGCCCCTCTTATATTAAAGGACGAGGACGAATAGTTCGATTCGGCTCTAAAGGATTAAGGAAAAGAGTAATTCTAATATACAATCGGGTATTAGAATCCCCAAAAGTATTAAATAATAAAGTAGAAAATTTTAAATTAAAAAATAAATTAGAAATCGAACCTACTTTAATTCTACTTATTATTAATAATTGTAATTTATTTTACATCCTCATTAACGAGGGTTACTAATACTATACCGTAATTAATAAAAAGGTTATATAGGACTTTAAAATCCCTATAATCCCCATCCCTACGCGCTAAATTAAAAACGTATTTATAATTATAGAAGGTACTTTTATTAAAAACCTTACTTAATTTATAACGGAAGTAAACGGCTATATAAAACTAATAGTAGTTTATATCGTCCTAGAATTCGAATATCCTCTAATTCTAAATAAACTTTAATTAGCTATATATTATATTTATTCTATCCCCTATAAAAAATATCTCTATATAAAAATAATAAACAACTAAATTCCTTATATTAGAAGAAAAGAGAAAGAAAATACCCTATTTACTAAGGAAATTAAATTAATACTATATATTATAGTAACTACTTTTATAGGGACCGTTAATTGTATATATAAAAAATACAGTAAAATTATAGTAAAGGACTATATTTTTATAATTAATTTAAAAAATATTAAAAAAACCCTAGCCCTTAAGAAAATTTATATAGAATCCGAACTTCGTTTAAAAATCTCTAAGTAGTTCTACTACCTTTTACCCCTATAAATAAAGAAAGAAACTAATAAATTTAACCCTAATAAACCTAATATCGATTATATAATTCCCTTTAAGAAGGGCCTAAATGGTTAGGATTTCCCTATCCTATACAGCCCCCTCTATAATATATTTTATAAAGAATTCCTCGTTTTAAAAAAGATTTTAAAAGACCTAATAAATAAAGGGTATATTTGTATAAGTAATTCGGAGGTTAGAACCCTTATATTATTTATATATAAACTTAATAGCGGCCTACGGTTTTATTATAATTATAAAACTTTTAACGCTATTACCCGTATAAATTAATACCCTCTCCCCTTAATTCGCAATATTTTTAAAATTTTAAAGGGAGTAAAGTAATATATTAAAATAGATATAATATAAACCTTCCATAAAATCTATATAATTACCGGGGAGGAATAGAAGATAGCCTTCCGTACCTGCTATAATTTATTTAAATAATTAATAATTCCTTTTGGGTTATTTAAGGCCCCGGCGTCTTTCTAACGGTATATTAATTTTATTTTAAAGGACTTCCTAAATAATTTCTATTTAACCTATATAAATAATATATTTATTTACTCTTTTAATTCTAAGGAAAACTATATAAATAAAATCGTACAAATCCTAAAGAAATTTAAAGAATACGGCTTATACCTAAACCCAAATAAATACGAATTTATAATTAAGAAGGTTAAATATTTAGGTTTTATTATTTATACTAATATAAATATATAGGCAAACCTAAAGAAGGTTAAAACAATCTTAAAATAATTCGCTCCTACCTCCTAAAAGGGCGTACGCAACTTCCTAGGATTTATTAATTATTATAGGATATTTATCCCCTAATTTTCGAAGGTAATTACACCCTTAACGGTACTTATAAATAAAGGAATCGCCTTCGAATAAATAAAAGAATATAATTCGGCCTTCTAATTATTTAAATATTTCTTTATACGCGCCCCTATCTTTATAGAATTCGACCTAAACTATAAAATCTTCCTAGAAGCCAATTATAATAATTATACCCTTAATAGAATTATTATATAAGAAATAGAAGACAGGACCTACAAAATTATTAAATTCTATTTACGTAAATTCTCTATAACCGAATATAATTACTTTATTTACAATAAAGAAATATTAATAATTATTTCCTACTTTAAAAAATAGTCTATAGAATTCTATAATTACGAAGTTTTTATAATATTAATTAATTATTGTAATTTGGAATACTTTATAGACCGCTAACGGCTTTTTAAACAATAAGCTTACTAGGTGGAATACCTCTCCTATTTTAATTTCGACTTCGTTTATTACCTAAATAAAGAAGCCGTCGTCCTTAATGCCCTCTCTTATAAAGATTAAAACCGGCCGACTAACGACGACCTTAAAATATATAATATATAATTTATCTTATAAATAATTTTGTAAAAATATATACAAATCTTTATATTTTCCGTCTCCACCGGGAAGGACGTACAAATTAAAATCTTTAAAAATCCGGATTTATAATAATTCTAGGATTAAATAATTTATAAAAATTCTACGTATTAAATTGTCCTATATATAGTTAAAAAAAACTCTTACTCTTTCGAACCCTCTCTCTAACTAAAAATATAAATTACTAATTATTCTATAGATAAGCTAGGGCGCTTACACTATAAGGGCAAATTCTAAATCCCGGGAACCCCGGCCTCTTCTAAAATTATAATATTAATAATAACCGAATAGGACTAATAATTTAACGCCCTACGCATAGCCCTAATTTAACAAATATATAAAATTTTAATATTTAAATACCCCGGAAGAAAGGGAATAATCTTTATACTTATAAAGGAATATTATTAATTATTCCTAAATTCTTATATATAATACTTCCTATATAATTACTACGTTTACAGATCTATAAAGGTCTAAAGAAATATAAAACGAGGCTTTTTACAATCCCTGCCTATTTTAGAATAATAGTACAAAGCTATATAAATAAATTTTATTATTAACCTCCTAAAGGCGAATAGTAATACTTACCTCTAGGTAATTAAAAACAAATTTAGTAAAAATATTATCCTAGAGCCTATACCGTTAATAAATACTAACCTCTATATTAAATACTTCCTACAATATTTCGTTCGTCATTATAGCTAACTACATTCTATAATTAATAATAAAGGTACTAATTAAACCGGCAGATTCTAGAGACGTCTCTACAAGCTAATATATATAGAATAACTCTTTAATACAATTTACTACCTATAAATTAACGGTAGTTTAGAAAGAATAAATTAAAAGGTATACGCCTTCTTTAAAGTATATATTAATTACCTATAGGACGATTAGGACCGTTAGACCCCTATAACTTAATTCGTGTCACAGGGCTGGCTCACATACCCTGTGCCAGTTGTGCCATGGCGTATGCCTCAGCCGTATGTATAGCTATAGTACTAGGCTCAGCTATAGTAGTAGTTACGGGGTAGATTTACCTAGGTAGATCTCACCCGTACCCTATATCTGCCCTAGCTGTCGTATACCTTTCTTATTTCCTTCGTATAATAATAAAGATTATACCTTATACCTAACGGTACCCTCGCCCCGTAATAATTTATTATATTTATATATTTGCGCTATGCGCGCTTACTTACTATAAATATTGCGACGAACGTCTTTCTTAGCGATTTATTAATATTCTAATTTTCGGATCGTTCCCGACGTTCTCGCCTTTAATAGAACGGGAGAACCAATTTAATAATAATACCTATCCGTTTAATATATTTAATTATAAGCGGATTTTATAATTATTGTAATTATAGCCCTGAGGAAGAATTAATTAACGACGCGCTTAGTCCGTACGTTTATTTTAACTTCCCCGAAAACGATAATAATACCGAATCGGTAGTTATTTATTATAATATTAATAACGATACGGAGCCCGAGCCTATAGTTATTAGTAACCCTCCTAATTTTTTAGGCGAGACTATTATAAATTAAATAAAAGCCTTTAATATAGTTAATAATTACTTAATCCCCCTTCCTTTAAAGTAAAGCTTCCGCATAGAATAATCCCTTAACTATTCTTATTAGGATTATAAATTCTATAGCCCTAATTTCGCCCCCTAAAGTTCTAATAAATTTCCTCCTCCTAATTCGGACGAAATAATTATTAATAACGAACTAACGTTAATAACTATACGTATATATAGCGGTAATTATACCCGCCGCTATACTTAGGCTTATTTATTTAACGAACTATTAATTAGTAACCTTATTACCCTCTACCCAATCGTTTTTTACTAATATACTTATTATATTACCTAATTACCTGCCTTTATCGCTATTATAAACGCTATTAATAAAGTTTCCCGTACTTTTAAAGAATATTATTATTAAGAATTTCTACGGAAGGAGGCCGAGGCTCGTATTAATATTTAATTTTAAAAGGCCTTATAGAACGAGGTTATTTAATAGAGGTCGGAAGCTAAGAAGTAGTACGACCTATTTAAAGATAAGGAGAAAGTATATATTAATTATAATAAGGAAATACTAATTATAATTAATAATAATAGTATTATAAAGGCTTAAATCCTATCCCTATAGAACTATATTATAGAATTGCAAATTAATAACGACGGCCTTACGGCTTTATTTAACGATAATAATATTAATATCCCTAATAGCTTTAGCCTTAGCGGTAGCTCTAGCGGTAATTCTAATAGCGGCGGTAGTGCCGGAAATAATAGGGGAGGAGGTAATCCCAATAATTAAAGTTATAGCCTTCCCTCCTAACCTCCGGCTCCGGTTTATAATAATCGTCGTTATATAACTCCTAACCCAGATATTTTTAATACGTTAAGTAAAATAATTAAGGATTATAATAATGCGTATACTACTTAACGTTCGAAGATTTATTTATACTAGGGTTTCGACGAATAAACTTTTCCCACCGAACGTTCTAAATTCCTTTACATTTATACTCGTTTCGGTAAAACTCCTATAACTAATATCGAGGCTAATATATAACCTATCTTAAAGAAGGCCGACCCCGATACTTAAATTTAAAAGGAAGCCGAAGATTTTATTACCTACTTCGATATACGTTATAATATAATAAATATAAAGCTAAATACGGAGTATTACCTTTAATAGCTACAAATAAAATCTACTTTCTAAAATTTCGAAGATAAATTTACCTTTAATACCGACTACTATAGTATAGGTAATTCTATACGCATATTCTTAATTAAGTAAAAAATTAATAATTAATTTAAAGATTCGGTTATTTATTAGACCAACTACCCCGCCAGCGATAATATTAACGGCTAAATTAAACTTTTACGTAAATTAGCCCGTAACTATAAAAAGGCCGCCTTTAATAAGAAGATACTCAACCCTTAATCCTTTAATAATAACTATAGTAATAGCGGTAGTAGCGGCTCTAATAGCGGCGGCGGTAATTCTTCCTCGTTATCTAAGACGGTTTCCTAAGGTAGTAATATTATAGATCTTAACTAATTTAAAGTCATCATACGCCGCATTATCCCCTCTAATATTTAAAAATATCGTTAAGACGCCGGCGAATACAAGAAATATAGTAAAAAGGGTTACAAGTAAAAGACTTATTAATAGCTCGTAGACTTAGGTAATAGTAAAGGTCCTATTCCCGGCACTAAAATTACTCGCCCCAAAAAAAGCAGCGGCGGTAATAATACTAAGAAGCCTAGTTAGAGCGGTTATAATAATAATAATAACGGCGGTAATAACGTTAACGCAACTAATACGGGCAACGAAGCTGCCCCCGAGGCTAATAATAATAACGCCGGTATAAGAAATATAACGCCTCCGTTATAAATCGCCAGCGGAGGCTATTACTAGAAGGAAGGAAGGAGAGCTTAAAAACGGAGGGATAGCTACTAAATAATGTAAATAAGTAGTTAGATTAGAATTAAATATAAGGAGAATCTTTAGAATTATTATTTATTAATTTAATTATAGTTAGACTAGAGAAATTAATCCTCCTTTTAAATTACCTTTATTATAATAGGCGTAAAATATATTATTCAACGCTAGTAAATAGCGGTTATACAAGTAAGGCTTTTATTAATACAAACTTTATTAAACGATACGAATTACTAATTTGGAAATTAGAGCGGCTAAGGCCTTTAAGGCTGGCAGATAGCAACGTAAATACTTATATTATAGAATATACGAAGTTAACTATAAAGATTAACATTTATAGTAAGGAAATTAAAATACTAATCTTTATATTGTCACTGGATAACCCGGTCATTCTAAGGCTCCCCTAACTATAATAATACAACTTATTAATAAATTAGGAATCGGGAGAACTTAAATTCAATAGGAAGTACCGGGGTAAATATCTTCCTAAGGATATACTAGACTTCTAAATATAGGTACCTAAAGTCTTAAGAAGTAATACTATTAAAGTCGTGAAGGAGCAAGCCGTAGAGGCGGGTCTAGAGGATCGGTAAGCCGTAGAGGCGGGTCGGGAGGAGCGAATCGTAGAGACGGGTATAGAGGAGTAAACTATAGAAGCGGAAGCGGAGGAAGGGATTAGATAAGCATCAACGGCGGCGCCGCCTTCTCTAAATAACGGTCCAGGTCTCGAAAGCACACCGCTATCGGAACTAGAAGCTAGGCCATCATTAGTACTTAAAATACGTCCTCTACTATTAAGACCCCTAACCTTATCTCAAACCCGCCGAGCTATCCAATACCGAAGAGTAAAGTTGAGGAAGAAGATTGCTAAAGCGGTTAGTAGAGATATAAACCCTAAGTAGCTCTAGCCGACGAATTTACTAAACGGCAGTCAAATAATAATATTACCTTACGACCCAATAGTTTAAGTATAAGTATTAAAACCTAAGAGCAAATTAGTACCTTATAGAATCGTAGCAAGCAAGCGCGCCCCTATTATAGATTTAGCAAGGAGGCTACTAATACTATTCTTCGTAAAACCTATCGACGTTAATAGCGTACTTATTAATATAAATGATATCGTAGAATTGAATATAATTAGTTTTAATTTCGCCGTCCGTACTAAAAACCTCAAGGCTATTATTATAACTAAGGGTAAAATTAAGGAGGCGATTAGGTAAATGGAGGAGGAGATCCAAGTAGGCGATAGAAATAAATTTTAAATTACAAATCGTATATATAAGGATATTTATATTAATAATAATATAAAGTATAAAGATTAATTTATAGATTATTTCCTAAGAATTTTAAAGGGTAATATAAGCGAAGTTATAGCGAGGATTATAGAGGAGGATATTAGGAAATTCTACGAGAAGGCGGATAGACTTCTAATTACGGAGTAATAAATTAAAGTAAAGATACCAACCTATTATTATAAGTATTAGAATATAGCGAACCCTAGGGAAGTTAAAATTATACCCTAATACTAGTCTTATAATTATAAGATCGAATTAATTTTAGGAATTAAATTACTTAACGCCCACTTATAACCTTTCTTACCGCTAGAACTAGGCGTTATTAAAAAATAGTTAAATAAAAATATCCAATAAAGGTTTATCCGGCTATCCTAATTACTAGTAATATCCCCCGTACTATTAATAAAGAAATTAGGCGGTAATATTCGTATTTACATAGATTACCGCGGTATTAATAATACTACCCTAAAAATAAGATATTCCTTACCGTTAATTAAGGAGACGCTAAATATAATTTATAAAACTAAAATCTTTACCAAGCTCAATATTATTATTATTTTTAACCGTATTTATATATATAAAGGCTACGAATAATTTATAGTATTTATAATATAATTCGGACTTTACGAATTACTAATATATCCCTTCAATTTATAGGGTATACTAGTAACTTTCCAAAACTTTATTAATAATATTCTTTATAATATATTAAATAAATTCGCTACCGCTTACTTTAATAATATCCTAATTTATTTAAATAATAAGGAGGAATATATTAAATACGTTTCTAACGTACTAGACCGCCTTAAACGTTCTAACCTATAAATTAACATCGACAAATACGAATTTTATACTATTAGGACGAAGTATTTAGGCCTAATTATTACGCTAAGCAGTATTAAAATAAATATAAATAAAGTTAAAGTAATAACGGTATAGGAATTACCAGAATTAAAGAAGGCATTATAATCGTTCTTAGGATTCGCTAACTTCTACCGTCGCTTTATTAAGAATTTTTCGAATATAGCAAAACCGCTTTACGAATTTATTAAGAAAATAGCCGATTGGCAATAGGGTATTAAATATTAAAAGGTATTTAATAACCTCAAAATAATATTTATAACGGCATTAATTTTAAAAATTTTCGATTAAGGTAAAAAAATAGTAGTCGAGACCGATACTTCGAATTAGGCTTTTAGAAGTACCTTTTCCTAGTAGGGTAATAATAGCGTTCTCTACCTAATAGCCTATTTCTCGGCTAAATATATCGTAATTAAATACAACTATAATATCTATAATAAGGAACTACTAACTATTATAAAAGTACTAGAGGAATAGAGCCCGGAATTAAAAGGAATATAAGAGGAGGTAAAGATTATTATAGATTATAAAAACCTCAAGACGTTTACGACCACTAAATAGCTCACGCTACAATATATACGTTAGTCGGAATTCTTCAACTACTTCAACTTCAAAATTACCTATAAGTAAGGCGCGGCGAATATTAGGCCCGATACCTTAAGTAGGAAACTAAAAGATAAGCTACAAAATACGGACGATAAACGCCTACTAGCTAGGAAGAAGCTACTAATCGATCTAAATAGGTTTAACCCGGCCTTTTTCGAGGACGACGAACCTATAGACGTCGCTTATTTATACTTAGGAACTATAAAAGAGATCTACTATATAAATTATATTATAGATCTATACGACTAGGAGCTAGATTTTTAGAACTTCAACCTCTACGAATTCGATATTAAGTTTATTAACGACCTAATCGACAATAATTATACTAAATTAAACTTAATATAGGAAATAATCTTATATTTATAGAAGGATAACTAAAGGAGCTAAACGCTAAAAATTAAAAAGAAGTTTAAGATTGCGTTCGTAGAATATTTAATTAAATAAGGGCGAATCTATTAGAGGAAGGACGTAAAAAAATAAATATTTATTAATCCAAACGATAAAAATACCTAACTATAATTTATTTACAAAATATATACGGCTAAGCCGGGCGGGTATCCCGGCTATAAACAAATATACAAAACCTTTAACAAATTCTATTATTAGCTAGGAATATACTAATCTATTAAAGAATTTTATAAAGTATATTTAACTTATATAAAAATTAAGTCGTTAAAATACTCGCCAACCGGCTTCTTAAAGCCTTTCCTAATTCTATTTAAAGCTTAGACGGAGATTTTAATCGATTACGTTACGTTTATAACGCCCTACGTCAAACGCGGCCGTATATTTAAATATATAGCCGTAGTAGTGGACCGTTTAATTAAAATACGGTATTACATTCCTATAGAGACCTTAGAAACGGACGAACTAATTGAGAGATTTATTAAAAAGATCTATAGTATTTATAGGCTATTGGACAACATCGTTTCTAATAGAAGTTTACAATTTATTTTAATATTTTAAAAAATTTTATACGATTAATTGGGCATTATAGTAAAGCTTTCTTCGGTTTTCCATTCTCAAATTAACGGCTAGACCAAAAGGATTAATATAAAAATAGAATAATACCTTCGGCTTTACATTAATTAGGCTTAAAATAATTAGGCGGACTGGTTGCCTTTAATTGAGTTTACTTATAATAATACGGTCTCAAAAATAATTAATATTTCCCCTTTTTACGCTAACTATAGCTTCTACCCGAAGATAAGTATTAAACCGGCTAAGCCCTATCCCCCTAACCTATTTAAAGTATAGAAGAAGGAATTCTTCAAGGCTTTAGAGGTAGTTAGCCGTTTTTAAACTATTTTAAACGGAGTAATAGCTTTATTTAAATAAACGTAAGACCGGTATAAGGCGAATATAAATAAAAATTATAATAACGCCCCTAAATATTATATTAGTAATAGAATTTTACTAAATACTAAAAACCTCGCTACGGAAAGACTATAAACTAAATTAGTCCTTAAATAAGAAGGTTTATTTTATATTATTAAGTACGATTCTTATTATATAAAACTTAAGTTCCCTAAGAATATAAAGGTTAACCTAATATTCTATATATTTATAATTAAATTATAGGAGATATCTAGGCTCCTAAGATAATAGAATATCGAATAGGACATTTTAACTAATAATAGTCGGGTAATAATAAGGACCGACGATTATAATAACGACGAATAATAAGAATAGGAATTTAAAGATATTATAAATTACAATAAAGTAAACAACAGCCGCTAAATATATTACATCAAATAGAAAAATATCGATAAACCTAACTAATAGCCAATCAAAGATTTAGAAGGCTACAACAACGCTATCTAGAAATTCTATAACACTAACCTTAATATTCTACCACTACTAGTCTAGGTTAAGAAGAGACGAAGTAGAAGGAGGCCAAAGAAGAGGTTATCTTAAAACCCTAAAACTACTATCACTTCTAATTCAGAATACCAATAACCCCTTCGACGAAATACTAGAATTATATAGCAAAAAGGATAAACCTAATAAAAAAGAGGAGTTTAACTCAACTTAGCCGCGCACCCTAATTAAAACTTTATAATATATTCTTTTTTAGAGCAACCGTCCCAGGCCCGAGAGATAATACGTTTTACTACAGTTTTACATCTCCTATTCCTCTAGTAACGGATAGCCCACCGGTCAAGATTAGAAAGCTAGAATTAATATAGTTTTTGAGAGAAATTAGAAAGCTAAAGTTAATATAAAAACGTAGTTATAAATAGGAATCGAATAGAGGGTCTCTACGCTATTTACACTAATAGCGGCTATATACGTTTATATAAACCGCTATATTACGAACGTCCCTATAGTACCCCCGAAGGGGTTAGTAATAGTAAGGGTGACGAAAGGAGGTTATATACTACAATTAGAACGATTTAATACAATTTGCGAAATATAGGAGGATTATTAGACGTAATTATAGACGTTTCGGTAGAAGGGTTATATTTAATAATGTTTTAGTTAGTATTTAACTTTTGGATAGGAATCTTAGCGCTAAGTAGCTTCCCGGCGCTAAAGTTTTTTATCGGATTTTAATTAGGCGCATCTACGGGATGTCTAGGAGGGCCTACTTTAAAGGGATTAATAGGCAAAACCATATATTTAGCGATTTTATAGACGGGAACTTCTTTTAAAGGGGGTAGTATTATAGGGCTAGCTTATATGCCCTATACCAATTATGCCATAGCGCATGCCTTAGCCGTATGTATAGCTATGGTATTGGGCTTAGCTATAGTAGTGGTTACGGGGTAGATCTACCCAGGTAAATCTCACCCGTACCCTATATCTACCCTGGCTGTCGCATACCTTTCTTGCTTCCTTCGTACAATAACAAAGATCATACCTCATACCTAACGGTGCCCTCGCCCCGTGATAATTCGCGATTAATAGTAAAGTTAATACTTTTATCGGTATAATTCCTTTTTTTATAATTTATAGGTACGAACCGGGCCTTATTATCCCTATAGTAAAAAAACCCGCTATAAACCTCCCTATCTCTTCTATTCTAGAACGAAAAGCCTACGAATTTATTAAAAAACTATAATAAATCTCGGATATATACTAAATTACTATAGTTACCGCCGCTTAATAATAAGAAAGATTCGTTAACCGTTCTAAATACCTAATTAAATACTTCTAAATTGGAGATAAAGTCTAATTTAACTTTAAGAATTATAATTCTAAACGCTTTAAAAAGAAATTCGATATTATTTATATAAAATATATAATTTCTAAAGTTCTTTTTCCTTATATTATAAAATTCGAAAGTTTATTAATAACCGTATATAATATTTTTTACATTAATTTCCTTCGAAGGGCTATAAAAAACCCCTTACTAAATTAAATAATTATAAACCCCTAGCCCCTAACTATTATAATCGAAAGAGAAAAAGAATAGGAAGTAAATTAAATCCTTTATATAAATAATTTTATAGACTTAAACGGGGCTATAAGCCGTAAAGTCTACGTTAAATAGAAAGGGTATAAGGAATTTATATAGGAGCCCTTAAAAGAATTCTTAAAAATTATAGTATTAAAAGAGTTCGAACGACGATACGGACTTACAAATATTAATATAGGATTATTAGAATAATATTAGAATAGGAGGTAAATTCGCTTTAAAATTTAAAAGCGAAAGTAATTAGGCTAAAGGTTAGACGGTCTATATAAATAATTAATTTGAGCCTTCCCTATAAGGATAATCGGCCTAAGCCTTCTACGTAAGGATATTTCTATTTATAAAAGATAAAAATAATAAAAAAAAAGAAAAGTAAAAGTATAAATAATTTAATTAAATTTCGGTATTTTTACTACCTTCCTCCAAAAATTTAATATAACCGCTAGGAATATTAATATTACCGTTAGAATTATTAATACTAAAGGAAATAATATTAAAAGGGTTAACCGTAGAAATACTCTCTCTAAACCCGCTAAATCCCTTAATTCCTCTACAAATAAAATTATATTAATTCTCTTCTATAATTATAGGAGAGGAGGGAATTACGAAAGTAGTAGGGGCGGTAAAAAAGAAACTAAATTAATTAAAACGAAAATTAAAACTAAAGAGACTAAAATAGCGTTTATATATAAACGCCGGGAGAGGAGAAATTTTACACTTTTTAATACGAATTAAGACTAGAATATTAGCTTTAACCTTCTAAACTAATAAAACCCCTATATCCGCCCTTAATATAATATTATTCGCTTCTAATATAATAATACGCAAATTAACTTTACTAATAGAGGCCTCGAAACCTTTAACGTTCTTTTAAATTATATTTAAATATTTAATAAGCATATTATTAAAAACAGTAGCAATTATAAGAGTAATAGGAATAATAGCGACGAGAATAGGGGTAATAAGAATTAAGGCTATAAAAATATTAATATAGGTTATAATGCTTAAAAAAGAAGTAAGGATAGCGAATAACCGGTTAAAAATATTAGCGTCGAAAACGCTAATTACCTATAGTTTAAATAGGTATTCTACAATTTTATTTATAGAAAGGAGGTTATTACAAACGGTTATATATTCGGGGTCCTTCTCGCTAGTATTAAAGAACCTATTATTATATTAAATATAATAAATATTTTAAGTAATAAAAGGAAGAAGCGTATAAAACTTTCTTATATTAATTTAATAAGGAAAGTAACGACCGTTTATAAATTCGGCCGAATAATAATAAATATAACCGTAAATAAAATAGGACTAATATTAATATTTAATAATATTAACCGTATTTATAGCCGCTTAAGCCTCCTCTACGTTAATAAATTAATTCTTTTTATTATTCGTACGTAAAAACAGGAATTTACCACAGAAATCCTTAAGAATCTACTTAAATTTAACTATAAAAACTATAAATTTTAATTTAATTACAGAAACTATAATATTACAACTACACTTTAGAAGGGCCTTATTATTTAAAGGACTAAATTCGCCTAGGAAAGACTTAAGACCGGTAAGAATAGTAAATTAAAGAACCGGAATAGAGCGATTAAGGGCAATTAGAATAGGAGGACTAATAAGAGTAAGAACGGTAGGAAGATTAGGAGCTATATATATTAGAGTTATAATAATAGTAATAATAATAGTACAACGAATAATACGGCGGGTAGGAGGGGTAACGAATTAGGCGCGAACCCGTTCGTCCTCTCTCTTCTATTATTCGTAGCGTTCGCAGAAAAATATTTTATTCGTATTTATAATAAAGTTAGCTCTCTAATACTTCGTTACCGTACTATAAGGATTAGGAAAAAGGGAAGGCTTATAAATAGCTAATAAAATTACGTAGAAAAAAAAAAGGAAAAAAAGGGAGAAGAGGAGAAAGGGAGGGAGGGAAACCTTTTATATTCTAGGGAATACGGGGCAACGGCTAAAGAGCAAACTAAATTAAATAGGATAAGAGAATACGTAGTGATAAAAGGTATATGTATAAGCCTATATATAATTATTATTTATTATTAGAGTAACCCGGATTAGGAGAGGGGGGCTAATATTATAGAGCTACTGCCTAGAAGTCTATATTAGGTTCTACAATTTAACTACTTATAATTTAAGCCCTATAGCTTATACCGGCGCTACGCCTCTACAACGCTATATACATACTTACAGCCCCCTTCAAAAGGATATAGTCTATAGCCCCGCTTTATAAATAGATTTTTCCCCTTTTCTTCTTCGTAGAACCTTATCAATCTATTTCGGCCTAGTACCTATAGTATACTCTACTGCCCCCCTTACAACGCCCCAATATAAACAGCCCTTAGATATTCATTCCAATTTTTCGGATAAAATTTCAATTAGGAATAGCCTTATTTCTCCCTATTACCATTTGCGACGGCGATCCCCTATATTTATAGGGGACTAAGTGCTAAAGAACTAGTTTTTACTATACTACTACTTAAAATCGAGTAATTTAGTAATAAGAACTACAATTAAAAATTTAAAAGATTCTAGGCTTCTAATTAGTTAAATTAAAGATTTAGGGTAAGTACAAGTGGTTGCAAGTAATTATAGGGCGTATATAAAAAATAAGGTTTTTAAACCGAACGCTTTACGGGCGCAGTAAAGTAGCAACGCAATAGAAGTCTTTCTACACTAAAAACGCTAACTTTTTAACTTTTTCACAGCGGAAACGAACACACCCTAATAAGAATGTTAGTAAGGCTTTAAAGTCGGCAGTAGGCGCTACTTAGACTGTATTTGTTTACGTACTCTTTTGTTATAGAAGGAGATGTCGTATATTCTTATACGGCGCGCACGGGCCTCTTGGTAAAATCCGTCGTACAGCCTTTTACACCCCCTCCTATATTGTTATTTCCTTATTTGCCTGCTTTAAATTCAATTGCGCGACAACGGGGCTCTTCAAGGGACTACAGGGCTTTGGAGCGCTGAGCAAATGCGCTGTAGAAGGTGCGTCGGGGTGGGCGTACACGCATAACCGGATTTTGAGCATGTTTATATTTTGGCCGTTTTATATATACATTAACAATATATACGATTTTGCAATTACATATAACCCTAACCCGGGCGAGGCTATGCAAGGCTGTTATAAGGGGGTCGTACATTGCTTTTTTATACAAAAAGCAGCCAAATACGAGTATTTCTATACGGCTAGTGTATAAAAAATGGTGTATGAACCCATTTGTAACAGAAAAGTACATGAACAAATACAGCCTTATTCTTTCAACGGCCCTGCTGAGTTCCGGGTTAAGACAGACGCCCCCGGTACTGAAAACGGTGTGCCGAACACCATTCTTGTGGTCCCGGGTGGTGCTACTGTCTGGATTGAATATGCGGTTGACGTCGGTGTTATTAAAGTACTAGCCCCAGGTGAGTGTCTTGTTGCTTCTTTCCGCTTTCCTTACACCGTCAAGCTGACCTTTTTTTCCCAGTCGTTAAGAAGCTCTCTTTTCCAGCCGAGTCCAATAGGTCAGACTCAGGACCTTCCACCGAATGATCAAAAACTCCAGGTCTCGATCCGAGAAGCAACGATATGAACTGGCATACTAGGTATCAGCAACTACGTACACTTTTCGATCTATTTGTCAAGATACGAGTACCAGCGTTCAATATTTGCTCGCTATTGCCGATGCTGAATTATAAGTTCAACGGACAACGGAGATCAAAGGCTTCATCATTTGTATAATAAACTATTCCCTTTGGCAACTAGGAAGGATTTGAGCTAGGGAGAGAGAGGGGATCATGTCAAAGCCTGCGGTCAAGAGATAAGAGGGTACCTCTACATATTTTGAAGGGAAATGACAAAGGTCGAGAGCAGAGTTTAATTTGAGTCACAAGGAGACAGGGCAACCCATAATATGACTCAAAACAATCACCCCCTTCACTGAAACTGCCGGCGCGGCGTATTTGCTTGGTGGAATGACTGCATCTCACGCTATCGCCAAACAGAACCCGCTCTTATGTCATCGCCGGAGGAACAACCTATATCTTTTTAACTATAAAAGGGCCGTGGAGTCTTCTTCTTCTCTACCTCCTTCTGCTTTAACCATCCACTTCGCCCTAGGGCTTACTTTCACATCACCTCACTGGCCATTACTTTGAAAAGATTGAAAGGATTACAAGGTGTACAAGGTCATAACTTGCAGCCAAAATGACTTCCCTTTCTGATGATAACCGGAACTTTATCGTAACGTGCTTGAACGAAACGAACTTCAACCGATCCACGCTTCATACCAATGGCGCCGGCATGGGCGCCATCATAACTGATAATAGAGCGCAATTCGTCATCCAGGGTGCATGCATGCTTACAATATCCAACCTTGACGCCAGTGAGAGTAGGCAAGTCCGCATTCACACTACCAGGACGATCCAAGAGGCAACACCGGTGTATGTGTTTTTTAGAGCAGCGGGTCGGGTCAAGATTCAAGTCACTTCTGAAGGAAGGTTCACCATGGTGGCCACTAAACTTGATAGTGACCAGATAAGTTACGCTGTCAGTGACGACGAGGACGTGCAGATGCGCTGCCTACGAATTATGGAGGGGTTGGTACCTTTCACTTTCCTACTACATGTCTGACAGAAAGCTGACGGAGATTTCCAACAGACTACGCCGTGCGGGTTACGACGTGTAGTTCGCCCTGACCTTGGCCAGAATGTTCGTAGGAAAGACGATCATGTCCGAACATTCATCACCGGAAAAGGCAGACCTGAAAGGAACAAGCAATCCCTTACATCGGTACATTGGAGAATGGATAAAGGAAATAAAGAAGTGATTGTGCTTCCAACCTTCCCCGCCGTACCTCCTGTGAGCTTCTATGACCGGCAGTCCCATTGTTCGACATGGAGATAAATGTCGGACTTCGCCTGCATGTGCCTGATCGTAACCTGGAACAGGTTCCCCTCCATCCACCCAGCACTTCGACTTCCATCAGACAACTATCGACTTCCTACCTATCACTGCATTCCACCCGGTCTGAATCCCGCCACCGAACCCTTCACCAGTTATCGGCATCAAGGTCACTTCCTGCTACTTCCCACTCGCAAACTTCACCACCCAACTCTCTGGAAAAACCTCCTCCTCCCTCAAATACCCCAGAACCGTCGACCGCTCCGCAAACCGCGCATACTCCCTATAAACCTTCCCCAACTCGCTGGCCATTCTCTCAACATCCTTCGCCGTTGCTCGCCACAATACTATCTCCTCGAATATCCCTGCCCTCAACAGCAACTTCAACCGATCCCTCGCCAACTCCGCCTGCTTTGTCTCTTCGTCCACTGTACCCAGCAAGTGCCGTCTAACCATCTGGGTCTGGTCGGCCAAGAGTGGCAGACTCCCCTCCTCTCCAACACGTAATAACCCCCTCCCTTGCTCGGTGTTCAGCAACCACTCCCTTAAACTCGGGTGGAGGAAACATACCTCCGCCCTAGCTTCGTCTGCCGGCACCCCATACTCCAAATCCCGCAATTCACTGCGAGAAATCGGCGGCTGTTCCATTTCGCGCAGGGTGACGAAGGGGTACAATCGCTTTTCGATCTGGTTCGCTACGTCTTCACAGCCGTCGATGATGTGTCTGGGTATTTCGAAGGCGCCGTTGTTGAGGCAGGTGGAGATAAAAGACTTTTGGGTGCAGAGGGTTACCTGGAAAAGGGAGAGGGGACGGTTGGAGCGAAGGCAAGAGAGATGGTGGGCTTCGTAGGTGAGGAGAAGGTTGAGGATTTTGGAGACGGATTGGAGCTCCGAGCGGATGTGCGAGGTTTGGAATTGAGTAAGGAGGGAGGAATAAAGGGACTCGGAGCGGGGGAGAAGCGGTGGGAGGTTTTGGGATGAATCGGAGGTTTGGCGCTTGATCTGGTCTAGGGCGTCTAGAGCTTCGGTGAAAGAGCCGTTGCACTCGCGGAGGATCTTGCGGGTGTAGGAGTGGCGCTGGCTGAACCGAAGCTGGTCGAGGGCGTGATGGCAGACGGTTTTGATGTCGTGACGCAGAAGGGCGTGTTCAAGATGGAGATTTAACTTGATCCAGCACGGATTGTGGAAAGCGCCTTCGGGCCTGGTTGTAACAATGATCTTGGCCTCGGTGTAGACGTTGAGGAAATGGATGAACTGCATGGGTTCGGTGTCAGGGAGCTCATGAATGTCAACATTGTGGGGGATATATGCTGGTTCGGGTTGGGCAGGATTTGGAGGCTTGATGTCGAAGCCACTTGGCCCGTCGATGAAGATGAAGACCTTCTTCTTCATGTCTTTAACGTCTCCTAGAGCTCTCCATAGGAGGTCCCAAAGTTCGTGGCCTTCCCATTCGGCACTTGTCTTGTACAAGGCTCGGTACTTCGTGATATCGGACATCAAGTGGTGGAAATGCACGTCAATCAGGACCGGATCTTGTTCGAAGAGCTGGACAAGAAGGTTGAGGATCATGCCTTGGGTGGTTCGGTGTATGAGATCGCCATCGTTGTCGAAGAAGTGCGACAACACGACAGGGATCTCCTCGTCTTCTTGTCTTTTGAGAATTGTCGGATTCCGTCGTGCCTCCATCACGAGGTATTTCATCAACACACTCTTTCCGGTTCCTGGGTCTCCGGAGATCCAGTACCGCCAATCTAGGCGCATGTGAAGAGAAGATTTGAGCCAAGTACCGAAGGTCTCCTTCACATCGGGAACCAGCGCATCTAAAATCCACTGACAAGTACCAGAACAGGGCTCGGAGATGGCTTCGAATCGTGAGTTCCGGTTGGGGTAGCGGAGACTTTGCATCACCCTACCGCGAAGATCGGCAAAAGATGGCTTGCGCATGGCTTCGAAGAAGTCATCTTCTGTTTCCACGTCAAATTTTGCCTCCAGCATGTTGAGCATAGCGGGTTGTAAAGGTTGCCCCTGATTCAACGTTGGAAGGATCCAGATGAGGTCGTGGAGATATCGATCAATGTTCTTGATCCATGTGAAGTGGTTGCGCTGATTTAGTGAGTGTGCCTCCTCTGGGGAACTGGTTTCTAATGTTAATTCATTTGTCTCTCATGATTCACTAGCCCGGTACATGAAGAAGGGACGTACCAAAGCTTGCCCAAGAAGTCCTTCCCAAGCAGTCTCTTGTCAACGGCCTCCAGCTCCTTCTTTATACGATTCCTATGCAGTCTCGCGTCAGCATTGCCTCTCGACCCAATCTCCAAGCAAGAGCTACTCACTGCTCCTCTCCACTCCCAAGCCCCAACCGCCGCATCCGCACAAACATCTCCTCCCGCTTCCCGTACTCCCAAATCCAGCTAGCACATTGCCTTGCCAACTTCACCAACTCTTTCACCTCCTCCTTTGTCTCCTCTGTGGTAGTCACTCTGTCCAGGTACCGCTCAAGCACACCCGATACCTCAAGGATTTCCTCATACCACTCTTGACCATCACCATCAGATCTGATGATTCTCAGCGTCACCTTGATGCAGCGGACGAGGCGGGTGAGGAGTTCGAGAGTGAGGAAGGTGTCAAGGGGGACGGGCTTGATGGGAATAGCTGGTTCGGTCTCAGATGCGGTGATCTCGGGCTCGGTAACATCTGATTCGATGTTCGGAGTACTGGTAGTCGGGGTGGGTAACGTGTAAGCAGGCGGCAGGGGTTCGGAAGGGGTGTAGAGGGGTGGTGGAGGGTCTAGGTATGCGAGAAAGTCTTCCATTGTTGTTTAGTGTTATCTTGTTGAGGCGTACTTGTCTGGGTGGCGGGTTCTTCGAGTTTGGTAAATGCTTGGAATTGGAAAAGTGATGGTCCATGAAGCCTCCTTTATAGAGGATGGAGATATGAACGGCGGCGGTTACCATGGATCATGTTCAATACATCAGGGCGCTTGACAGTGTTAGGCGTTTGATGAAGTGGAAGGGATGAGGTTTCTTTGAGAGCTTCACTTGAGACGCTAGCCCCGTGTGCCACCATTTTCCAACAACCGCCGCATTTGGAGACCGGGCAGGCGCCAGCAAACACAATGGTCTTTGTCACAGGTTGAACTAGGGCTGTCTGTGAGGCTGTAGCGCCTCAGAAAGCTCAAGTTCTCGATGTAAATATGGTTCAAAGACCATTCGTGATGCATCATCATAACCGCTTCTCCATTTGACTCGTTCTATCTCATCTAGTGCTAACTCCGAAGACGACCATTTGCCAACCCAGCACCTACATCCACTATGTCAGCTCCAACGCCTGGCAGGGCCGGTATCCTTCATCCCTCCCCGGTAATAAGTGCCTAGCCAGCGCTTCTATCGAGCCATTGACCTCGAGATTTGTGAATACACCTTCGACCGAACCGTTGGCGCCTTAATCCCGTCACTGCCGTCAGTCGCATTGGCAGGTGCGGTATCAGAGGGGTGAAGGCTCGACGCAGATAGTTACGGGCCAGTCCACCTCACTGAATACGCCCTCCTTCCTAGCAGCCAACAGAATCTTAATATTGAAGTAATTGTTTCTAACGTGGTCGTCGCTCGTGTACCGCTCGATAAACCGAGTAAACTTCACGAAATCGCCCGGTTCGAAGCCAGTTGGTCCATCCATGTCAAGAAGAATGAAGACCGGTTTGCGTCTGTATCGACAATCTTCCAGAGCCTTGTGGAGGAGGTGTTCCGTTTCGCCAAAGTCCCATTCGACACTGGACCTGGCTAAGGCTTGGTATGAGGATTCGTCCGTGACAGCTGCGTGACAAACGCTGTCAATTGTGGTCGGGTCTTGCTCGAAGATCTGGCGGAGAAGGTCCAGCATCATGCTTTGCGTGCTTTCTCCCGTGACCGTACTGACGCCGTTCTCGAAGAAATGCGAAAGAACGTGAGGCCTCATGGAGGAGGTGTAGTCTAAACAGTCGTAGAAGTTGTAGCGTTCGGGACGTGCATTGTCGTTAAAGAATTCACATTGCTCCCAGGCCTCGAGATCCAGAAGCAATAGCGGCTCTGTCCGGAATTGCGAGACGAGGTGCTTCATCAGAACGCTCTTGCCAGAGCCCGGATCTCCCGTGATCCAGCACAGCCTGTGCTCATCTTTGCTCAGAGACTTGAGCCACGCTCTAAGGCTCTGTCCCTCGAGGCCTCCGACGGGGAAGTTCAAGATACCGTCGAATGTACCCGAACGAGGGTAAGAAACACCCTCAAAGCGGCGGCCGCACGGTTTGGATAGTTGGAGGCTCTGCATAACCTTGGTTCTGATCTTCGCCAAAGTTGGGCGGGCCATGATCCGGAACAGGGTCTCTCGGTTATCTTTGTCGACATAGTCTGTGAGGATGAAGTCACGGAAGATGTCGTCACGCGGCTCTTCGGTAGAGATATACTTCTCTGGACGCTGCCAGTGGAGAAGCCGGAACATGGCTTCGTCGACCGTCTCAATCCAATGGTCGTAGTTGCGGCATAGCATGTCCCATGCCTTGTGTCGGCTGCTATTATCGTAGAAGTGAAGGTTAGTAAATAGAGGTACTCTCTCACTTCGGTCTGAGATTGGCACGGGAAGGACGTACCAAAGATTATAGCAGTTGTGCTTATCCCACATCACCGCATGAACAGCCACAAGGTCGACTCTCAACCGTTTCCTGTGGGTCGTCGCTTAAGGTCAGCATGCCGTTTCGCGTCATCAACAGTCACCAAATGGGAGGGCGCGCCTTACAAGTCCTTAAAGATCTGCTCAGCCTCTTCTTCGGTACAGGAAGCCCTTGACAAGTTCTTCCACAGCATCCCGTGCTGCCTGATCCACGCAATGCACTTTCTGATAGACTCGGCGAGATCAAACTCTCCGGTCCTGGCGTCTAGCGGTACCGCAACGGTGTTGAAATTGTTCTCAAGCATGTTCGCAAGCTGGACAAAATCATCAGGAGAATAGCGGTCACCGGTAAGATTCTTGGTGATGGCTCTGATGCAGCGAAGAGATTGTAAGAGCAGCTGAACTCCGAGAATGCTGTCTATGGGATATGGCTCGAAGGAAGTGGGCGTTTCAGCGGCTACGGCCGCGGGATCAGTAGTGTAGCCGGGCGGGGGGGGCCCGGAGCGCCAGTGGCAGTATCGGAAGATAGCGAACGAGGAATGATCATCTTCGGTGTAATCCGGGGGCGGTCTGTCGCCGGCTGTCGAGAGATCGTCTTCCATTGTTGTGGATGGGTAGCAGTTGCCGAAGTGAGTTGTTGTCGACAAAGTGAGTTGTTGGTTGTTTTTGGTACGAGCGGAGGTGGGTCCTGGGTAGAGGTGTCGAAATTTTAGAGCTTGCCTGGAGAGGTACCTAAATAGTCTCGCAGAGATATGGTGAAGAAAGTGAACCTGCACGGGCCAACATGAACAATTGGATATGCCGTTGGCAGAAAGGTTACCGTAACGATTGTTTTATTCAGTGGACTCACTCACATCGTATTCACCAGGGCCGATACCTGTTATTACCTATCTGGTGTAACTTAATCCCTGTTCGCCCTTGTACTCCTGTGCTAGTTTTGAACAGTACCTTATCTCTAACCATATACCTCTAGGTACCTAAAGACAGCGCTGATATCGGTTGTTATCCTCGCTGCACGTGTAGGTTGGCAGGCCAACTGTGTTGATAGAAACGGTCTCGGGCAATAATTCTTGGCCAACTTCGCAGGGGGTAGTTCCTCGCTCGCCATCGCGGTCTGCCAGCGGTACTAGTATGGGTTGGGAATATCTTATGTTTATAGGCTGTTCTTCATTCACTGCTCATCAGCTGGGGGAGTTGTCGTTGTATTAGGGAATAATAGGCCCCTGGATACCTAAAGGAGGGACACAAGGGAAAATGCCCACATCATATTGATGTTCGTCAAGCCTTCAGCATTTTTCTGCTCCATACCTCTAGTCCGAGTGTAAGAAAGTGTGTTTTAATCCTGTATGTCATCATATTCGAAGCTCCAGGCTGGGGGAATCGAGGCAAGTGCACGCAGGGACAATGTCCTTTGTCCTTGGACTCCTCGAGCGTAAAAATATCCATTTGCTCGGCCGCCATGTTGCTTATATGAGTCCTCCCGGTGGCAACAGACATCGAGATGCTCTGGGATAATAAGCGTGTGGGTGGGTTTGTGTTTCGCGGACAGAAGACGGTTTTTGACGGACTGTGGTTGCTGGAAGAGGATGGTCAGTTCCCTTGGAATTGCATGACGTTGAGGTGTCCTGCAGCCTAGAAGCCGGATCGATGCGATTGGTCTGATAGGGGAATGTTAAATGCGCATATAACCCGTCCCTCCTTTTGGGGCGCGTCGCCTTGTTGTTCCCTAATATGCAATTGTCCTCCACCAACCTTGCATACCACGTGCAGTAAATGTGAGAAATAAATGCGACGGACTTCGGTAGCCCTTCGGCGTCTGAAGATTGCATTCATTTTTCACACAGCCTGCATGCCTCTGCAATACACACACCCTCATTCACTCCGGATAATGCAGGAAGATGCGTCTGGGCTACGCATCAGAGAACACGTATATCTGGAAGTATGACTCAACCCTTTTCCACCCGCTCTTATTTAAAGCTACCTTATCCTCCTCCTGATTTCCATCCAAACTTCATTCCTCTCCTCTTAACCGAATCATTTGACTCGTTACACCATTCCTCCTTTTTCTTCTCTTAACTCCCTCCGCTATTGCTGTCTACCTTCTACACTCATACCCTGGGAAGCAAGTCAACTCCTTCCCCCCTGGTCATCCTTCGCTCTCCTTGAGCTACCAGCCACTTGTCTCCCACTTGACGGCAAACGGAAGCCATCTTTCACGCACTGCGAGGATCAGTAGGTACGTACTACGGTGCTGCACCACATCTCCTTCAAGAAAGACCCAAGCTAACAACCAAATCCGCGACAGACTATACGCCCTAGTACACTGCCACACAGCTCCTCCTAAGCAATTTCACAAATCAGTCCGAGCATTGCACGAGTACCTCTACGAATCATGCCGTCATCAACAACCCCGAAACTCCTCAAGGAATTGCTTTCCGAATACAACACAACATCTCTAGAGGTACAACTAGGGGTCAAGATCAACAGGGGCAGGCTGCTTAAGTCCCTCAGCGTCGGCGATCCCAAGTTTTGGAGAACTGCGACCCAGCTCGCGAGCTGCAAGACCAAGGCCCTCGAAGCGGAGACCAAGTACTTGGAGGCACGCCAATTGCACAATCAAGATCCGGACGATGATCCGGACGAGGACGACCAGATACGGTGGACCGAGATCATTACGGGGAGGATGAAGGCGGCTAGCCTCGAGAAGCAGCTATACCAGATGCAAGCCGACAAGATCGCGCGCGGGGGCGTAGTTTCGAGAGACTTTGTTTCCCTGGCGACAAGTTACCTCGGGGTTGCCACAGAAGACCTGGGAAGTGGAGGCCAAATAACCCGAGCAGAACGTGTGAAGTTTAGACAGTCCCTCCTCACCGCATACGATGCCGGAAAGTACAATAGGGACATTAGCCAGGTCAACTTCATCTTCGATCCCGCCACCGGCACATATCGATATTCTTGCCTCATGGTCGCGGTACATATTGTGCCACACAAGCTAGGCCACGAAACATTATCCGCGCTATTCCAGGGCACCCCGCCAGACCTCTTCTCCCTTGACAACGGCCTTCTCCTCCCCCACCAAGTCGTGCGAGCCCTCGACTACGGGGCCCTAGCGATTGTCCCCAACCTCGACGATGAAGCGTTTGAGAGCCCCGAGGCGATGGCGGAATGGGAAGAGAATGAGCCAAAAGAATACAAGTGGATGGTCATTGACGAGAAGGAGGAATATTTTCTGGATGCCCCCTTGGTGCCCGGGTCCCAGCCTGACGATTTAAGGACGTGGATGACAGTCCGGGAACTGGACGGGAAGAAACTCCATTTCCGGCCGGGCTCTAACCATCGTCCATGCTCGCGGTTGCTCTTCTTTGCTTTTGTGCTTTCTGTGCTCAAAGCGGTGTGGCGGCATGATAGCCTGGCTGAGCGTTGGGTAATTGTGGAGAAGCTTGGTGAAAAGCTCATGTGGGCTATGGAAGGCCTGTACCTTAATCAGGCACTGTTTGTGGCTTTGAGAAGAGAACTGACCCACGGCAAGGACCTCGAGTTCGGTAACATCCCACCTCGGCCGGGTATCACCAACGAAGAAGCCCAAGAAAAGGTAGAGATTGCTCTGCTGGCGCTTACTAGAGCGTTTGATATCCGGAAGACAAGATTGGAAGATGAAGCGGCGGAGAAAATGGGAGAGCAAGAGTTGTATGTGGGAGAACATGAGTTCGATTGGAATGGTCGTCGTTTACCCTATTGGGAGTTCAGTAAGGAAGAGGTGGACGAGGTAGTGGAGGGAGAAGATGAAGTATATGATGATGATGATGATGACGACGACTACTGGGAGTTCAGTGATGAAGAGGTGGAGGAGGTAGTGGAGGGAGAAGATGAAGTACATGATGATGATGATGATGACGAGGAGGAGGAGGAGGAGGAGGAGGAGAGTGATGATGACGACGAGGAGGAGGAAGAGGGGAGCGATGATGATGACAGTTCTTGGGACTTTTGTGAAGAGGATGATTTGATTTAATGGGCACGGAATGACGGAGTTAAGGAGGTTGACGGATAGATTGCTGTGGCTCCACTTTTTTCTTTTCCTTGTTCTTTTCTTTTTTGTTGGCGATTATCAGGTCCATTGACAACAGGTGCGTGGCCAAAAACCGACCTTGTACCGGTGTCTCACCTTGAATATAGAATCCACTCTGCAACCTGAGCCTCTCCGCTGCTTTGTCTTCATAGTGCGATCCTCTTCTGGTGTCTTGTCCATCTCCACGCCATTTCGACTGTCTATACAGAGCTTGTTGGGTCCAGTACCTCTAAAACTGGCATTGGTAGCGCAGCGAAGTATGTGTATAGCAGTGAAGATGATAGCTCGGCAGCAGCCATTGCCTCTTTTGGCGGTAGCGGTACGGTTCGCGATCGGTGGGGTACGCCGGACTATCGGAGGATGATTGTATTCGTGACTTGCTGTATGATGGAGGTAGAGTAGTACCCTTGATTTTGATGTTAGTATCAAAGTCTCTATATAAAGACCCGGGAGCACAAGAGCAAAAGCAGGGGAGAGTACCTCAATGAATCATGCCAGGCAATCCATCAGGGCCAAACGTCCCGGTGGACTGACGCTTCCAGCCCTGAAAGAGTACAATGGAGCACGCACATCTCGGTTGTCATGATTGCCAGGAGGTTGACCCTTTTGTTCGGACGGGTTGTTGGCTCGACATTAGTTGTTGGAGGTTGGCCGCATTCGGTCACATGTTGGACAAGAGCCTGTAACGCCGGCGCTGTTCGATGTGTTCACGAGAATAAGGGAAGGCGAACGAGAAAGAAGAACGACCGGGAACGAGCACAAGAAAGGAAAAGGACATGACGTGAGGGGTCGGGTGGAGCAACCGAAAAGCGATTATGCAGCTCTGCAGGTAGAGGGCCCTGTGGCATAGCACATCAGTGCTGTTTTAGTGCACGCTACAGTGGGGTTCCAAAAGTCTGTGTGCACACCCCACTTTCCGAAATTTTCACCACCTTTGTTTACTACCCCTTTTTTCTCCTTTTCTTTATTGTCCAACGAAACCAAGGCCAAAACGAATGAAATCGGGCCTGTTCTAACGGCCAATCGACGGCCTAATGGTGAACTCAGGGAGGCCTCGAGGGCAGACATTTACAGCCTTCATTTGACCGGCCACAACCACACCGCCATTGCCCAAAATTTGGCTGTCACCGGAACACCATTGCCAACACCATCAAGCGCTTTCACCACCACCAGATTGCCTATGGAAGCCATGACTAGGGAAGAGAAGTTCGACGCGACATGGTAGGGACAAACGCTGAAATCGAAAAGCTTTTCTTGTTTCATTGTCACCATCTCACTCCCGTCCTCGGCTTTCCGTCCACCCTCTTTGCCGTGGAGGTCCGTTGGTTCTACGTTTTGTCGTTGTAAGCGGGGTTGGCCGAATGGGCCTTGTCGTTGAATGAGATGACGACTTATCTCCTTCGCCCTTTATTTGGCAGGATTCAAGATAGGCGCTTAGCGCTTGAGAACCCGCTGTTATCCGCTGTAGCCATGTTGGGCGGGGACGGGACGCTTCTCCATGTTTCATCCCATTCTTCTTTTTACCACCTGCAACAACATCAAAGACTTGCGCAAAACGGATGTTTGTAAAACACGGTTTAGCGGAGAAAGAATTATTAATAATGAGCTCTTGTATTCCAAGCAACATAAAACGGAAGACAAGAAAAAAGACATAGCAACACCAAATAGTAAACTCCAAACTCCAAAACCCAAATGACGTCTTCCGACCAATAAATCCACCCTCGCCTTCACACCACCCTCCGCCTCTTCGCTTCCCTCACAACCCCAACATCGCCACTTCCATCATAACTACTCTCCTCAGGTTCAATCTTAATCTGCTGAACGAACGTCGACGGCCAAAACTCGAACAGCAACATCTCTCCCTCCAGCCCAGCCACCTCCGGCAAGTTTTCCAGCAACTTCAAGTGTTCGCGATAAGGCCGATATGGCTGTGGCTGTGGCTTCATACCCCGCGCTTTGGTACTGGCAGTCTTAGAACGTGTAGTGGGATACCTCCGTTTCGGTTCGGCGGCCTTCACCTCACTGCCAGTGCCGCGCTCCAACCACTCCTCACACTCCTCGGTGACCTTCTCCGGCATGAGTAAAGCATGTTCAAACAGCGAGGCCCTCAGCAGCCTCGTTATACGATCCCGTACGAAGTCGGGATTCTCACGATCCTTAGGAATCTCGAGGTTTTGGCTATTCTGCCGCCCGGGCTTGACAGGTGATCTGACCCTTTGGTAAGTCAGAGTGTCATTCCCCAGCAAGATTTGTCCCCTGACGTCGGTTTCCAGGTAGTCCCCCAGCTTACTATGCAGAAGCATAACCTTTGACCCAGCGGCACGGACCAGAGCCTTTTGTTCTTGTTCGCCCAAGGTTTTATCCACAGCTTCCACACCTTGGGGCTTTTCTTTGTCTTCCATTTCCCGGAGAACAATGATCGGATAAAGTTCCTTCTTGATCTTATGGGCTATGTTGTCACAGGCTGTCGCAAGCTCATTTCTCTGGAACTGCGTGAGTGGATCGGAGGAGGGCAGGATGTTCCGGTATGAATCAATAGCCAGCGTGAACTGCAGGAGGGATAAGGGTCGTTGGTTACGCGCCTGGGACATGTTGTATTTGGTGTAGGTGATGATGATGTTGAGATAGGTTGAGAGGGTTTCCAGACGATTCTCAGATACGAAGGGGTAGTTGCGCAAAGAGAAGGTTGATGGCATCTTGTCCATTTCGTGTAGTAGCGAGTCGAAGAAGATATGGGATCTGGGGATAGAACGGAGCCAAGCTGGTAGATCCTCGGTCTCCTCTTCAGGCCCTCTGAAGGCATCTGCGCACCCATACTGGGCTAGGATAAACGATCCTTCAGATGCGTTTGCAATACTTGCGGCGAGAGGTATGCGGAGCGGAAGAAGCACGCCTTGAAACTTTAGGTATTTGCGGCAAAACGACTTGATATCCTCCCGCGTAGAGTTCTCCATACGGAGGGTGGGAAATCTGTCTCCCCTCTCATCCCGCCCGTGAAATGAGCGGCCCCAGTCATGGAACATTCCCCCAGGCCTAGTCGCAATACACACCTTGACATCCCTGATTCCCTGCAACTTGTAGATGAGCGGGGAGTCTTCCTCTTGCGAAGGGTTGAAGAACGCAGATTTCTGTCGCGAAAAGCCATTCGGTCCGTCCAAGAAGATGAAGACTCGCGGTCTTGTCAACGCAGTGTCGGCCAAAAAGAACAATAGAGTGTTCTCCAGAATCCTGAATTTCACAGTCGACAAGCCTGCTTTGATGTAATCCGGTTTCCGCTGGCCAAGAATCATATTGTAGGTGTCCGCAAAAACCCGGTCCATCGTGACAGGAAAGTGCTTGAAAAGCTGGAGCAAGATACTTTGGATCATGGCGAGCTCCTGGCGTTGCATGGACTCTGGGTCGGCGGCCCGATCATAGCATTGAAAGGAGTGCCAAATGAAGATGGGCTTCCCATACCCATTGCGCCTTGCGTGCCTAGGATACGCTTCGAAAAGCGAAGGGTCTGATCTTGCCCGAGTTACGATGTGGTTCATCAACATACTCTTGCCAGAGCCAGGGTCGCCAGATATCCAGCATATGTTGTTGCTGTAGTCGCAACTTTTGAGCCAGGCGGTGAGTGTTTCGCCTGACGTAAGGACTGGACGAGGATCTTTCCTCGTTGTTTCCAGAGCCCAATCCAATGTGCCAGGACATGGTTCCGAAATGTCGTAGAACGCTTCTCGTTGATCTGATGGCTGGTAAGTTGTGATGACACTCCGACGAAGGTCTTTCGTTGTTCGGTCACTCTCAGTCGAGTTGTGGTAATCATCCATAATGGCCGTCGGTAGAAGATCTGGAACATCTGTTCGATTCGAGAACGCACTGATCAGTGTTGAAAACAAACCATCAACAGTGCTCAAATCCTTCAACTTTGGTTCGATGTCCGAAATCCAGCCTTCTTGCTTTTCTACTCTCACGAGCCTATATCATATGTTAGCCGCATCAAAGATGTGGATTCACAGCACACTGCATACCAAAATGGAAGCAGAAATCGGGTATCAAGTATGTTTCTGCCGGGAGGACCGCGGTCTGCCCACGGTGTTTCTGCGTAGGTCAAGCCGTAAAGGTCCGTAATGTAGAGCCAGGATGAACGTAAACATTCCTCGGCCAACTTGGAGATCTCCTTCCCAACCTCGTCTGATTTGAAGAGTCTGGATGATTTGTCAAGATGGTATTCGAGCAACACACAGAGAATTCTCAGTTGCTTCCAGAACTCGTCATGGGTCTTTGTTGTTGGCGTTGGGGATGATATAGCTTCACAAGCCAGCTGCAGGGCCATAAATGTGGCCAACTCGGTTTTGAGCCAATCCATGTTTGCTAAGGGGTCGCCGCCAGTTCGTTTGGGACCAAGTGATGTCGTGAAGGGTCGAGTACAGCCTAGGTCGGGGTCCAAATAATTGTAGATATTTCGCAATGGTCCAGAAACCTATGTTCCACTCCGAGAGTCAATAAGTACCTCGGATCAGGAGAAGGGCGGCAAGCACGACGAAATGGAGAAACTAGAAATCGAACGGATGACCAGACCGGGCACATGACGGTATCCATTCAAGTCCATCGGCGTATCGCTCTCCCTTGGACTGGTGTCTCTCCTTGTCAAGGCTCAATGTGTATCGTGTATCTTTCCCGCCACGCTGGGTGAGTGGTTGGAGGTATCGCAAACAACCATGCTCTTTGTCTCGACCTGCGCACGAAATGCCAGTTGGTCCATGTCGAGCGGCACGGCGGCCAACGGGCAAAGCGTCAGCGTTGGAGAGCTGTTCATGGGGCAGAGGTTTGTTGGCGGAGGGCGCCCGGAGACAACGATTGTAGAGGGAGAAAGTAAAACTGCGGAGGATGATCTCATGGCTGTGGACAGTGGAATACGTCGCGCGTGTTCACGATAAAGGTCGCGAGGAAGTTCGGATGGATGGTCATTACGCAGTAGTCGGTCGTTTGGAATGGCAGTAGTCCAAAAAACGGCTGATGCGTTGGAGCTAGAAACCGAGATGGAATCTTATCAGCAAGACTGTTTCATTTGCGGTGTGAGAGCTAGTGGGATAGCACTAACACGCTGCTCAATCACAGGGCGACAACACAACCCCGCCGTAGCCGCGCAATGGGCGACACCATTCTTTCTCGTTGGCGCCATGTCGATAGTGTGCAAAAAGTGCGGACAGCCAGATCATAATGATTGATTGGAAGATTGGAGGGAACAAATCAAGGCGGTTGAATGTTGGGAGGAAAGGGGAAGAAACCTTAAGAAGGAAGCGGAAGTTGCATGGAAGGATGGGTCCAGGCCTTTTAGTACCTCTACAGTGCCGCTGTTGCACGGTCAGGACAGGGCGGCCGGGGTCCTATCCGTGGGGAACAACGACTGACCCCTCCACCCAGCCCACTGGTGACTCTACGGAAGGAGCGTTTGACATTCACGTCTTGTCGTGACGACCTGAAGAAGTAACATCACTGATTTTGGAATGCGCCTTCTTCAAAATGTTGAGTGACATGTTTCAGAAGTTGTGGATGACACGGGGGAGAACACGAAACGATGCCCGTACCAAACGATAACTCAACCGCAGTTACAGTGGGATTACAGCACATCTTAGTGGTGTGCCCTGAAATTGTCCAATTCCCGTGCTATCGATTTCTACTTCCGCGATAAAATCTCCGGCTGATAATACGCGGTGTGCGAGCTCCAAATGTTCGTAGTAAGGGCGATACATCGTATCCAGCTTTTCAGGGAATAAAGTAGTTACTATCCACCTACTCGTTAAGTCTAGGACTAGAACCGCCTCTTACCCCATGCGCAGCCCTGACGAATATATCTTCTCCCCAGCGATAAAGATAAGTCAAGTTGCTAAGCCAAGTTCAATATCACGGTGCAAGGGCACAAGGAAGATCAGAATATATGTAATTGCACGAAGAGCCACAGGAAAGGGCTCAAGGCTGTGCCTAGCGGTTGGCCTTATAAGGGTGCCCGTACTTGGGCACCCAATCGCCAACTAGCTAATTAGCCTGCAGCAGTCTCATAAGCGCTACAGAGCTGGCACGACCAGCGCAGTAATAATAGCGATAAGGCTACATCTATAGCCTCATCTATAGGCCGATACTATAAGGCTAATTATATACACTAATCTATTATAAGGCTAACCCTATAACACTACTCCGGACTAAAAGAAGCTATATAGCTAACTAATAATATATAAAATAATTAAAGTACCTATTAATTATTTAATCTACCCTCGAAAAGCCTCTATAGCCGCTACAGCCCTCTATAGCAACCTCCTTAGTCCTCTATACTCTACCTTTAGCCGCTCCTTCTAAGTAGCCTCGGCAATTCTATCCTAAGTTCCGTCCTCTTTGGCTATTCTATCCCGGGCTCTATCCTCTAACTACCTCTACCTTTTCTTTTTAGCGGCGGCCTAGTTGGGCGGTATTAGTGCCTCTAAGTATACCTTATAAAATTTCCTAATCTTATCTAAATATATAGCTACATTTGACTATTTCTACTATAAAGGGTTATAAGGCGGCGCCTAGACGATATAATATTCTTAATAACTATTCTCCTTATTCTTTTAACAACTATCAATATATTTGAATTTCTATTCCACTAAATCCTTCCTATCGTCGGTCTATCTTATTACCTACTTATAGTTAGTATAAATATTCTATTTCCTTAGGGTATCTCCTCCCTAAAGTTTAATTTTATTAATATAAAAGGTAGGACTATATTTTATATTAATAGGGAATTATAGAATAATACTATAATTATCTGCTTTTAAAACTTTGAATAGTCCTTCAAAAAGTGGAGTAAATTTGGTATATAAGCGGCCAGTCTTAAAATTCTATATATTAAGTAGGACCTAATCCTCTATTCAATACTTTAAGGTATTTAACTACTAAATATTAATATTATCCTTATATTAGCACTAAACTTACTTTACTTATACTATAATATAATCTAATACTACCTTAAAGCAGTTTACAATTTTATTAGCCTTAAAATACTCGGCTTCCTAGGCCTCTAATAGCTTAGGAAGATATAGCTTAACCAACTTAATATCTATATAAGGGTAATAACTATAATTAATAAAGAATAGTAAGATACTAATAGTTTCTAAAATTAAGTTATTATCTACAAACTCTACAATAGGCAATTAATTAACTTAATTATCCTAAGCCTAATTAATATAAGTTTATAAATAGTATTCTATTTTAGTATTAATCTACTTTATCTATCTATTTATAGCAGGATAGAAAGTAGAAGAGGGTTTAAGCACGACTTTTAATTATAATAATAAGGCTTACTAGAATTGTAATATAAATTGGGAGCCTTGGTCTAATACAATTAAATTAGGTAGTCTATAAATATTATAAATTCGTTCAATAAAATAATTAGTTAATTCCTTTACTATTAATTCTTCTATCGGAATAAAGTAGTATATTTTAGTAAGCCTATTAATTATAATAACAATATATTTAAATATCTATCCCCTATATATATAGGGTATTAATAGTATTATATAATCGATTAAAATGTCCTTCTAAAGTACGAATAATATTAGCAGAGGTTTTAATAACCTATATAGCAAATACTACAATAGTTTTATCTTAGTATAAAAAAGACAATTCTTATAATAAATTTGAATTATATTATATATCCCTAATTAAAAGAATAATTCGAAGAGGAGGGAATAAATTTTCTCCCTCCCTAAGTACTTAGCTATAAGGGTATTATATATCTAGCGGAGTAGCTAGAGGTAGGTATTAGTATTGTTGGGGTTAAGGAGGATAGTACTACAATAGTAAATCCGGCCCTAAAGAGTCTAGCACTCTATAAATAAAACCTTCTTTAAGTATTCTTTAACTTCCTTTAACTATTCTTTACACAATAAATCTAATAAGTAGGCGAGGGCATTCTAAAGTATTACTAACTTCTTATAGCTTTCGGCTACTAGGTTATCTATTAATATTTTATTTATAACTTCTAAATTATATATATATTTAGGGCCTACAAAGATGTTTCTCTATTTATTTTCTAGGATAAAGGCCCTATTAACGAAGATATTATTATTTAATAGGACTTTATTCCTTGCTAGTAGGTGCTCGTTGCCCTTGTACTTAGGTATATCTTTAGATTTGCAGTTTAAGGCATTAGAGTAGACTTATAGGGAGCCTAGGTAATACTAGATAGTAAAGTTAAACTATAATAGGAACTATAACTATTATATATGCTTAGGGGTCAACTACTTATTAATAGTAAATAATTTTAGTCCCTTATAGTCTATAAGAATTTTAAAAGGCTATTGGACACTCTCTAACTTAAGCTACTACTCCTTTAGTACTTTAATAATAGTAAGTAATTTCTTATTATAAATATTATAATTATATTCCGCTAAGGAGTACTTTTAATTAAAATAGGTAACCGGTTATAAAATTCCCTTATTATTATATTATAATAGGGTATCTCTATAAGCCTAATTTAATATGTCTGTTTCTACGATAGTTTGTTTCGATCAATTGTAGATATAGAGTACTGGCCCGTTTGTAAAAGTTTTTTTGAGGGTTTTAAAAGAGTATTAGTATTAATTTATCTAATATTACTCTACTATTTTCTTTATAAGCTTATATAGAGGGCCTACGATAATAGAGAAGTACTTTATAAAGTAATAGTAGAAGTTAGCGAAATCTAAAAATCGTTGTAGTGCCCTCCTAGTATCTAGAGCCTCCTATATTATTATAGCAAATACTTTTTCCGGATCTATTTCAATACTATCTAGGGTAATAATTAGCCCTAAGTACTTTATTTATTTAGTATAGAATTTATACTTATTAATATTAATTTATAGTCTAGCTTTAATTATATACCTTAAGACTTTCTTAATATAATTAATATAATCCTTCTTATTTTCTAAGTAAATAAAGATATTATTTAAGTAGGCGGTAGCATAGATATTAAGGATATTATATAATATATTATTAATATAGTTCTAAAAAGTCCCTAGTATACTCTATAATTTAAATGGGTATACTAAGGATTTAAATAGACTAAAATAAGTAATAAAAGTAGTAAGCTACTTATAGCCCTCTTTTACTTATATTCTATTGAATACTATAATAATATCTAATTTAGTAAAGATTTTTACTTTATAAATAGTATTAAGGGTTTCCTTAATAAGGGGAAGTAGATAATATATTTTTATTATAATATTATTAATACCTTAGTAATCTATATAAATATATACCCTACCGCTCGGCTTCTTAATAAGTAAGATAAGTAAAGCGGTAATAAATTGTAAAGGACGGATAAACTTCTTCCTAAGATTCTTATTAATCTACTTCTTAATTACTATTATTTTAATTAGTAATATAGGGCGTAGGTATACATTAGGTAACTCTATATCTAAGAGGAGTTTAATTTTATAATTATAAAAATAGGTTAGGGGAATTTTATTAATAAGAATTGGTAGGAAAGCGGTAATATAATTATAGTATTCTTCTAGCAATAATATTTTAATTTCTTTATTAGTCTTTATTGGCTAATTAGTCTTATTAAGGAATTTCTTTACGTTTTTATTTATAATTTTAATAAAATATACCTACCGGATAGTCTTTTTATAGAGAAGTGCATCCTTTGCTAGATTACTTAAGAGGATAATTGCTCTAGCTATAATAGCTGCCTCTCTTTCCTCTTTAGAATTATATTTACTAACTATACTATTAATAAAATAGTAAAGATTTATAGGGAGGACAAGTTTATATTATTCACTCTATCTACTTATAATATCTTCTACTATTTCCTTTATTAAATCTATCTCCTATAACTCTAATACTATAGCTAGGTACTCGAATTGTATATAGTTAATAATATATAGCTATAGCCTATCCCTTTTATATATAAAATTAAAAGTAGCTACATTGAATTTATAAATATCCCCCGGATTAAATTTATTATTTATAAAATTGTACCTATATATAGTAGTACAATATATTCCTATTGAAACCCATCTACCCTTAAATTGAATATAAGGTTTATAAAGAGTAGGACTCTTTATTTTAATAAGGAGGGCAATAGTATTAGAAATACCCTAAACCTTAGTACTTATCCGTTAAACTACGAACACTTTAATTAGGGCGCTTATAAATTTAAGTCTATTTATAAGAGTAATAGGAAGCTAACTCTTAATCTCCTTCTTCTAAGGGGCGGTAATTTACTCCTCGAGTCCCCTATCCTAGGGTAAGAGAATTTTAATAAGCTCTTCCTCAATCTCCTTATTCTAAAGGCTACTATTAATAATACCCTTAACCGGCTTATTAAGAGAAGAATAAGAGAGTAGAAAAAGGAATTAGGAAGCTACCTTCTTATAGTAGTAAATAGAGGCTATAGAAATATAGTTAATAAGGGCCTAGGGTACTACTATTTAATTACTAAAGAATTCTATTAATAAGTAGTAGTCTTAGTATTTTAAGTAATTAAATTACATACTACCCTCTTTATAATTGATCTAAGGTTTATAAAGCTGCATTTAAGGAAAATCTAAGATAATAGGGTAGTTATTAAAGATATTATAAACTAAAAAAGTAATTACCTTCTTATAATAGTCTATTTAAAACCTTACTTTTACTACTTTAGAAATAATACCTTTAACAATACTATTAGTAAGGACTAGCTTCTTAGAATAAAGGAGTTAGAAATAGGGAAAGTTGTACTTCCTAACGAAAGAGCAATCGATAAAAGCAAATATAGAATATCCATTATTAATAAGGGTAATACAATAATCTTTATATATACCAATAATTATATATAAGGATAAAAGAATTAAATTTGGAGTTGTAATACTATCTAATAATTGGATTTATACTTCCTCCAAATCCCTAAACTCTAATAAATTCGGTCCCTATCTCTAAAATATTAATAACCGGCTAGGCCTCTATATATAATTAGGCATAGAGGCTAAGTATTTCCTGGCTCATTATAATATTTGTTGCCTATAGTAGCTTTAGGAGTAGTAGGAATAGTATTAGTAGCCCCAGTTTTAATAGTATAGACCTCTATCTCTTAGTTACTATTACTACTTCTTTGGCTACTATAGTTGTTTTTACCTTTCTTCTTATCCTTACTAATCTTTTTACTATCGGTATAGGGATGATTATTATAATTAATAGAGCCTAAATAGTTCCGGGCTAAATAATTTAATTATTCGTATTAATAATATAATTTTTCCTACTAATATTTCTCTAGAACTTTAGGGCTAAGGATAATTGTAAAATTAATAGTATTTAGATCTATTTTGGTGCCTCCTTAACTTATAGGGCGATCTACTACTACAATATTAATACTAGTACTTTTATTATTATTATTAGAGTTTAAATTTAATTCCTTATAAGTAGTATTTATAATTTAATTATAGTAATTAGCGTCCTCGAACTTCCGGCTAACCTTATAGATAAGAGTAAGCTATTTTATATATATATTATTAGTAGGGAATTCCTAGTTAGTTAGGGCCTAGCGGAGGCATTTATTAATTTTATTGTAAAGGTAGTAAATCTTTATAGTATTATTAAAATTATATTAGTCTATAAGCTTAGTAAGCTCGATCTTAAACTTAGGGAATAGTATATTCTTCTAATAGAGGTTAATTAGGCGGCGAGAGGCGTCTATCTTTATATCTATATTATTGTAATAGTCCTCTAAATACTTTAAAAAAAGTTCTCCTATTTTCTAATACTAATTTATAATATTAATCTTATTAATAATAATAATATCTAAATCGGACTGCATTCTTACTTATAAATCTAGGCCCAATTATATTATAGTATAAATAATCTTAAATTTCTCTATAGAGAAATGGACCTTATTAAATTCCTATACTATAATAATCTAGAACTTCTAAGCTTAGAAATTCTTATAATAGCTAATATTATTCTTATTTTTACTTATAAAGATAGGCGGGTTATTAATAATATACTTAAGTAGTATAATAATAATTAGAGTAGTTATAGTGCTAAATTGCTATTAGAATTGGATATACTCGAAATATAGATTATTAAAGTAAATTTAAATATTATTAATAAGGTATTGTACAGTATTAAGTTCTATAGTAGCGTTATTAAAGTTCTTAAGGACGGTAGAAAGGACTCGGCTTAATAATTCGATAATAGAGTAGAAAGCCGGCTAATTAATAACTACAACCGCGAAGTTTAAATAATTCTAAGAGATATAATATAGCCGCTCATTACTATTAAGGCTAATTACAAAATTATAGACTCTATATATAACGCTCGTAAGATACTATAGAGTAGACTAATATATTTACAAGTCTATAATTAGTCCCTCTATTAATACTTTATAAAAGTTATTAAAATTGAAAGGGTTAGAAGAATTACTTAGTATACTGGGTCTACTAATAAACTCTAGGCTAGGGGCAATAAGATTAGGCAAAAAGGTATCTAGACCTCTATTACTACTATTATTATTATTACTAATACTATTATTACTATCGGAGAGGGAAGGGTTATTACTATCGTTATTAGTATAGAAATTAACTAAGAATATAGGGGATATCTCTTATTTATTGAATAAAGAGATAGGAACTAAACTACTACAACTATAAAAGTACAGTCCGAGTCTGGGGAGGAGTTGATTTATTACGATAGAAAAGTGTAGTTAAATCCTCTCGAGCTATTAAAATCTATAATTCGGTAGAATTGGAATTTGTATTTCAATAAGGTAACTCCGTATACTAGGTTCTACAACTTAATAGTAAGGCGATTCCAATATGTATAAATTGCGTAACTCTCACTATACAACTCTACGGATCTATTGTATTATACTGTGAATATAGTATTTTAAAGGTATAATTAATTATTATAGTGCAAGGGCATAAGGAAGATCAGAATATACATAATTGTATAAAGAGTTATAGGAAAGGGCTTAAGGCTATACCTAGCGGTTAGCCTTATAAGGGTACCTGTACTTGGGCACCTAATTGCCAATTAGTTAATTAGCTTGTAGTAGTCTTATAAATATTATAGAGTTAGTATAACTAGTATAGTAATAATAGCAATAAGGCTGCATCTATAGCCTTATCTATAGGCCGATGCTATAAGGCCAATTATATGCGCTGATCCGTTATAAGGCTAACCCTATAACATTCAAGCAATTAAGTAAATATAAGCAATCAAATCGAGGTCTCCCCTCGAGTTGACTAATCAATTTCAGGTCGTCAATTTGATTGACCTTAATTGGCCGCCCCACATAATCCTGGGGTTAGGGTTTAAACTAGCAAAACTAATATATTTTTACCCTTAAAGATCGCTATTATCGGGCTACCCCCAATTGTACAATTGCTAGCCCAATTGCCTAGCGCTTAGACCTACCCTATTTCGAAATTTTTAGTCTTTAAGATTGCCCGTATTTCTAATACTTTACTTATATTTCTAATGCTTTTTGAAGTTATATCGCTAATCTTCTACCTTGTTAATTCTATTATATTTAATCGCTTTTAATAATTATTAATCTCCCTCTCCCTTATTATAAATTAATATTAACCTCTATTTAGCGCTATTAGTACCGTTGCTACAATACCCGTCGTTAAAGACTATAATACTTCGTCTACCGCGGTTACCGCGCTAATTATTTCTCTTAATAATTCGCCTATGTATATTATTATAATCGAGATTTTTAATGGGAAGTATTATATTCCTATTATACGATAAGTACAACTCTTAAAGGATATTTACCCGGATAATTTGCCTAAGGATATCGTTAATATATTTAAAATAATTAATAACGCGGACTAATATATTTTAGAGAGTTAATTAATAAAACGTTCTAAAAGAACCTTTTAAATTAACGAATATAATACGTATTTAATTAAGGTTGCGGGGGATTACGAATTTAATAATTATTAGTATTATAATTATTACTAGAAGATTTATACTTTATTCGCTATTAATTCGTCTCTTTTCTACCTCCGCCGTATTTATTCTATTAGGGAATTATTTAACGATAATTCCGCGGACTAATCCGAATTTAAAAAAGCGAAATCGGTTGCCGAATAATTTATTTCGACGAATACCCTTATTATTAAACTTATTAGCGAGACCTTTCGCGAATTAATAATAAATATAATTATTAATGTGCGCTTCCTATATTCTTTTATTGAGAATAAGGTATTTCGATCCTTATTAACGTTAATAGATTGTAATATAGTAAGTAAGCTACTACTAGAGTCGCGTATTATAATAAAAGTATAGTTTAAGAATAAGTATACGTATTATTTCGAGCGTTTTAAGATTCGTTTAACCGCTTCCTACTTCTAAAAGCACTTCTCTTTCGATTTTTAAACCTCTTTTAATAACCTTACCGTCCTCTCGATTTTTATTTATTACGTAGATACTTCTAAGGTATTTAAAAATAATCTACTTAGTCTCTTTAAGGTCTATAGTAATTATAGTAGCGAGAATTTAATAGTTTTAATTTTTTAAATTATTAAATTATACGAATTTAAGAGGGACGAAATCGGTTAGTTCTAATATAATAATATTAATTTTAACGACCGTTATATTTATTATATTTTTAAGGGACTATACCCTACTATAGTTTATAAAGAGTTCGATATTGAATTAGATTATCGCCGCTTTCGTTATTTCGGTTACGTTTTAAATTTGGGGGTAAAGGCCGCTATAAAATTGAACGGGGTAGCCCCTTCCAAAGTCGATTATCTTTTTACTTGTCTATTTATTATTAAAGAGGATACTATTATCCGGGAGTAATATAAAGAGGGGCCGGTTAGTAAGTTTTATAATATCGTTTAATTTATCCGTCGAAACCCTTAAAAGTGGGTAAGGTTTTAAGAAATTATTTAATTTAGTTACTTTAATTTTAACGATAATTTTAACCCCTTTTTAGGTATACGTATAAATAACGAAAAGTTTTTTCTAATTATTAATATAGTCCTTAATAACGTAATTCGCTAGAATTTAGACTATTATATAATATATCGCGTTTGGCGGTTGCGTAAATATATCGACTATTATATTACTAAGACTGTTAATTATCTTAATTCTTTAAAGAGGCTCCCTAAAGACGATTAATTAAATAGTAATAATTAGGCTATTTTTATTATTATTATAAATGTAATAGGGTACTTTAAAGACTTTACTAAGAAGTTTAAGAAGCGGGGACCCCTCTTTTCAATCGTTATCCCTAATCTTTATCGCTTTATTAAGGTTTTTAAAGAGAAGTATACTCGATATAGCGGGAGGATTACTTTTAATACTTTTAAAAGTCCAAATATCCTAAAGTTTAATATCGTAATTTCCAATATTTAACGGCGCCGTATACGTACCTTTCAAATCGACCCCTCCTCTTTTTACGACGATACTCCCCCTATTACTATTAATTATAATAACGATATAACTAATAAGGGTATAGAATATATCGGTTTAATATTTAATAGAATTATCGCCAAACTAATAAAGTATAGGGATTTAATAGAGGAATACCCAATATATTAAATCTACTATATCCTCTACCCTAGTTATCGAGGTAAATAGGTAGCTAAGCATTTTAACGATAAAGAGTACGATTCGATTATTGCCGACTTCTAGATTATATATAACGAGAACTATATTAACTAATTGGTCGACGACCCGCCAATTAATACTAGTAATTAATAAGTAAGGCGAGCCAATAAAAACTAATTTATCGAACCTAATTTCTATAATACCCTCCCGTTATAGCTAAAGAAGGAGGATAAACTATACTACTACCTTAACAACGAAATCTACACTATTAATAATATATTAGGGTAGTAGAAAGTAAATAAAAGTATCTACCCCCGCCTATTACGTATAGTATTTAACCTTTACTCTATACCCTCTATAGCAAATAATTATAAGCGCTCTTTCAACGGCGCTAAATTAACTCTATCGAACTAGAAGTACCGCTTGGTAGCTGATTCTATCAATATTATCGAGACTACGAAGTTCTAACTATCTACTAAGTTCGATAGGGAGGATATAGGTGATTACTAACGACGACGACGATAAGGTTCTATATAGAGGCACGGGGAGGTCTAGAGAGGTAGAGGGAGGTCTGGGGAGGTCGTAAATATAAAGAATCAAGAGATTACAGTTCAAAAGCACTAAAAATCACGATTTTACGACTTTAATTACTTGATCAATCAAGCAATCAATCAACTCGACTTGATTACTTGACCCACTCAATCAACTTTAAACCCTTGTTTGATTGAACTTGAGTTATCTTCATCGCTGCTCTTCTCCCCTCCCCCACCACACCCCCCCCCCCCCCCAAACACTTCCTTTTTACACACTCCGTATAGTATACGTGTCAAGACGTCAAGCTGCTACCCGAGAAATTTCCCGCTACGAAGACCGTCAGCAAAGACATAATATCTCCGAGCAAAAACGCCAACGTCGCGAAGAATTCTTTTCCCCAGATTTTCGAAGATCGAAGACTCCAAGAAGCAATGGCCATTCAGCAAATTGACTTTTACTATAACTACATCTACGCTACAACCACAACTACCACTCATTCCCGGTACGTACAACAGTACATCCATCTGAAGTGAATGAAGCTAACCATCAAATCCAGTGTCATCTTCAGACGCTCTCAGAAATGTCGTCAAACTCGAATCCCGAAATCCCTCCACGGGCATCAAGCAAGCGACCCCTAACACATTCGGAGGAGGAGAAGGCGGACTGGAGAAAAAGCAAGGAGAAATGACAGAGGCACACCAGAATGTGGAGAATATTGAGAAAAAAGATCCGCCTCTCCACCTCGTTTCAACGCGCACTACTGGAATTCAGCCGTGGATGTGTTGAATACCAAGTTCACCGCTGCCCAATCCGAGACTCACTACGCGATGGCGTTGCAGCCCAAAGAAAATAGGTTGTCATGGTGGCAAACCCAAAGAAGCGGCGATGATCCTGGGGAAAATGAGGGCAGTGACATCGCAGAAGGATCTGTAAAATAAGCAAGAGAAGAAGATCGAGGATAAGCATTGTCGAAAACTAAACCTCTTTAGTATGTGGGATATACGCTATCGACTTTGGGATATGAGGTTTCGTCTTGGTACCGATATTATGCTAACAATCTTTTGGCAAGGAAGCCGAATCTGAGATGTTCTCCCCGCGCAACGGCATTCTCCTCCGCAAGGAGGTTGGAATACCCTTCGACCTTGGCGCCATTGCAATCATCCCAGATGTTGCGGATGATGCGAACGAGGAAGAGTGGGTGAAGTGTACCATATTCTCCAAAACAGCCACGTGAGAATAAAGAGGTGACTGGTGAACCAAAACCGTGCGAGTACTTTTCGCAAGTGTTGGGGGCTCGTTGTAGTAGTTGGCCATTGGTCTTTGGCGATTGCTACCCACATTCTTTGGTATTCAGCCCTCAGAAATTCCTCAAGGCCCAACGCTACCCAGGGGAGGGAACCCAAAACCACTCAGAATTGCCAAAGTTTGGCCTGAAAATGATGCAGCCTGGGAGAGAACATTGGGTGGTCGATTCCTCTACACACGTACTGGTGTTTGTAGGCGCCATTTTCGTTACTTTGTCGGGGGAATTTCGCGGGTTGGAGGCCGTGGCCGTTTTGAAGGGTCTTGGGTTTCCTGGAGGTCACCTTGTTAGGTTGGAGTTTGCGGTGCTATAAGAGTGAAGAGTGTACTTACTAGTTCACGGACGGGTGTGGTATGACATCCGAGTCAGAGGCACGAGCTGGGCATGAAAGCACAATCCCCTCCTGTTTGTTGGGCTTGTCTTTGAACCCAGTAACCGCTTTGACAATATGCTTCATCAAAACACTCTTGCCAGATCGTAGATCACCAGATACCTATTCAGCAATATTGTTAGGGCCCTTGGTGGCGAATTTGAGCCAGGAGCCAAACTTGTCTCCCAAAACGAGCTTGAACTTGCATCGATATGTCCTGAAAGGTCCCTGGGTCGGGGTCTGCAATGGCATCTAGGCGTTTGTCCCTTCCGGCGGGCATGTATTCGTGGACCATCCTGTAACGGAGGGCGGCCATGAGCGTGTTCCTCAGTGATGTTTTCACCTTCGAGACCGTCTGCCCCGCTAACGGGAGAATCGCCCACAAACGCTGTAGGCTTTGTCACCATGTCCGGCCCATGGTAACACACATTGAGGGGGGATGAGTGGATTGGATCTTCGCGTGTCGAAGGCGTGGCTGTTGGTCGTAAGAAAAATGTCAAGGTAAGAGATGGCAACAGGAAAGCCCAAGACAGGCAAGAACGGTAGAGGTAGGTTCTTTCCCGTTCTTATCTGCATGGTCAAACGCAGGTGCATGGAACAAGATGCGCCCTTAACAGAATTTCACACACATTTCGCGTTCGACTGATAGTGCTCTAGCATAGATTGACATCACACCATCGTCCGCCTGCAGCACATCATTTGCGCATACTTGTCCGCGGGCAACGATTTCTCCTCTTCACAACACCACTGCGACAAGAGACACGACACCAAGAAGTTATTCAACATCTGTTATTTGCACCGCCCGCGCAACCGCAAGCATCAGACAACTATATACAAGAATGCGAGTCGATCCACACGCCGACGAGCCGCTTCCCAATCTGCCCGCAAGAGCCAACAGACCGGTCAGGGCGCCAACACCAACGCAAACAGCTCGGCACATTCAGGCCTCCGAACTACCCTCAAGCCATCCCTTGACCTTCAAGCTAACCATTGCGTCCCTCCAGTCCCGCCTCAAGAACCGAGCAAAGTCGATCTCTCAACATGACATCCCCCCTTCGTTCACAGACGAAAACCGCCCGCTTACAAGCACTGCGAGTAATACTGGTTAGCAGCCTGGCAGGTCGAGCCAGACTGGCAGCAAGTAGCACCAGTCCATCCCTGGCCACCGCACTGTCCCCACTTAGCCGCGCAGTTACCGCCTCCATTGCCAGGGTTAGCGGGCGCAGTAGTAGTGCCCGGGTTCTCGGGGGTAGTGGGGCTGCCGCCGCCGCCGCCGCTGCTGGCGCCGACATTGATGGTGCTGCTGCCGGAGGAGAAGTAGCCCTCGGTGGCGACAATCTGGTAGTTGTGGGTTCCGAGCTGGAGGCCGGCCTTGGTCCAGGCGTCGAAGTGGTTCTTCATGTTGACACTACCTCCGGTACGCTTCTGCTGGCGGACGGACCAGTACTGGTAGAAGGTGGCGGTGCCGTCGATGGAGGGCTGGTTGACGCGCTGGGTGCGGTAGATGTCGTAGACGCCGCCGTCGGTGGTGACGGACCCGAGACGGGTGGCGCCCGTGCTGGGGTTGTAGGTGCCGAAGTTCTCGACGACGTAGTACTCGATGAGCGGGTTGCGGGTCCAGCCGTAGACGGCGAGGTACGAGTTGCCGTTGGGGGAGTAGGTGCCGGTGTAGTTGATGGTGCTTTACACCGGGGAGGAAGGGGTTAGTTGAGAGACGCTACCTTGGGAAAGCGAGAAAAGAGACAGATACATACCGATCAGTACCGGGCATCCAACCCTTACCACCGACCCAGTTGCCGTTGCCCGACCACTTGGCAGTGTACTGGCCGCCAGCCTCGTTGGTGTACTGGATGCTGCCCTGGCCGTCGGTCCAGAAGGAGAAGTAGTAGCCGTTGTGAGTACCGGTGGCCGACGAGGTGTAGGTCTGGCGCTTGAAGAGGCTGCCCTGGCCGGGGAGCTCGCCGGGGAGGGCGAAGACGCCAGAGATGGCCGTGGAGGCGGCGAGGAGGATGGAGGAGAAAGCAACCATTTTGATGTCTGACCTGAGACTGGAGAGAGGAGTGCTGAGGATGAGGACCAGAAATTTCGAGGAATGGCCCCGGGGAGGTTACCCAGGGGTTATATAGTTTTCGTCACCGCTGTTGAGTCCAAGGATATGATGGGATCGCCTCATGGGGGTTCCACGGTAAAAGCTTCCGTTACATTGACACAGTCGCATTGTTTCCTGGAAATGAGCGAGGTTTGAAGGTTCGTGCCCCTCTGGGCTTGGCTCGCTTGGCTGAGGTTTGGTGGTGTGGTGTTGCAACCCCCTGTTCTTGGATTTCCATGGGAAGCCGATTTCAGCACACTGCGATGTAACCATCCGGAGAGCACCAAGCGCCATGCGATCTTGCTTTGATCAAGACCGCTTGGATTCTTTACATTGAGGGATCGGATAGAGGTCGCCAAGATTCCTTTTTTGCGGAGTGGTTGATTCGTCTTGCCAGCAGCAAACACACCAGGTTTAACCATCTCTATCTCCTGGTCTATTTCTTCCCCACGATGCGGAGATGCTGGCCGATGAGTTGCTGTCGACATCCTCTTCTTTTTACCCCATAGGTGAACTAGCAGAATCTGGGGTTGCCAAGCTTAGAAGCCAGATCTATCGGTTAGACTTTCCTTCCTATCCGATGGCCCTATGCCTAAGACGTTTACTATGTCCTGATGTGTCACTGCCGAACACGACCTTCAACTCAGTGAAGAGAGTATCAACGCTGTGCTTTTGCCCCTCCTCAGTCGTTGCCCCCCAGAACCGTCATCTCCGAGACAATGGGCCCTGGAGATATTGTTTCCTTCACCAAAAACCCGGTTACTTACCTCATCACCACAACACATCATCAGCCCTGCCCAAAGTGACCACAAAGGAACTAGTGTCGTCGTCGTCAACCGGGCTAGAGCCTCCAAGCAATAGCGTAGCATCACATACCACCCCATACCACCCCCAGCACCGGTTGAATTGCGGGGGGGGAGCGCAAGCCCGCACAGCTTCAGGAAAGACAGCACCACAAATGCCGATTAACCCGGCGGCTAAATAGCTTTCAATGCGACTTAACACCGTTATTCTACAGCTTCTGTAGCCTCCCTCCATTTTGTAGGGCTCTTGGCGTAGCGGTCCTAGCCACAGTGGCAGGGGAGCTAGCAGGGACCGGTTGAGCTTGTGACTTGTTGAACTGGCCGGAATAGGAAATTCGCGGTGGAGGAAGACCGAAAACTTCTGGAACGGGAATGCTGAACGTCCTTTTGGCTCCTTTGGGCGCCGTTAGCAAGATGATGGGAGGCAATGACCATAGGGTCTAGAACAATTTTGTACACGGGCACATTCAGAAGCACAAAAGCTGGAGGGTTGACCGGACCGGACTGGAGTCTGACTGGAGCCTGGTCCTGAGTGGTGTTTCTGGTTTGAGGAAGGAGCACTGGACTCTGGGGAGAAAGAACGATGTCCGTCATGGATCATGGAATGTTCTTCGGCGCTCGACGACATGGAGCGAAGGACCCTTTCTCTCTGATGAATTCTTCCTGGCGGGTAAATTGGTCTCGGGTAGCATTCTTTGGGACTAATAACAGGAAACGCGTCGAACCCAAACCGTGATGTCGAGAAGATGTCGGTGCTGAGCAAGAAACAAAGCATGAGGTTGGTTGAAAGCTCCTGCCATCTTGGCGTCGACCCAATATCTCATTTGCTCGCAAGTTTGTCTTGAAAGGAAAGAACAACGGCGAAGTTCCGATCGTAAGCGCTCCTGTCATCGGATAGGTGCATGAACTCCTTCCTTTCATCAACATCGGTTCCGCCACCACCGGAGTTGTCTACCTGTATCACCACTCCTCCAGGCTCTAAAAGCTTATGAAACCGCCACCTTCAACTTGATCAGCCATTTCGCTCGTCCCGAACTTCCTCCTAGAGTTCTCGTCAAAACTTGCCTCCGTCAAATCTTTCCCTCGGCCAAACATTCCTTCGTTCTCATGATCCCCAGTCTTTCACCTCGCCCCAGTTCCAATGATGCGGACGTACCATCTTCAGACCTGCGATATGACCTTTGATCATTACCATCGGCAGCCCCCCGAGTCTCTCATCGTGTGCACCTCCGCGTCTAGGCTCTACCGAATATTGAGAAGAAATAAAACCGCCACCAACGCCACCCCTCCTCGTTCTCACTGACAGCCTGGCGGGAACCTTGCGTGCCTGAAACATCCTGACTTCCCCTACCGTTGAGGTTGACAGTAAATGCTCTTCGTCTCTTCATCGTACTGATCGCCATCATCGCCGAATCTGTCCAACCCCTCGCTCACCATCTCGCCGTACCACGTCAACTCAAAGCTTTGCCTTCCCACTCTTCCTATCCAACTCCACCACATTTTCTCCCTTCTCTTTCTTCTGTATCTCCTCAACCACCTCAGCCCACCTGCCGTACGCATCCCCCTCAGCATCAAATCCCAACAACCACTCCTCCCTTAGCAACCAAATCCTCTCCGGAACCTTCCAGACCCCTTCCGGTCCATCCCAGTCCGCCTTATGCCATCGTTCCCTCGTCTTTGGTCCCATCGCTTGGGCTCTATGCACCCTTTCGTACCTCAGCTTCTCGTAAGCCTTTAGGGCTGTGGGGACTACCTGCTTCTTCGCCATCTCCCCCCTCTTACTGCTTTGGCAGGCAAGTTCCAAGCACGAAGCCACCACAGTCCCATCCTCAATACTCTGACTCGCGCCTTGAATGGACGTAGGAAGAAAGGGGTGAGCGGCGTCGCCTATGAGCGCTATCCTCCCCTTGGGACTGACAAAGGTAGGCAACGGCTCGCGGTAGACAAGCTTATAGTCGATCAACCTCCCCGGCGGCGTAGCCTTCACCAGCTCCCTGACCACAGGACACCATCCCTCAAGGTAGGTCAAAGCCTCTTCGGGCTTTCCCGGGAACTGCCACGACTCTTCAATGTTGCCGTCATCGATGTGGGTGAATACCCAGTTTATCTCGCTGCCTCCCTTGATGCTGGAAACAAGGAAGTGAATATCCGGCCCAATAAACCCCTGATGTTGATCTCCCTTTTCCACGAGGTGCTTGGTAACGGGATTCTTCGCAACAACAGGAGCAGAGGGGAACCAAGCCCTGTAGACCGCATACCCCGAGCTCTTCGGTTGTTCGTCTTCCTCCAGTCCAAGTACCAACTTCCTCCCTCTTGAACGAACACCCTCAGCAGCTAGAACAGCATCAGCCTCCACCTTCTCCATCTTCCCATCCGCTCCCATAATCACCACCCCCGCATGCGGCCCTTCTCCCTGCTTGGCCTCATCCCCGTCCCCATCACTCTCAAAATAATCCGTAACCCTCACCCCCCATCTCATCTCCACCCCCTTCCTAGTCTTTGCAAACTCATAAATCAACCGATGTAACTCCCCCCTATGTCCATTAATCCGTCTGCCGCCCCCCCAACCCTTTTCTCCCGCGAAACTCTGCCTCGTCACAAACTCCCCCTGGTAATGAAACAGATCCAACCAGGTAGTCTGTCTGGCAATGGCTTCCATCTTGTGCGCGACGGACTCGCCATCTGAAAATACCCATTTCTCAAAGGCGCGAGACCCGTTGGGGTCGAAGGAGATGATGTCCCCGTACCGGGTGATGTCGTCGATGGAAGAGACTTTCTCGAAGAGCGTCACGCGGTGACCCTTGCGAGAGCATTCGATGGCGGCGGAGAGGCCGGCGAAGCCGGCGCCTACGATTAGGATGTGTAGGCCGGTGGGGGGGAAGGGGCCGGAGGGCGTCGTCGTCATTGTGATGGGTGACGGGTGATGATGTGTTGCAATGAGATGATGAAGGTATTATCGATGGTTTTTGTGACGTCGTGGTCTGGTGGTTATGCCTAGGTAGGCGTCAACAGTCAAGACCTTGTGTAGCTGTAACGGGTTTGAGTAGCCGAGGGTAATAATAAGAGACTTGCTGGGTAGATGAAGGATGAAAGGCTGGATGGATGGATGAAACGATTATCGGCCGGCACTTATTCTGGGGGCCGAGTACTGGATGCTGAACCATATCGGCTCAAAGGCATGTGTAGTGGCTGATGATGACGGGTATATAAGGTGAAAGGTCACCAATGGGATACAGGCTGAACTGCCGACCCCGCTCGTGAGCCGCGATATTGGTGATGTCGGGGTTGCGAATTGGAAGAATTGAGGATTCGTGAAGACCTGATTGGCCAACCAGAGATTCTACATTCCTTTCTGTAGTCAGTCGGCCGCTGTCCCATGTCAACGTCGGAAGTTCTGCGGGGAACTACAGCGGGATGAGTATCAAAGAACGTTCTCAGTCCCAGATACGTGATTGTTGGTCTGGTCCAAATCGACCGGTACGATTCTACCTTGCTCCTAGTGAAACAAAGCTGCTGCCGAGCCCGGGGTCGGAGCCGCAGAGGCAAAGGAGATCGTCCGAGCCAGTGATGTAAGCAGGAAGTCTCTGGCTGTCCTGACGACGCATAGCATACCGTAGGGGAGGATGAACAGGAGACAGACGCCGATCAGCAGTGAAACATAGCCATGCTCTCTGATCGACAGAGCGGACGGGTGCTTCCGTGCCATATGGACGGCGAGTAGGCGACGACGATCGCTTTTCCAGATATGGCAACGAGCTGCTCGACCCTGGGATATACGTCGTTATCACAAAAGCTATAACTATAGCTTGCAATTTGGCTGAAGACTTGATGCCAAGGTGACGATTGTGAATGGCTGAAGTGAGTGCCGAGTATAAATGAGACGGACGTCCCCGCACACGGTAATATCCAGTTGCTACTGGCAACTGGTAAATGTGCCACGGGCCCGGCAGTTTGGATACTGATCCAAGATGCTGGGTATAAAATGGAGCGGGATGCTGGGGGCGAACAGCATGGCCGTTTCGCTTGAAACATCAGTGAAGTAAAGCCTCAGCATCTCTGCTCCTCAACACCAGACCACCGGCATCATGATGCGCCTCCTCACCACTCTCCTCTCCCTCACCCCCTTCGCCCTCGGGGCACCCACAGCTCCCGCAGCCACCTGCGACCGCGATTTCCTCAAAGCCCAAGCAGCCTCCTACGTCGCCGCCCAAAAAGCCGGAACCCCCTCCCTCCTCACCAACTCCTCCTCCTCCGGGTCAACCATCACATACACCCAAAACTTCAAGACTGCCACCCTCTCCACCGGCATCCTCTCCACCCCGCTCCGCATCGACCACAACCGCAGCACCTACGACACCACCCAATGCGCCACCTACACCGAGCTCATCAGCACCGAAACCTCCAAACAACACGTCATCGGCACGCAGATGCGTTTCACGGGCGACACCCTCTCCCTCTCCAAAATCGAAACCATCGTCACCTCCACCGGCGACTGGCTCTTCAACCCGTCTCAAACCCTCAAGTACTCCTCCCAAGAATCCTCCCAAGGGCTCTGGGACGAGATCCCCCTAGCCAAGCGTGACACGCGGGCCGTGATCCAAGCGGCTGGTGACGCGTATCTGGATCTGTTCAATAACAAGAGCGTGAAGGTGCCGTGGGGAACGCCGTGCGCGCGACTGGAGGGCGGGAGTTATGTGCAGCCTAGTTGCAATGTGGGCGTGCCGAGCGGGATCAAGAATGTTAATCGGAGGTATGTGGTTGATGAGGTTCTGGGAACGGTGGATGTGTTCTTTGACTTTGCGGGGGCGGAGCCGGATAGTCATGAGTTTAGGGTTGAGGGGGGGAAGTTAAGGTTGGTGCATACTATGACTGTTATGAAGTAGGGGGTGGGTGGTGACTGGTGTTTGGTGTAGTTACCTCTAGAGGCTCTTGGGACCAGGGAGGGTTGGCAGAGGAACCGAGGCTGGGAAGTTGATACTTGGGCAGGGAATCGGATGAAATCGATAACTGGGTGTGAACTGGCAACGCGCAGGTACATAGTGATCATGATTAGCGAGAGTTATAGCGATTGGAAAGGATTTGAACCTGGTAGATGTGTTGTCGCATTGTTTTCATAGCTGGTAGCCACCGTTGGCGCATTGTTAGCTGGCGCATTGTCAACAACAAACACAAGACACCACGACACCACGAGTGAATGGAGACGCGAACAGAAGCGTGGCATCGTGAAGGAGGTTGGTGTCGCATTGGGCGTGACCGCTACCGCTAACAGCCAGCCAATGCCGTTGGTGTGGTGAATACGAAGGCAAAGGGGGCCAGGTCCTGTTGGACCCATCATGGAGTTGAAAAAGATTGCAATTTGGGAATAGCTTCATGTTTTGGGATTCGTGGGGGGAAAGCGACTAATGGAAAAGAGGTGGAATCTGAGAGAAGAGACCATCACCTTTCGAGAGTCGAGACTGGCCCAATTGCGTCGACACTAGCGAATGACTAAGCTCAGATAGGCTGAGCTAAGTCAGCGACGCATCCGAAGCGCGGAGTGAAGAGGGTTGTGTGACACTGCAATAAGGAATATGACGTCATTTTGACATGCCCCACCTGCCAACATTGGGGAAGAGAGCTGACACACAAAAGAGCATGCTGCAGGACATCGTCGATCCCGAGGGCAAGAGGGGGGTCGTCTTGGGCTTTTCTGTTCTTCCCTTTTTTTGAACTTTGTCGGGCAGTTTTTAAGTCTTCAAATTTCTTCCATCAATTTTTCCGTCAGTTTGCTCCTTCTTTTTTTTCACACACGTCCCTGCCAATGATCCATTTGACCATTGGAAATGCGCAGCGACGATCGCCCTTAGATCGAGATGCGGCTAGGATCCGGACCAGTCCAAATGTCCACTGTGTCCGCAGAGGACTGGAGGGTTCCATGCAGCAGCAGCCATCTGAATGGCAAATGCCGTTGACAGCCGGAGGCATCCGAAATAACATTTGTGCACTGCAGTTGACATGTGCATTGGACATGCGATGGCATTTTGACAGATTGACAGCACTTTGACAGATTGACATTTGACAGCTGAATGCATAATTAGGCCGACAGAACCGAGTCTAGAACGGTCCATGTCTGTACAGCTGTACTGCCGGCGGTATGGAAATAATGAAATTCCGACGGGCGTTGCCCGAGGTTAATCCGAGTGTTGCGGCAGTGAATGTTGGCAAACAAAGGACAAGAGGAGCTGTCATGACTGTCACATCACGGCAGTTTGCGGTGTTCGGGCCCTGATGATCCTGTCTCCCCTCTGAGGCAGTGAGGCTTGCCGGTCTTGCTTCTCCAATTTGCCACAACTCTTAAAAACTGGTATTATCGGCGTATAATACCACGTTTTGTGCTACATTTGCATGATTTGTTGTACTGTGGTACATTTTCCGGGTATTTCCCTGTCACTGTTACTGACTTTCAAGTTTACCATTCCATCGGTACTAGCCGTTGTGCCCGTGACAGCGAGTGACAGTGACAATCAGCGGGTAATAATCACAGTGGCCATGGCAGCCAAGCACTGACCATTCATAGCTCGCGCCCAGAGTCCCGTATAGTGTCAGTTTAGAGAGCAGATCTGGCCAATCAGAAGAGGGCTCTGTAAGAGGACTAGCCTCCTAGCTACCAGAATTAGGGTGCAGACTTCCCTAATACTCTGGAGCCCCCAACTCTGGTTCTATAGAATTCTTATATAAAATCAACAGATTTTACCCACTTTTTATTGAATTGTGTATTTTAATAATTAATAGTCTGACTCGCAATATTTACGTTTATACTAATATTTATAAAAGTACGAATATCTACGTACTAATTATTTTATAACAACTAAATTAATAAGTAATTATATCCTTATTAAAGGAATCCTCCCCTAAAATTAATTATCTTTACTTCGATAGGCCTTCGAAGTTCCGGGATTAGAATAATAAATTGCTTAACTATATTAAAAGTTTCGATTTTATTAATTTCGTACTAGGTTTAGAGCCGGCCGTTTAGAAGCCCCCGTTTATTTATATTAATAATTATATTATTAAAATTATAGCCCTATACCGCATTAAACGAGTTTGCAAGGTTTTAAACGGCCTTAGAGACGGAATTATCATTTATATAACTTTAGCCCCAGCTATAATTAGAATAAATTAAGAGGTTAGAGCCCTATAATTAATTAAAGCCCTCGAAGGGGTAGAGACTATTAATTAAATTTTGGATTAATAGACTAATAACGTTATAATTAAATTAATAGACTTTATTACCTTTAGTTTATAGGAGTACGAATACGACCGTATTAATTAATCGTATAATACGAAGGTCTACGAGTTTTTTAAGATTAATAATATTAATATTCGAAAGTAAATATAAGAATTTATATCCCCTTCTTATAAAATTAATAATTTCCTACCCCTCCAATCTATTATTAAATAGTACGCTAATATTAAAAATAATTATAATTATAGAAAAGAAGATACTTAAATTGAGGCCCGCTAAAAATATTATAATTATTTAAAATTATTATTAAGCGAACTAAATAAGAAGGATAAAGGAATAAGTAGGTAAATAAATAATTAGGACGTTATAATAATTAATATAATCTATTATAACGTTTTAAAAATTATTATAATTAACGTTTAATTTAAAGATTTCTTAAATTATTTGCGGCTTATTAGACCTACTTAGGTATTTAGTATCTCTAGATATTTTAGTAAGAAAATAATAGTTAATACCTTTAATTTTCGTTTAATATCCGGGGATTTCCGCTATAAAGGATTAAATAAACGACCTTTTATTAGCGCTAATAAAATTAGGGGTTATAAGGGAGTATTCGGTATAGGTTTAATTTTTAACGGTTTATAGGATAGCGGTATTGAGGATAAGGACGTTTAATTTAGTAGGATTTAGAATTATCGTAAGAGAAAGCGCGAAGCTATAACTGTAGACTTCTTATTATTATCCTTAAATATTCGTTATAAAGCGTATTAATAAGGTTTCTATATAATTAAATATTATTAGTATTTATTCCCTTCCTAAAGGATTAACCTTAAATAGAAATTTATTAAGAAGGTTTAAAATAAAATTAAGAAGAACCTCTATAACGATTTAAAATTAAAAAGAGAAATCGACCGCTTCGAATAAAAGACGAAATAGGGGAATAATAGTAATAAGAATAATTAATTCTCTAGTGAAAGTATTTAGGAAATTGTAATTAATTGTAAAATAGTTATTTATTAAGCGGTTTTCTAAGTAGGAAAAGGAGATTTAAATCCGTACCCTCTTAAGAATAGTATTCTCTTCGATTTTAGTAGTTCCCTCTATATTTTTAATAAAATTAGCCGTTTTATTAATTTTCGTTATACCCCTTACGATAATAGCCTTTAGGTTAGAAATTCTTATATTCTTATTAAGGGATATAATAATATAAATATTATAATTTAGGGATATAGAGGTTTAAAGAAGCTTCGCTTTAACGATATAGCTTTTTACCCCGATTTTATAGTTAACTTCGTTTCTCTCTACTTCTTTCGTAAAAAAGGTTTCTATTAGGACTAGTAATTACTTAATAATTATATACGAAGATTAGATTATTCCCTCTTTTACTACTTTATAATATAATATTATTAGACGGTCTTTAAGGATTTCTTTCCTTCCTTTTTTAAAGCCGCCTTCTTTACCCGGCGTAATTAGTTTAATTTTTTTAACGGCTATAAGTACTATAAGAAAGAGGCTATTATTTAGTATTACTATTTTGGTTATTGCGGCCCTTAAGTTTTAAATTACTTTATTAATATTGTTAGCGCCCGTTTTAAGGGCCTTTCTACGATATATTACGATGCGTATATTATATTAAAGATTAAACGATAAATTAATTATAAATTCTACGATTAAGGTTATAAATTAGGAAAAAGATTAGCTATAGATTTCTTCGATTATACGAAGAGTCGGTAGGGATATTCTAGTATTATATTTATTATTTATAAATATATTAGGTATATTTAGGATTATTATATAATAGATTATAAAATTATTATAATTGCCTCTTTTTTTAACGATTTCTTTATAATATTAAATATTCGATATAATATTTAATTAAAAATTATTAAATACAATAATAAAATTAATAGATCCTACGTAGTAAGAGAATTCTTTATTTTAAAAAGTATAATAATTGAGCCTTCTATTCTATATATTTAAATATAGAATGGTAGCGTAGAGCGTTCGGGAGGTATAATTAAAGAAAAAGGTAGAACGATAATTTAGAGTTTTCGTTTCGCTAAAGATTTATAGTTAGAGGTTGTTTCTATAATAATTTACTTTATTAACCGGTCCTTTAGACTCCTTTACGATTAGAGATCCTTATACGAATGCTTCTATACTTTTATTACTAAACGAGATAGTTTTAATATAATAACCCTATGTAAATTAAATATTGTATATTTATACGTTTACGGTTGTAAGGTATATATTATAATTATAACCGTTTAAAAGAAAGAAGAAAGGAAGTAAAAGATAAACTTTAAAGTATAGATTGGTTATTTAATTAGTTACGTTACGTCGTTAATTTATTATATTTAGAATTCTATTATTAATTCGATTATTAATACCCGTAATATATTATTTAATAAAAATATATTTTATTTTGGGGAGGTGTTTATAGAAGCGTAGTCTTTAAAGATCTCTTCCGACGAGTTTATTGTATTGTTCTAGAAGTATAATTAGACGGCTCTAGTACTAGAGATTTTAGATTTTGTCGGTAATTAAGTCGATTTCGAAGATGTTTAGACGTTCGATATCCCTAATTCCCTTCTTAAATTTGAATAATCCTTTTAAGAAGGAGAGATTGACCGGTTATTTTTAAAATTTTAGTTAGAGATTTCGAATACCCTTATAGAAAGGATGTTTATTGATTTTGTCCTTAATAATTATTTTACTCCTTTAAATATACTATTACTTAATAGATTATTTCTAGCCTCTTTCTTCGTCGGCTTTTATTTAGATCCCTGTATTGAAGACGAAATATACGACGGCTTTGAGCCTTAAAAGGCCGCTTTTAATATTGGCCGGCTTTATTAATTTATAATTATATTTAATGGTAAGACTGTTACGAAGGCGGAATTATAGCAATTTATTTATAATAATAAAATTATTATTAAAGAGGAGGTCGAATCTTTAATCCGTATAAATAAGGTTTAATTTATTTATAAGTACCGTTTCCTCTTAGTGCCTAAGAATTATAAATCTCTTAATTATTATATCCTTAGAGATTTTTTTAAATAAATAGAGCGAATTTATTTCGATAGTTATAAAGAAATAAGGATTTAGTTAAAGGTCGATAGAAATAAATTGCGTTCTCGAAGTAAATAGATCTTTAATTATATATAGGTATATGTATATAAGTTCTTTAAGAATAGTAAATTTAATAAAGTTAAAGTACGTTTCGTTATATATAGAAATTAGTAAGTAAAGAAAGTAAGGTAAGAAACGTATACTTCTACTTTCGCTAGCCGTTTATTTTATACTTTTATTATTATAGCCGTTCGCTTTAATTTCGAATTTATTTAATATAATATTATTAATATTTTTATTAACGCTTATATAAATAAAGATATTTATATATGTATGCCTTTAGGGTATGAGATTCTTAGTAAGGTCCTTAAAGTATTTAAAGTGTTGTATAGGCTATGGAAATCCCCGCTCCTTTAATAACGAGAGTTTGCTAATACTTTTAAAATAATAGGTTTCGAGCTAATTTTTAAAGAATTATATATCTTCGTTAACGATAGTATTTTCGTTTTTTATTACGTTAATAATATTATTTTTATATATTACCCTAATAAGGTTATTATTATAGAAGAATATATAGATAATTTTAGTTAATAATATTATATAATTGGAGGAGATGAGTTATAATAATTCTTAAGTATTAAGGTTATTTAAAATTATTAAATAGGAAAGATCTGGTTATTTTAACGCTCGTATTTATAAAAGATCTATTATTTTGTAGGGATTAAATATATTACGTTAATCCTTATATTTAACGTTAAATTAATCCTTTTTAAAAATAAGGCGTTATTATATTTAATATACTTTTATTAAGTTAAGGTAGGCTCAATTTTGTATACCGCCGTTATTATACGATTAGATATTGCTTTTACCGTTAGCCGTTTCTCTAAATATAGTTATAACCTTAGTTTAGATTATTATAAGGCTATAAATAAAGTACTTTACTACTTCTATACTATTGCCGATATAGCTCTATACTATAAAAGAGATTAAGTCCTTCGTATTATTTTAAATTCGTTATTTATAAATAATTTTATAAATTATAAGAACTCCTAGGGATTTACGATATAACTCTTTAGAAGATTGATTTATTAAGGTATTATTAAATAGATAATAGTAGTTACTTCTACGATTGAAGTAGAATTTATTACCTTTATTAATGTGGTTAAGGAGGCCCTCTTTATAATAAGATTTATTACCGGTCTTATAGTAAGATTAATTGAACTTATCCTTATTTTAGAATATAATAATAAATAAATTATTAGGGCTTTGACGGTAGAGATTATAAAGTTGGTAACGAAGTTTAAATATATAAATATTTATAAATATTAAGTAAAATAGGAAGTATTCGTTAGAAGAATTAAAATTAAATATTTAGAGACGGTTAAAATACTTATAGATAATTTAACGAAAGTATTAGACTTTTAGAAGTATATAGTATTTATAAAATTGGTCGGTATAGATTTAGTGAAGGATAGAGAGTCGAAAAGACGGGAGAATATAATAATATATATTGAGATGGATAAGATCGATAAGGAGATAAACCTTAGGATAATTGTATAATATTGTAAATAGCTTTATTTCTAGCCAATTTTTGCGCAGTTTCGCCTCTGTAAAGTTTTAATTGGGGAGGTATATCAATTTAGAGAGCAGATTTAGCCAATTAGAAGAGGGCTCTGTAAGAGGATTAGCCTCCTAACTACCAGAATTAGGGTGCAAACCTCCCTAATACTCTGGAGCCCCCAACTCTGGTTCCACAGAACTCTTACACAGAATCAACAGATTTTACCCACTTTTTATTGAACCGTGCATTCTGACATGTGGTGGGTGTGTCCTCCGCTCTTCGCAGTCTTGTCCTTGTATCCCTGTCTCAATTACGTGCATCGAGATCTCTTTTGTCCTTTTCGCTTTCCAGTTATCCGGTCTGCCGCTATAGAGGTACCTGCCCTACACTCGACTCTAGTGTCTCTTTCCCATACCTCTTACCTTTACCACAAGCGACACAAGACCAGTCTCTCGTTTTCACTTTCCGTTTTCCGAGATTTCTTATTGCCTTTCTTCTCTTCCGAGACCTGACCCACCCCAACTTTATTTTCCCCTCTGACACTATTGACCAACCCCCGCCTGTCAGTAGCCTGCACTTGCCTGTACCTGCCTGGGAACGCTGCAAAAGTCAGGCCATCTCTGCCTTGCGCCCACCCGGCTACGGTTAATAGACCGCCAGACAACCGCCTACTGCACAAATCAGACCATTCTCGAGGTCCCTGATTGCTTGCAGCAAAGCACTTGTCGCGGGTTGGCATCTTGGATCTCGAGATCGGCACATCGACTCTAACACCAAATGGATCATCCTACGGCCGACACTGCCGCCGCCAGCGTCAACACGATGGCCGACATGGCAAACAGTCTGCTCAACATGGTCATTGACGGCCATGAGGATGGAAAAGAGCAAGAATCCCATTCTGACCCTGACCCCAAGGCTGACGACGCCGTCTCCGCCCCCGGACCCGACAATTCGGACAGTCTCCAGTCCCTGACTCAGGATCACTCCGCCAACGACTCCCACATCTCGGCTTCGGCTTCAACTCCGACCACCCAGGCCATCGATGATGACCCCGCCTGGAGTGTTGCGACCACGACAACAACACAGTCGTCCATCGACGACACCGTCACCCTCCAAAATCATGTCCCGCCTACCCACCCCTTCGCGGCTCCCGACATGAGCCTCATCTTCGACTTCTCTCCCGTCCCATTACTCCTCCTGTCCTCGTCCTGCTGCATCACCCGAGTCTCGAAACGCTTCTGCCAAGACTGGCACGTCACCGAAGAGGACTGCATCGGCAAGTTCCTCTTACCCTTTCTCGAGAGCCAGGTCCGCGAAACCGGCGCCAGCAAATCGAAACATATTGCCGAAGCCGTCGATGATGCCGTCGCCTCTCGAGCCGAGCGCACCTCCAAGGCCATTACCGTCAAGAGCGCCTTCACCTGTCGCGCCCGCGTGATCCCCATCTTTCGAGATGCCGAGCTGGTCTCCATCTACCTCGAATGGCACGAGCGTCCATCCTCCGATGTCCTCGACAACGAGCTAGTCCAACCGGGCCTATCCACTGATGAAGCCTTTCGCATTCTCGTACAAGCTCTTAAGGACTATGCCATCTTCCTCCTCGATACCAAAGGTCACATCGCGACATGGAATACAGGCGCGCAATTGCTCAAGGGCTATACTCGGGAGGAGATCATAGGCAAACACTTCTCCATTTTCTACGGCAAAGAAGATTTGGACATCAAGAAGCCAGACATGGAACTTGACATCTGTCTTCGCGAAGGTCGTGTCGAAGATGAAGGCTGGCGCTACAAGAAGGACGGAACCCGCTTCTGGGCCAACGTCGTCATCACGGCGGTATACAAGAATGGTGTCCATGTCGGCTTTGGCAAGGTCACGCGCGACTTAACGGAGCGTAAGGCGTCCGAGTCCCGCCTGATCGCTGCCTACGAGGAGAGCGAGAAGCTCAAGTCCGACTTCCTCGCCAACATGAGCCACGAGATCCGTACCCCTATGCACGGTATGCTTTCGGCTTGCGCGTTGCTCCTCGACTCGCCTCTTACCGAGAGGCAGCGAGATATTGTCAACATCATGGATGAGTCGGGTCAGATATTGTTGCAGGTCATCAACGACATCCTCGACTATTCCAAGCTAGCATCGGGCAGTTTCTCAGTCAGCTCCGATGTTGTCGGTGTCGCCAGCATCATCACGTCAGTGGTTCGCGGTGTCCAGACGACGTTACCGCCAGCAGTCCACTTCGAGCTCTTCCTCGCCCCCAACCTCCCCAAGTCCGTCCAAGGCGACCCCCTCCGTTACCGCCAAATCGTCCAAAACATCGTCGGCAACGCGGCCAAGTTCACCGACAAAGGTAGCATCCGCGTCAAGGCCTCAGTCCACTCCGAGGACAGCGACAGCTACACCCTCTTGACCGAAGTCATCGACACGGGTATCGGCATCCGCGAGTCCGCCTCCGCCTCTCTCTTCACCCCCTTCAGCCAATTCGACCTAACCACCACCAAGCGTTACAAGGGCACTGGTCTCGGCCTCTCCATCGCCAAATCCCTCGCCGAGCTCATGGGCGGCCGCATCGGCTACCGCCCCAACCCCGAACGTCACGGCTCCATCTTCTGGTTCACCGCACGCTTCAAGAAGATTAAGAGTCTCGAACAGATCCAAGACTGGAAGCACCAAATGGCCGCTAAAGACGGCTCGCCCATCTCGCCTGTTCAACCCGATGTCACGGTCCTTCAACAACGTCTCGCCTCCGTTGCCAGCCGCAAGACCATCTTGCTCGTCGAAGACAACATTATTAACCAAAAAGTTATGCTTGGCATGCTGCGCTCTCTTGGCTTTAAGAGCATCGACCTGGCCGCTGATGGCGCCGCGGCCGTGAAGATGGTCACCGGGAAGCCAGTCGGGTATGATATCGTGCTGATGGACATTAACATGCCTATCCTTGATGGACACGAAGCCTCGCAGAGAATCCGTGACGCTGGGGTGAGGGTGCCTATTATTGCTATGACTGCTTACGCCCTTAAAGGGGACCGTGAGAAGTGCTTAGAATACGGCATGAACGACTATGTCCCCAAGCCCGTCGACAGGAAGTACCTGATCAAGGTGTTGGCTACCTGGATCCTCGAAAAGGTCGACTACCGCAAGGCGTACGATGAGCGGTTGCAGCAGTTGAAAAGCTGTGATGAGAAGTTGCATCGGCTGAGTGTGAGTGAGGGCGCGGCAGTGGCCGTAGCTAGGAGGCAGAGTGTAGATGTGGGGATAAAGCCCGGGATGGCTTTGGGAGGAGAAGAGGGGGAGGTGAAGGGGTGGTCTTCCCCATTAAGGGAGGGAGAGAAGGTACATAATGCGGGCGTGGCGCAGGGGACGTTTGAAGAGCCGGCGTGTGTGAGGATTCCGGAGGCGGTGGAGAGGACGGAGAGGCCTAAGGAGGGGCCACTGCCCACGCCCAGTGATGATCAGACAGGGTGGCTGGCTAGTGATGATCAGGAAGGACGACAAGAGCTACCCAATGGTGGTGCTGGGGAAGGTGTCCCTGACGAGGAGGAGAATGGGGATGTGGACGGCGGCGAGGCGGATCAACCGCCGCCGCCGGTCAGCGATGGGGAAATTAGTCCCAGGACTCCCGGTGTAGCGACCAGTCAAACACCATTGGAAGGTGAAGGGGACTATGTGTGAAGCCATAGAACCCGGAACGGTCCGGTGAGACGATTAAGGGTCGTCGGAGGAGGAGATGATGGAACGCATATATGGTACACAACGAATGCATATGGTAGGCGTAAGGCGAAGCGACCGGGACTCGGGTATTACACAGGCCTGGCATACCCAGGCGTATACGATGGACATAGGGCTTCATTTGTTTGTATTTCCAGGGATGGCGTTGATTTGGGATCTGCCGTTAAGTTTCGGTTGCTAGTTATTGATGGTCCAACAAATAAAGACCAGAAAGGATGAAAGAGAAACAAAATGGCCATGCGCGAGTTTGTTTTGGTACTCTGTTGTGGCATTGGTTTCCAGCAATGAACAGAATGACGTGAATGGCAGAGGGCATTGCGAAGGATTCAATGAGCGGCAGCAGAATCTTGACATGTGTTTTGATAGGTATTAATCTCCTAGGTAGAGGTAACAAACACGATGCCCAAATAAATGACAAACTTGATTATTTCTCTATGTCTTGATTGCCATCGCCGTATGTTTTAAACGTCGCTCCAAATTTTTGTCCTCTCCGGACCGAATTCTGGAGATCCATCCCGTTCCGTCCGAGTCCCCACCCCGCTAGGCCGCGGGATATTGTGGGGCCGAAGCTGGGCGGGGCCGATCCGCGGGTGCCGTGACAGGTTAAAGTGGGGCCCGTAAATAGTGGGGCCGTAACCGGATCCGAGCTAAAGGGTCCGAAGGACCATTTGAAGACATTCAGCCGATTGTGGGCATTGCAACATTAGCACAAAGAAGGAGACTAGCATGGCTCTGCCGCCCCGCGACAAACCGGGCACTCTACATGTTCCACGCCGTTGGTAGAGTGCCGTCATTGAGACAGGAAACCTAAGGTACCTTGGGAGCATGACTTTGGCCGCCAGCTACCGTGGAGGAAGCCGAGGCATGCGAGGATGCCGATTATATTTGGGTTGGAAATAGTGAAGGATCCGGTGAAGCGTATGAAACGCCTTGGGGTGAAACACAACAACAAATGTACAACAAAGATCCCACGTCGGAACATGTTGATTACCTGTACCTAGGTACTTTAGAGCACGACATTCAGAACGAACTACAAAGTCCAATACGGCCCAATCATTTTGGTCAAGAGAGGCCGTTACAGAACTGTGTGATTTGTCTCGTGATAATTTGGGAGATTATTAGGCAAAGTCCATTATGCATTCTTTGATCCAGAACATGTTGAGAATTTCAGTCAAAAGGTACAGAACAATACGGCGACATCCCAAGCTCAGAACACGCAGCCGCAAGGACAGGGCAACAACATGTCACAGCGCACGATGCAGTTCTCCTGGAGATCCAGTGAGAACGACATGAAAGGCATGATGCGACAACTTCATGTTCGCAACCTACAAGTCAAGGCACTGGACAACATTGTCAACCGTGATGAGAACAAAAAGTACAAACCGCACGCTTCTGAGGAAGGTCACCTTCAGGAGATCGCCAGAGGTTCGGAACAGCTTCTGCAGAAATGGGAGACATCCAGCTCTGACAAAGCGGAAACCCCTGAAGGCTCTGAGATGGACGTTGATGAGGATGATTCGTTGGAGAGGTGTAAGAATGAGGAAGGGATGCGTGCAATAGTAAAGTATACTCCAAGGTGTAATGAGACGTGTTTCGGTTTATTCTAACGCGATCATGCGTTAACGTGGACAGTCACGTTCCTCACGTAGTGTTCTATGCTGAGACTGGAGTGTTTGAAGAGTGAGAAAGCTGTGATTATAAGTGGCTTCAAGTGTATCAACTTCGACGTTGCCGAAGTCGATGATGACATGCTCATCTGCGTCCTCACGAGATCTGGTGTTGACGTTGAAAACCATACGGCCGTCGTTGTCGCGGGTCATGTCCTTGATGGTGGTGTTTGCTGCATCCAGGAACCCTCTAGAGACGCAGCTGGTGAAGTCAATCTCGTCTCGGGCGGTAATCCTCTTCCGCTTGTCTTGTGCCGCCAGCACAAGTTGGTCAGCCATCTTGATGACTGCTGAGAATGAGTGAAGACCGACTGGGCCTGATGACGAACGCGAACGATTTGCAGCAAGAACACGGAGAGATGACGGACGTGTCTTGCCACAGGGTTGGAGGAAGACCGGACTAACATTCAGGTATCAAGGAGGATGACTTCACCTCCTTTTGCTTTTGTGATATCACCATATTTTCAGTTTGAGAGTCAAATACCATGATTTGTATTTGTAAGAAATTTCACCTCCTTCCCACCCAGCAAGCCACATCCTCCCCGTCGCTTATATAAAGCTATACCCCCTTCGTCCTCCATCCTAGGCCTTCTTGGGACAGCCGGAGGCGTCGGTCACGTCTACGTGGAAATACGTGCACCCCCAGCGCCCTTCCCCCTCTATATCCTCATTCTTCCTCTCGCCATCTGCCACTTTCTTTCAGGCGGTGCTATAGTAGTGGTTAGTGTCATCACGCGTAACTATGTAATTTTGAAGCGTCACTGCAATAACAGTGAGTGGGGTTTGCTTGTACGTGGATAAGGTACTTACAACATATTGGAGGGCGGCGACGATGGTCTTGATCTGGGATTCCTCCACTCCCTGCACCCTCAACATCAACACAATTATGGAGATGTACTCCTTCTTCATAAGGATGTAGTCCCACATTTTTTCTTGTCTAATGTTTGCGTGTCAGTTTGCGATCAGGATGAAAGTTTACGTGTACGTAGGTACTTACTTGGTAGGTGGGGAGCGAGGTTTAAAATAGTGGGTGACTGGATAGAAGGGGAGAGTTGCTGGACTTGAATTTTCTTTTTTTTGAGTGTGGTGAGGAAAGAAGAACGGTAGTGTACTGAAAAGATGAGCGTCGCGATGGGAGAAGGAAAAGAAGAAAGGAAGGAAAAGAAACAAGGAAGGAAAGAAAGGGACCTACTGCGTGTTGCTCCCAGCTCCTCGGGCCCGGAAAAAGGAGAATATTTCTACCGGTGGAGGGGTAGAACCGATTAAGTCCACTCTCAAGAGCTACTCCGATGGTTGCCTGGTAACTAAGGATTTCATCCGGTCTAAACTCAGTGTCTCCTGTATTAACATCGTTAGGTATTGCCCTCTGGGTTTTTGTTTCCCCGAGATCCGGCGTGCTCGGTTCCTCTATCACTCTCTCACATTCCAACACGAGCTTTTCACGCTAGGCGTACGGAGGCACCTTGAATCTGAGAATATTCGATTGTTGTCTATCTATGTATTCCAAGTATACTACCAACGACGTCTGATAACATCCACGGCTGAATTCCAGTAGTCCACGTTGAACGAGGTGGAGAGGCGGATCTTTTTCCCAACTTTCTCCACATTCTTGTGTGCCTTTATCATTGCCTTTTGCTTTTCCCCCGCCTCCTCCTCTTCCAAACGTATAAGGGGTCGCTTGCTGGATGCCCGCGGAGGGATTTCGGGATTCGAGTTTGACGACATGTTGACGAAAAGGTGTTTCAAGTGGTTAAGATGGAGGGTTGCTTTGTGACTGCCTAACACGCGGGGAGAGTGATGGCAAGAGTGATAGTAGCCCGAGGTTACCTACCATACAGCCTCTGCCTGTTGCATTACTCGCAGTTAGTCCTTAAGATGACGGAGCACTAGGTGAGGGTAGCATCCTGCTGCCCTGTTATAAAACAGCCGTCAGTCAAAAGCCCTCACAGTTGTGACAAAAGAAGACATGGACAGCAACCTACCAGATGCTTTAACGGAAGGATTTCATACCCCCCAATCCTCTGGGTTCTCGACTAGTATCGTAGTGCGGCCATGAACCTCCAGAATAGCCTCGGCATAGTCCTTATCGAGCTCTTGGACATCGTCGATAGAGGTACGTAGGATGGTGAAGGCACGGTAGAGGTAATGTTGGCGTTGGTGGTATGCCCTTGAGATGGAAGTGAATAGTGTTGCGGTAAAAAGAACCTCGAGAGAAACGGAGGACGACGGAAACTTTAGAGGTACGTAGGACTGGAGGGCTAAGGTTGTACGGTAAGCTGAGGTTGGCGTAATGGGATGCCTTTGAAAGTGGAATGGTGTTGCGGTAAAAAGACCTGGAATCTCGAGAAAAACGGAGGACGACGGAAACTTTGCTCTACGAAAAGGATTTGTGCGGGCCGTTGATTAGGGCAAGCAAACCTCTGCCCATTTCCAGAAATTTCCATTTCCCAGAGTCGGAGAGTACACGGAACGTAGCAGGGTCTCTGAAGATGTAGGTATCTAGTGTCTTCATCGGTCTTTAACATGGTTCTCCAATGCCGGTCCTTTCTTGGCCTCGTTAAGGCAGTCGGTGAAGTGGGTTAACCAGGCGTCTTTGTCCGGATAGTTGGCAAATGCGTGAGCAAGGTCGTCCTCTCGCTCTGAGAAGGTTAGACGGAGTGTTTCACGGGCGGTGAGGGATGAATTTTCGGTGGACGGCATCGTGGATGTTTGGAATTGAAGGGTCGGATGACACGACGATGTGCTTTTCCAACATGAAGTGGTGAGTGTATGCGGTAAACTTGTGCGAGGGGAAGACGTTTATAAGGTATTTCTGACCATTTGCCTAGCTTCATTGTTGCGTAGTGATAACAATGCTCTAGGCAAGCGTTTTAATGGAATGTTCCACATGCCGATAGGCTGTTTGGAGATCCTGGCAACCTGGAAGCACGAGGTCGTCACGTATGTCACACGCATTTGACCCACTGGGGAGGGCCAAAACAAACAACAAATGATGCCGTCGATGACAATTATGAGGTGGACTTGCCGCAACAACGAACATTTGTCCGGATAAGGTACTAACACTTCAGACATTCTTGCATGTTTCATGTGCAGAATTCCGGAGCCTGGAAAGATGACTCTAATGCCGACAATCACACATCACGGGGTGTTCCATGCTGATAGTGTCAGTGGGGTTTGCTTCTTCTTGTCTATAGCTCCCTTTGAGTGTTATCAAACGACGACGGGGCCTAACTACCTCTAAGCTAACTGCCACTTCTTCCCATTTCCTTTGTGACCACGATATCATCATATCAGTTCGATCATCACTTCCATCATCAAATTCGATCACCAAGTGATCCACTCGTAAAGATCTGTGAATATAATTCTGGCCATCTTCACCGGCTTCACCTTCGCAGAATCCGACATGCTCATCGAGCCAGTGCTCTTGTCGCCAACCGCCTTCTCAGGCACTTTGCCGAGTTCCATCCGTGACAGTTTTCTGCCAAGTTTCTTGTATTGCTGCTCGGTGTCGTTGTCAATCTCAATGTTGATGGTCAAGTCGGTGGTCTCGGGAATGTCGCTGTCATTGTTGACGTCGTCGTCCTTGTTGGCGGTCTTCTGAGTGCCGCTATCGCTAGCGACGAGTAGACAGGCAACAAACTAGCACTTATCCGGATCTTAATACCTCAGAATTTCTTACATGTTTCTCTCTACAGAGCTCCGGATCCTGAAAATATTGCGCTGATGTCAACAAAACACTTGAGGGGATGTTTCATGGTGGGAGTGTCAGGGAGGTTTGATTCTTCGCTATCGGTGGCTTGCTACAAGTGTATTAACGACCATGCGACCTAGACTAGATAACTTATCCCCTTCTCCTCCGTGGCATTGTCATCAGTTCCATCATCAGCTCGTGAACACGGCGGCCTCCCCTCCCAGTCTAACCCCTGTATTTGAACAAGTCCCACATGCTCATAGAGCCCGCGCTCTTGTTTGTCAACCGCCTCCTCATCCTCCTTGTGCTTCTCGCCATCTGTGACAGCTGCCTAGTGTCCCTTCTCGGACTCGTTGTCATAGTTGATGGTAATGGCAAGGTTGGCACCTTCGTGAATGTCGGTATCGCTAGGACGGGACTTCTTCTCGTGGGCGCGCGGGTAGAGCTCCGGGTGGGCATGGATCCGTTTGAAGGCGGTGACGATGGGGAGCTCCTCACTGGATTCCAAGTGTCTAGCCATCCTCTTCTCGCGGAATCTGGCGCGTCTCTCCTCCTCCGCTTTGGTAGAGGCAGGGGTTTGGACGGACAGGGGCATGTTTCCGGAAAACAGCTTCTCCATATTCTCCCACATCTGCTTTTGGCCATCAGTGACAGCTTTGCCTTTGCCATCCTGATGACGGTTCTCGGTGTCGCTGTCATTCTTCATGACATCCTTGGCGAGTCCTTGAATGACGCTGCCATCGCTGGGAGCGGGATGGGGCTTCTTCTGGGGAGCGAGGGGGTAGGATTCCCGGAGAGCTTTGAACAATTCGAGGGCCTGAACGACGGGGAGCTCATTCACGGATTGCAGGCCGCTGGCTTTCAACCGGTCGGACAGAATGACGCGTCTCTTGTGCTCCATGTCCACTTTGGTAGTGGTAGTGGTGTGGACGGACTTGGTTCTGGAAACCAGCTTCAAGTTCGTCAGGTTCCACATCGGCTTTTTGCCGTCCAAGACAGCATCGCCTTCCTGGTGATGTTTCTCGGCGGTGTCGCTGTCATTCTTCATGGTTTTGTCGGCGGCGGGTTTGTGAATGCCGCTATGGCCGCTGGGAGTGGGATGGGGCTTCTTCTGGTGGGCGAGGGGGTAGGACTCCGGGTGGGCTTGGATCCATTTCATGGCGGCGACGATGGAGAGGTTGTCATCGGGATCCAGGCCTCCAGCGATCAACCGGTCGCGCAGTGTCTCCTTTCCGGTAGTTTTGTCGGCCATGTTTCTGGGAACCGCCTTTTTCTCATCATTCTGCTTTTCGCCATCCGTGACAGCTTCGCCTTCCTGCTGACGTTTCTCGGCGGTGTCGCTGTCATTCTTCATGGCTGTGTTGGCGGCGGGTGTGTGAATGCCGCTTGCGCTGGGAGTGGAATGTGGCTTTGGGTGGTCTTGGATCCATTTGAGGGCGGTGATGATGGAGTCGTCATCAGATTGCAGGCCTCTGGCCATCAACTTCTCCTGCAGCGTCTCCTTCTTGGTAGCTTTGTCGGCCATTTTCTCTTTGTTTTGATGGGGCGTGAGTGACTTTACTTTCAGGATGGGTGCGAGGTGAGTGATGCGTTATAGAGGGGTCACTGGTGTAGGATGGTGGTCGTGGGAAAGGACATGGAACCTACCTGCCTGCCTGGTGACGAGAGGTCAAAGTGGTGAACAAGGAGACGATGGAGGGCACGCAGAACGCAAGACTAAGGTAGGTTTGATCCGGGTGTAGAGGTAGTGTCGCAAGTTTGGAAAGAGTTGCTGCACTGGAAAGATGCGCGTCACGATGGAGGGGTGAAAAGGAAGGAGCAGTTCGTCACTCTGAGAGTTCGGGGAAAGGAGAAACGTGTACCCGAAATCGGTGACTTGCACCAGGGGCACTGCAATGGCAAGAACGTCATACGCCACCTTGTAAATTCTGGTCTAAGCTCAGTTCCTGCTCCATCGGCATCGACATCAGATTGCTGCCTCCAGTCCTGTCCATGTCTCCACAGGCTACGACTGCGAAATTGCTCACACCCAATCCCTTGCACGCAGCGGTCGTTCTAGGCAAACGTGATCTTCTCCTTGACTGTGTGTGTAAAACCCGTGAGTGAGATGATTCCGAAGGCGTATTAAGAGTCAGAATGGACTTACCAGGATGCTTCGTAACCTGGACTTCTTCCGCCTGTTCAACGTACACCAAAGTGCCACCACCAACACTGAGCCTCGTACCGAAGAAAGTATTGGGACCCTCGGTCACGACGCGAAAGTCAGATTCCTCCTCCTGCTTCACAGGAACCATCCGCTTCAAAGGTAGTGACACAATTTCCACGCTCCGTTTCTACCTGGACCTTCCGCGCCTCCTCAACGCGAACAGTCGCAGCCTGAGTCACCTTCACCATCACAGACCCCTCAGTCTTAACGTGAATGATCGCCGGGCCTTCCAACACCCTGAACGTCGCGGCGCCGCTCGTGGTAAGGACTTTGCCCACAGTACCGGCGGATGTACCATGGGGCGGACCCTCCGCGATCTTTGCCAGACAACTGATGAAGTTGGCCAACCAAGCCTCGCGATCGGGATGGATGGTGTACATAATGCTGATTCTGTACACTCGGCTTCCCCAAATGGCGTTGATCTCTGTCTTTGCTTTCTGGATTTCGTCGTCGTGAGCCAGACCATCTCGAGTCTCCGCCAGCGCGGCAGGACGGGGACCACTCGGAGTACGCTCCGATCCATCATCTGTAGGCGGTCCCGCGACCATCATACCAAGGCACCGAATGAAGTGGATACACCACTCGTTGCGATTCGGGTGGTTGATGTAGGAGAGTATGATGGCTCTCTCCCTGGCTCTCCAGAGGATGCTGAGCTCATCGTAGTCCGCGCCAGACGACATCGGCATTTCGGCTGTATGGGTAGGCATCGTAACGAGCTGACGATGGGGTGTTGGTGACGACCGAAAACTGACCGAAAGATGAGTATTTGGGTCAAAGAAAGGACGAGCAGAAAGAAATGTCAAAGACGTACCTTGCCTGCGGTGAGGGACGGTGAGGGGATGACTGCCTCCTGGTGTAGAGGAGAAAGAGGCCTTTGGGAAGGCAGGGAAACACCAGGCGTTGGGGTGAAGCAAGGCTGTAGAAGCAAAACCCTTTACACGAGCGCGTTCGATTCGTGATGTATGAGAGGAATCGGGCAAAAGGAAATCTTTCAAGGTCAGGATTCCAGTCTTTGAGCTTGATGTGGGGGTCCCGGTGAGTGGGAGTTAGGTGAAGTGAAGGGTGCTTGTGTGTGAGAGCTGGTCTAGGCACCCAACAAATGTACAAATTGGTTGAGTGCTCGCCGAGGTAAGTCCTCGCACCGGATTATCCCTCGTCCGGGTTACTTCATATTTCTAATTCCATCCGATGTAGGTAAAAGTACCTGATACAACACTGCTGAAATTCTCGCTTCACTGCCCCTCGTGCTTAAGTAGATCAAAACACATTTCTTACCTGGAGCAAATCGTAATGTGGCTTATGAGTTCCTCAAACAATGCTTCTTGATGATCTCTACCAGTGAAGGTTCTCTCCATCTCCTGACATACCAGACACTTCCGCTTTGCTCGACCATGAAAGCCAGACTTCTCCTCGCCTCTTTTCCTCTCGCTTCTCCTTTGACTGCCGTCACCAAAGTCTCAAAGATAATCCAAGCCACAAGAATGCGTAATCCATATCGGTACCTACCTACCAACCTGTACGTGAGGCATCCTGCAAATATTTTGATCGGTTTTTCCGCTTCAAAGAACAACCAAAGCAAGCCAAAGCAACTTCAGAAGTAATGCACATATAAGCCGCTCCTAGACAGAATCAGTTGACTTCAACACATCTCCTTCCCCTCTCCACCAACCTCAAACGTGGTAACACGCGATTCGCCAAACGTCTCAACATAGACCTTCTTCGCATCTTGAAAGTAGACCGCAGCAGGCCTAGTCACGCTGACAACCACAGGACCTTCAGTCTTTATGCGCATGTTAACCGGGCCTTCCAAGACTTTGTACGTCGCCGCGCCGTTCGTGGTAAGGTGTTTGCCAACTGTTTCTGAGGAGTCCGACTCCGGGGCCTCATCTTCTAGTCTCTGCCGCTTTCTAGCAGTGTTCGAGGTCGAGCTAGCTTCCTTGGTATTGCTTCCAGTGGCTGACGGCACGGGAGTGACAGGACCCTCTACGATGCTTTGAAGGCAACGAATTGAGTGGTTTACCCACTCTTGGCTTTTGCCACTGTTGATGTAGGCGCGAACCATGGGGTCAAGCTGACCATGATTCTTCCAGAAATCTCGAAGCTGTTTAGAGGCTTCATCAAATGCCTTTAGATCTTTCGGTGTTTGGTGGTTTTCTGATGACATAATGGGCGGCGTATGGACTATAGTTAACCTGGAGTGAAAGTGAAGGTAGCAATTTGGTGACTGGTAGAGGTGACGGGTGGTGTGGTCGGTGGTGTGGTCGAGGCTTGAGATGGCCAAAGATGGACCGGAACAAGGACGAGGTGGGGGAGGAAGGAACTGTCTTGGCCCACAGCTTCATGGGTCCAATGCAGGGAAGTGAAGAGGGTAGAAAAGCTCTAGGCTTTACCAGTGAAAGCTCCAGGCTTTACCAGTGATGATGGTTCTTTCCCTGTATCGGACAACTTCAAGACCAATTTTTGACGGAAACAACGAACCTATCCGGTAGAAATTCGACCAGTGGGTCAATAAGGTTCCCGGCGTGGCTTCGTTTTCCACTACTAGTGATGATATCGGAATCTGGGTCACGGGACATATGGGGGATAAGAACCTCGAGGCTTGAAACGTCAAGGCAAGTACAGCAAAGAGGTAAATGGGAGATTTTGAATGTAGCATAACGAAGCGGGGACTTCACAGTCGTAGTGCCCACAGCCGGGCCGGCCGGCGTCATGCCCGAAAACTCGCAAGCACCTGTCACGGTGACGGTGTCGGTCGCAGGAAACTCCGGTCTTCATGTTCCAGAAGTTATAACAGCTGGTTCCTTCCACCCCATCATCTGCCGGGCGCTGTTTCCTGCTGGCACTGCTGGAAGACATGTTGGTTTCCGCTTCGTGATTGAAGCAGTTTGTGATCGGGTGCAGCCTCGGTCACAGTTGGTGCGGTTTCGGACCGCTGTCGTTCGTACCGAAGCGGGAATATAGGGAGGGCGTGAAGGCTTTGTAGGGGGTTTCAGGGGTCGGTTCGCATTAAAGCGAAGGTAGGTTACTAAGGCTTTGTACGTCAATTATAGTTTGTACTCTACACGGTACCTAATTGGTTAGATTTGGGTGTAAAATAATAAAAGCTAAAGACCCCTATAATGACCTTCTGGAGGCTATTATAGGGGTCTTTGGTTAGTGGTCTTTCTAGCGGTCTTTTAGGTGGTAGTCTAAGATTTTGACTTTAAAGTCCGGATGAGGGTATTTATAACCGTGCGAAACTTTTCGCGCGAAAAAAACTGTTACTAGTTGGAATCGAACTGGCAATTATAAGAGAGAGAGCGACGACAAGAACCATTAAGCTACTGGCCCAATTGATTGATCCGGCCTTCGATGACCTCATTGATATAGGGGGAGCGTTGAATTCCGGGAAAGAACCATCGTCGAATTTTTTTTTTTTTTTTTTTTTTTTTTTTTGGCTTTTGGACACTTTGGAATTTTGGGAAGGAGCGACCAACCAGCCTTCTATAAGAGACCGCTAGATCTTTAACTTTAGCGATCTCTTTAGGGAGCAAATGAGTTAACCAATTAGAATTCCCCATGTGTGCAAACTCTAGTTTGTTTGCAAACTCTATGCAGCATAACTACCATTTGAACCCCCCGCAAAGGCTTCACAATCTCCCTATTTTCCCGCTACGGTACTTTGTCTCTTTCCATCCTTGTCGGTAATTTGATCGTTACCGCTGCTTCCGTTGATCTATGAGAACCCTTTGAGTCTAGGAAGGCAGACGCTTGAACAGTGGTTGGTCACGAATATGCGGGCTGGGCCGGATCGGAGACGAAGTGGTCAAGTAACAACCTGAAGTTTGGCAGGAGCGTGACTGCGGGAGTGCGGGGCATCCATGTCGATGACAAACACGAAAGATGCATGCATTCACTGATGAGATCACTTTCATGTTTCTGTCATTCACCGGTTCGCAAATCGCACTCAATCTTCCATTCCCATTTTAGTTGGCGCTATGTGTTCTGGCACAAGGGTTGACTTCTTGAACTTTACCCTCTGTCCGTTCCCATTAACTTCTGGACCCCTTCACCAATACCATTCCCCACGTCTGAATTCCCTCTTCTTCCCTCGACTGGATCCGTCAAGTGTGTTGTAAGAGGTGTGTATATTTGCGTGACATTCTTCGTGGTTCTTGCTGCTGATGGGCGGATTTGACTGTTGAACTTGTGGTAGCATGCGCCAAGACTCAATGAGATCGGGCGCTATCGTTGTCGCTGCGAGGTGTTGAGGGGTGCTGATAGTGCATTAACATTATGGTAACTTCCCCACGCTCATGCTGCGCAGCGATACCGAACCAGGCTAGTTGCTTGAGGACGCCTCGGTGGACTTGCTAGCCTCAGTGGACTGGTCAGTCTCGGTGGAATTGCCAGCACCGGTGGGCTTGCTTGAGGACGCCTCGGTGGACTGGTCAGCATCGGTGGACTTGCTGGAGGAGGCCTCGCCCTCGGTGGACTTGCTGGAGGAGGCCTCGGCCGACCTGTCGTAGTAGACATTCTTCTTCGACAAAACCCTGCCGTTAATCAGTCCATCGACCATAACCCTGGGCGAGCTGATGACATGGAAGGTACAGGTGCCCAAGCCTCCAGTGCTCAGCAGACTGTCGCCGTCGACCTCGACATGAAAGACAGCAGGGCCTTTGATCACGTACTGGGCCAGACCCTGGGACTTGAGAATCTTGTCGTCGTGCTTCTCCGGGGGCGGGCCTGCCATTGCCTTTGCAATGCAGCTGTCGAAGTGCGCCTGCCAGGCAATAGGATCCTCGGACGCGGCAAACTCCTGGGCGAGGCCTTCCTTCTCCCACGACCACTTGGCATCGAGCTCGCGGAGGGCAAGCTCCTCATTGATCTCGATCCGCGTCTTGTTGAGAGTTGACTCCATTGTTGAGAATGGCGTGATTTGTGACTCGAGGATGAGGAAGGCTGGAGGGCTGTTTTTTTTCGCAGTGGCCACTGGATCAAGGGATGTTGCTCGATGAAGAAGAGGGAAAGTTTGGAATTCCAGGAAAGAGGTCGAAGTGTGCGCTTTTATAGACGACAGGAAAGGTACCTAGAAACCGGCAGGCACCTCGAGGCTGGCGTCATATCTGTGGCGGGAAACCGTATCTCTACCCTTCACTGGCACATCCATTTGCTCAGCCGTGCGCAAAGCCGGTCTGATGTGGAACTACATGGAATTTTGGAGAGAAACGACCCAGTGAGGGTCCCACACGGCAGGAGGCGAGCAGCTGGTGGGCAAGTGTGTTCGGTCAGACCGTCAGTCACGGGCCATCCACCGAAATTCACGTGGGGCTACAACGAAAGTTTGGGGCGTGAATTGCACTTCACCATTTGTTAGGAGCTCCTTCCATTGCACCTTCGACCTCTTGGGTTTTCATGGGCAGAAAGTAATGCTACTTATGAGGATGAACAACCTGTATCACCCATATCGAGCGTAGCATTGCTCATTCTCTGTTGCTTTGTTGCAAGTTGATGTTCTCTAGGTTTTCCCGTATCTAGAAGATCCAACCAGGTGCATTATGAATGGCAACCAACATTGAATCCGAGCAATGGTGTGCATGAGCTCCGCCAACTTCGCCTTTGTCATCTTCATTAACGGGAATATAGGGGTCTGTAGAACGCTTAATATATCTTAACCGTATCACAACGCTGTTAACCGTGGGCCAACGCTCTTAAGCGTTGAGATATCTTAAGCGTTGAGAATTCCTAACCGTTAGGCTAGGAGCGGACGCTAAGACTGTGTTTGTTCCCGTACTTTTTTGTTACAGAAGGACCTGTCGTATATCCTTATACGCCGCGCACGGACCTCGTTCTAAAATCCGTCGTATATCCTTCTATACCCCCCTCGTATAGCCGCTATACTACAAATCCGTTTGTTTTGACCAAGATTTTGTTTACTTTTGTATACTATACATGGTATTGTAGTTTCAATATCCAAGATAATTGCCGCTATACTTCAAACTTGGTTATTAATAATAATAAAGTTAATAATAAATAGTAAATAGAATATATAAATATAAGGGGAAGCCTATAAATATATTACTAATTTAATTTTCCTTCTTTATTCTTTGATTATTATAGTTATTTATCGAATATATTAATTAATTGATTCGTTAATCCATTTATTTTAAATCGATTCTTTTATTATACCGCCTAAATATAAAAAGGCATTATTATTTAGCCCTATTAAATTTACTAAAAGGGTTAATAGTAATCCCTCTATTATTTTTAAATCGAAGTTCTAATTAGAGAAAGAATCCGAATCTATTAAATCTATTAAATTTACTAAACCCGCTACTTCTTAAATTAAGAAAACTTCTAATATATAAGTTACTATTACCCTATTAACTCTTTTATTAAGCGGTAGGCCCCGTCGCTCTAATACCTCCCAGGTATTATTTAATTGCTTAATTAATAATAAAATTCTAAACTTTAGGTTTATTAATAATAAGGAGGATAGCGAAGAATAGGATAATAATTAGGAAAATAATAAATTATCCGGGTATTCCGAAGATAACGAAGATAATAAGGATAATGAAAATAATGAAAATAATAAGGATAATGAGGATAATAATAATAAAAAGGTATAAGAGAGGCGGGATAACCCCGAGGCGGCTACCGAAGAGGATACTAAAATTACTACCGAAACGGTCGAAGTTTATAAAGAAATTAAAATTCTTAAGAATAAGGATAATTATAAAAAGTATATTAATGTAAAGTTACAGTACAAATGGGTGAGAACACGTTTAATATACGATGTTGGGTCTATTCTAAGAAGTAGATTTTAGCCTGGCCGGTAGAGAAATGTCCGGCCAAGCTTAAAGGGTTTTTATCCTTTGTACGAGCCCTTGGTAAACCCTAGTAGGCCCGGGACTCGGCGCCCTGTCTCCGACCGTGTGCCCTATTATTATCGCCCGCTCTATTGCTTATTATAGTTATTTACTATAACGTTCCGCTCTTCGGGCCTAGTTTTTAGGCCCTCTTATACGATAACCTTATAATTATCCCCCCCTCTAATAACTATAGTCCCTTATAGTTTAGTCGTATAATACAGGATATATACGATAGATAGATAGATGGATAGCATCCTTTATGCCTGCCCTAGAAGGCCTACCTTCCAGAACCCACCGGCAGGCACCGGGCCGGCCTTACCGGCCTTACCAGCCTTATTAAGCTACAAAGGTTCTTACAACCTTTGTAACAGCCTTTACCAAAGCTACCATTTACCAATAAGAAAGATAGAGCCTTCTAGAAGCCTTACAATCACTTACTTAACTAGACCGCACGGCTCCCCTCCAAACGGCCTACTCCTTTCCTTCTACATTACGCTTTCCTACACTAAAATACCAGAATATAAAGTCTTCTACAGGAAATACCAGACTTCCACATTAAATAGTAGCTACAACTTCATAATTAAATTAACCGCCTACGATTTTTTAAACGTTACAATTAACTAACTACCTATATTACAATTAACTAATATCTTTACTATTACGCACACATATACCCAATACCCCTCTAATATTATTTAACTAAATCGTAGTAAGCTATTTACGGAACGAAAGTATTACCGACTTTTTAATACTATTTAATTAAATTATAATAGACTAAACGTAGAATATAAATTAAACCCTTTATTAAATACCGTCTAACTAAATCGTAATAAGCTAAACGCAGAACGAAGAAAATTTCCGTTCGAACTTTAATCATTTTAAGTACCATTTAGCTAAATCGTAGTAAGCTAGAAATAGAAAGAAGCTTCATTTAAAAACCCCCTATTACTTCGTTATTTAGAACGATATTTTTGGAAAATTCGCTCGATTCCATCACTACCCCTCTCGCAAGCCTTTACTTCTACACCTTCCCTACCCCAACGAAAATTAATTTACTAGAAAAATAGCAGCGCACTTTTACTACTTAAATCCGGATTCTTCTAACGCTAAAGGTTTCCCCCGCTTTTAAAATATAATAAAATAGCGGTTCCCCTATTCTATCACAATCAAATTTAATACATCAAAAATTTACTTCACGAAACTAAAATAGTTAACCTACTAAATAACGGACTTCCTAAGCAACCTCTCGAAAAGTAACCTCCCGAAAAGTAACCTCCCGAAAGGTAACCCCTACCCTTAAAAAACTTATTACTATAGCATTATAAATACCCGCCTAAACTAAATACGCCCTTACCACCCGAAAGCAACGTAAAAAGCAAAGGCCTACTACGTAGGCTATTACCCGGAAATAAACCCGACGTTCTACTATTTAAACCCCCACCTAAAAATAAACCCCAATAATAACCTAAGATACGAGCCTTCTCGAAATTATAAACAGAGGGCGGAATATTATAGGATATAGAATAGGAAAACGAACCGGAGGACTAGGAAGATAGAAATTTAGGAAGGGAATTAAAAATAATAAATTTACCTAAGGAAGAACTACTACAACCGAAAGTATAGCTAAATAACTATAAAAATAACAAACCTTCTATCCTTTATATTAAAAATTATATCGAAAAATTATAATAAGATACCTAACGTCTAAAAAACAATAAAAACAACTAAAGAATTACCACGTTAAATAAATAACTAAATAACCACTTAGCCGAATATAACGTATTAAATACCCCAAAATTTAAATTTAACTAGCGATTAATAAGTATTTCTACATCCTATAAAAAAGCTAACGAAAACGCTACCGCGCGGATAGACGCATTAAATTAATAAATCGATAAAATAAATATATACTTAGCCGCCCTTAATAACGATATTATAATATAGAATAAATATATTAAAATAAATAGGGAATTGAAACAAAAAATAAAAAAATTAGAAAATACCGTAGAAGCATTAATAAAATATATAAAAGACAATTAATTTACCGGTAAATAACGAAACTTATAATTAAAAGGATTAACGAAATTACCTTTTAATAGATTTTAAACTCCTAGCAAATCTAATAATAAATATAAAAATAATTTTAATAACTTTAATAACTTCGGTAATAATAATATAGCGGACGATACTACTATTACCCCCAATCTTACTAACTTACCTAACAATATAAAAGCTTTATTCGCCCGTATTATAAATACCCTCTATAAAGAGCCTAATTTTACCGAATTTACTAACCGGTTATTAACCGCGTAGAGGGTTTCTTAAACCCCGCCCCCTAACAATAATAACCTTAGCAACGCCCTATCCTCTAGAGACAACTATCTCCATAGAAAAAATATTAGCCAATTTCACCCCTATTACAAAGACCCTAACGACTTTAAAATAATATTTAATAATAAAAATATAATTTATACTAATATTTTCATCTTTATTAATCGTATAAAATTTTTTACAAAAGACCCTATTTTAAACAAAATAACCGAAAAATAAATTTTAATAATATTTCAAACTCTATTTAATAGTACCGCTACCCATTAATAAACTAACGAAGTCACCCCTAATATTCATTACAACCTACACCTAAACGGATTAGGCAATTTAATAAACGTTTTAACCGGACAATTTACTCCCGACTCAACTACCGCAATACGTAAATTTATAAACGCTACCCTCCATTTAAAAAACGTCGTTAAAAACGATAACGCCCTTACTAAATTTATCCAAATAAAACTTCGCTACGCCAAAGCTATAAATATCCTAAATAAGGACAGTAACAATTAATATAGAACTATAGTCCAAATCTGGTCTAACTTCGACGTAAACATCCAACACTTCCTTACCCCGCCCCCCAAAAGAAGCGACCTTTACAACTATATACAAACCCTTAACGAATCGCATACCTTACTATATATTACGGCCTTCGATTAATACCCTTACTTAATATATAAATTATATAATTTTAATTCAAAGGATTCTAAAGACTCTAAGGACTCTAAAAACGATAAAAATAAACAATTATATAGAAAATAGGGCCGCTCCAACTCCTTTTCCCAAAACAATAACCACTCCAATTACTAGAATAATAGCCGCCAAAGAAACAACAACCGCCATAGAAATAACAGCCGCCACCGGGACAATAACCGTACTAAAAACGATAATAAATTTCGAAACTAATCCCGGGACCGCTCTAAAAATTATTATAAAGATTACAATAAACCCCGCGATAAAATCTACTTTATAAAGGACAATTCCCCCAATTTATTAATTATAGACTTAAACTATTTCATCTTCGACGTAAAATCTATATATAGTAAATACCTAAAATACTTCGACTCCTACACTATAACTAAGGCCTATATTTATAAATACCGCCAATCTACTATTACTAAGACCGAAGCTAAGAGAATTAACGAAAATTCAAAGACTAAGTATAATTATTACAACGCCTAATTCGATTCTAAGAATAAACTCTTTAACTATTTACGCAATTACCGGGAATTAAAAAAAGCTAGTAACGAACCCCGCGTCCATTTTATAAAATACCGTATTAATAATATTCCCTTATACTCCTTCGTTAACTACGCCGCTAACCCCTCCGGTTATACTATTAAGGAAGCCCTAAAAATCAATAAAAAAAACGTAGAATAGAACCCTCTCTCTAACTATACGTATTTACGCATCGATATTAAAACGCGCCTTAATAAGCCCCGCATCGAAATATATATTAACCCCGGTACTAGCCGCTCAATAATAAATAGAAACTTACTAGAAAAACTTAAGCATTCGATTACTACCAAAATAGTAAAACAAATTCGCAAGATTAGCAGTAACTCGACGATTAAAGAATAGGCAATATTCTAGATCTACCTAATCAATACTAATACTAATAATTACCCTACCCTAATAAAGGTAAAAAAATCCATTTAGGTCGTCAATAAATTTAAAGCCAATACCCTCTTCGTAAACGATTTTATAAATTCGAAAAACAGCGTAATCGATTACGGCCGGAATAAGGTAACTTTTATTAAATTCGATAATTTCTCCATTAAATTTATAATTAATAAAAAATTCAATCCATACTACCGGAAAGTAACCGCTATAAGAAATACTATAATTAGACTAGGGTAATAGGCGTATATCCCCGTTAATTATAAACTATTACCGTCCGGCCGCTACTTTACCTTTAAAACTAAATACCTTAACGCCTTCGACACTATTATTATTAATAAAACCCCCTAAGTAATTTTAATTTAAAATAATAACCCCAATACAATCTTAACTATTCCAAAACGGATTCGGATTAGAACTATCTAAAAATACAATAATAAATTATATATAGCCGTAAATTAGACGGACTTAAATATTATAAACGATACGGATAAAGACCAAAACTAAACACTATACGGTAATAATAACCTAAGAGACCCAAAGGACCTTGGCATTAATAACCAAGACCCTAATTCGGACGACGATAATTGCCCCCGAATATTAGAAAAGCATTCGCCTTTAAAAATTAAAAAGACCGCTAACGAGCCAGAAATTATAATAAGTAATAGTATTTATATTTACGCAATTAATAAAAACCTAATAGAAAAATTCATAAAAATCGTTATTAAATACCCTTATTTATAAGAAAAAAGTAATACTATCGATATACCCGAGGCCGAAATAATAAAGATCCCACTAGTCGAAGGTTAATAAAATTAGAAGACCAATACACATTTATATCCTTTAAATCGCAAAGACCAATAAATTATCGATAAAATATTTAATAAACTTCGCAAATATAATAAATTAAACGATTATAACGAAGCAATACTATTCTCCCACTTTATCTTCGTCATTTAATATACAATTAAAAATAAGTCTAAAGGCCGCCCTATCGTTAATTTACAATCCCTAAACAAAATCTTAATACTAAATAACTACCCCTTACCCCGCCAAAAAATAATTATCGCAAGGATAAAAGGAAAGAAATTCATTACTATAATCGATACAGTCTCCTTCTTCTACTAATTCGGCGTCTAGCCCCCACATTAGAATAAACTAACTATAATAATTCATAGAAGCTTCGAAACCCCTAAAATTACTCTAATAAATTACTACAATTCCCCAACCTATATACAACGCTTTATAAACCAATTCCTAGGCCCGCATTCCGATTATTATTACGCCTTTATTAATAATATTATTATTACTTCCAATATTACCAAAGAGTACTTACATTACTTCAATACTATTTTCGTACTCTTCAATAATAAAAATATCGGTATTTTACTTAAAAAATCCTTTATTAGCTTCCTAAATATCGAACTCCTAGGATTCCGCGTCGACGCTCTCGGCCTTTCTACAATAAAATAACAAATCGAAGCTATAATAAATCTCGATTTCCTAAATAAGTTTAACGCCCTTAAATAATATATTAATAATAATAACTTTCTTCAATACTTCGTTCTATACTACGCACAATTAATTAAACTAATATAAAAGTATAAAGTATCGTTATTAGCCGAAGGAAAAAAGGAGGGAGCCCTAATCACCAAGAATCTAGGAAAAAGAATTATTTATTATAATAGAACTACGTACCAGCCAACTAAATAGGAATTCAAATCCTTCAAAACTATCCAAACTACCATTTACAAAAAGAATAGTAAGGGGAATATTTTATACTATTTAAATATTATTCTTCAATTATTTATATAATTAGACGGATCGTTAGAAAGAAACTTCGGAATAATAATCTTTCACCTAAAGGCTAAATACGAATAAACTCTAGACACTATTATCCCTTTAAATATAATACTCCCTATAATATTCTTAAATCGTTATTTAACTATAGTAGAATTTCGCTATAGCCTATCCGAACTCAAAATAGCCTACCTCGTCTAAGCAATAAAGAAGCTTCGTACCTATATCCACTCCTCTACCCTACCCGTTATTATATTAACTAACTACACAACTACTAAAAGAATTGTTAAATAAACTACCCTCTAAACGACTTCAATAAATAAAGTAAATAAACAGTTTATTAATACATCGGTTTACTTATTACAATACAACTTTAAAATTTACTATATCGCCGGCAAATTCAATTTCATTCCCGACGCCCTAAATCGCCTACATTATATAAAAAATAATAGTAACTTAAAAGGAGAGGTAATACTCAATACTATATAATTCGCAATAGCCAAACCCCACATAGACCCCAAAATAAAGAATAAAATTATTAAAAGATATATTAATAATACTAAATTTAATAAGATATTAAAAGACTTATTAGAAATAAAGTCTACCGAAGACGATAGAACTATTTACCGTCCGGGGTACCTATTTTTAATAACTGCTAACAGTTTGATTTACAATATTAAAAGTAAAGAAAAGCACCTATACATCCTATACCCTTACGTTTAAGATATTTTAGCAGCCATTTACAACGAAAAGCACTACTTCAACAGAAATAGGATACTCTACGACCTTCGAAGCATTACTATTAATAATAAAATATATTTTATTAAAAAGTACGTATAATATTATCCAATATACTAATTAAATTAAATAAATAGAATATAGACTATTAGTAACTACTAACCTATTAAAACCGAAACTCCTCCTATAAATATTATTACTATTAATTTCATTATAAGGCTACTAGAAGTTAAAGCCGAAAGCACGCTATAACAATTATCGAAAAGCTCCTTCGATTCTATAATAACAATAATATACCCCAATTCCAAAAGAAGCCTATTAATTCCCGGTTATACTACCTATACAGCCGAAGAATAGGGCCTCGCACTTATAAAATACCTAATTATCTCCGATTAGGGCGTCCCAATAAGCATTATTTCCAATAGAGACCGTAAATTCATATTAAATCTTTAGAAAAGTATATAGAAAATATAGGGCACTAAATTAATAATAACAACGGCCTACCATTCACAAGGCAACGGCGGCTCGGAGTAAAAGAACTAGAGAATCGAAATCGCCATCCGATTCTATTACTTTAAAAACCCCGAATTTCCCTAGACCGATATTATTTTACCTTTTTAATAGAACTTCAATAACGCTTACTCGGACGCCATTAAATCGTTACTATACGAATAATTCTTTAGATTTAAGCTCCGAAGACCTTTAGACGCCTTCGTTAGAACCTAGCCCAAAAATAATACCATCCTTAAAAAATACCTTCACTAAAATGCCTAACTAATTATAAACTTCGCCGCTATACACACTAAAGCGAAATATAACGAATATTATAAAGATTTCGAATTTAAAATCGGCAATAAAGTCTTCCTCCAACTTTATTACAACTATTATCTCCCCGGACAACCGTTACACAAATTCTCGTAGTAGCGATTTAAACCCTTTACTATCTTCGAACGTATTAGTCGTTTAACATACTATTTAGACCTCCCGGACAATATAAAGATCCATCCTATTATATCCTATACTTATTTCCTACCAATTCCTAAGGAGGAAAATCCTTTTAACTAATATATTCCGCTACTAAACTTAATCGAGGACTCTTAAAATAAAGACGATTCTAACGAGGAAGGAGATAAGTACGAAGTAAAGATCGTACTTTACCACCGCCTCGAAGGACTATACAAACTAAAATATTTAATTAAATAGAAAGGATAAGGAAATAAATATAATACGTAAATAACCGAATACTAATTGAGGAATTGCGCGGAATTAGTAAAGGAGTATTAGGCTAAATAAAGAGGCCGTCCCGGAGAATCTACTCCAAGCACTCGCTAGGGAAATCGTAGCATTAACCGCTCTAACCCAGCGCGGCAAAGTAGTCGTAGCGCTCGTACTCGCCGTAGAGATTCAGCTAATTGGGCAATGGATAATTTGGACGATTTGGAGGATATGGATTGGAAAAAGATATATAGATTTAAAATAAAATAATTACTAAAGATAGTAATAGTTTCTTTGTAAGGCCGGAACTTAATATAGGATATATACGATAGATAAATAAATGGATGGCATCCTTTATACCTGCCCTGGAAGGCCTACCTTCCAGAACCCACCGGCAGGCACCGGGCCGGCCTTGCCGGCCTTACCGGCCTTATTAAGCCACAAAGGTTCTTACAACCTTTGTAATAGCCTTTGCTAAGGCCACCATTTACCAGTAAGAAAGACAGAGCCTTCTGGAAGCTTTGCGGTCACCTACTTAACTAGACCGCACGGCTCCCCTCTAGACGGCCTGCTCCTTTCCTTCTACATCACGCTTTCCTACACTAGAATACCAGAATATAAGGTCTTCTACGGGAAATACCAGACTTCCGCATCATCGTATTTTTCTTAATTTTAAAGTATAATTTAAGTCGTTTGACTTCTTCGCTACCTAATATAAGTAGGTCCTTTATCGGCGACCGCTCGCCCTTATTTATTATTTTATAAATACGTTTATTATATTACGTTATTCCCCCTCCGGTAGCGTTTGGCCTTTTAAGCGTCGGTCTTGCGCTATTATTATTTTAAGTAATTAATTGCGCTTTCTTTTTTATAAAAGGTATAAGGAATTTTCTTCTTCTCTTCCTTCTTTCTCTTTTTTATTTATTATTATAATTATAGTTAATTCTTATTATTTTAAACCTATTTAGGAAACGGCTTTTACCAATCCCGCGGCGCTTATTATAATTTTTAAAATTAATAGCTTTTTGATTTCGCTTACCGAGCGAATTTTACGCCGCTACCTTTATAATCCCGAGAAGGGATTTCCGTTTATTTGGATTAATATAAGTATTTTTATCCCGAATATACTTTATCGGCGAACCGTCGGTCCTAATTTACTCTTTTAAAATAATAATATTGGCCTTTATAATATTTATTCTACTACTATTTATTTTAATATATTATTCCTTTATTATTAGTAAACCGACGACTTTAATATAGGTTATATCCGTTATTAAATATAGAAATAGGCTTATTACCTTGTAAATTACTTTTTATTTTTATAAATATTTTAACGGCTAATTATTAACGGCGTAAATTCCGTTTGAGTATTTAGGAATATTTTAAGCGTATTAATATTATATTTTAAATATTCTCCGCTATATTTATTATTATTTTAAAGAAATACCTAATTTCCGAACCGGCGCTGACGATATAGAAGAATATATTAAATTTAATATTTTTAAGGGCCGATATTTTATTAAGGCTTTTTATAATTACTTAGATAAGTTTTTAAAGGAGTACGTTATTGTCTGTAATAAATTTAAAGTTTATTTAAGTTACCTTTTCGAAGAGATACGTAATATTCGGCGTATATTCAGCGCGTTCGCTTTAATCTTTTTCTTAGGCTTCAATTTTATTATTAATTATAAGCGAAATTAATATATCGAAGCGATAAAGATTTTTAATAAAAGTTTTCCCTCTACCAATTAAGCTTCCGGCGCTTTGATTTCCGCTAGTTAGGCGCTAGATTAATTTATTACTTGGCGTTAATAGGAATTTTCGAAGTTTTAATATTATTCTTAGCTTCGTTAATAGGTTTCCTTTTATAACTTTATTCCTTCGTACGCTAGTATTCGTATTATTATTTATAATATTTTTAATATCAGTATTAAATTGCGTCCTCCTTAGTTTAATTTATATTAAGGGATTAGTCCTTATATTACCTACCTACTATTATTATTAGCGTTTAATTATTTAAATAATTTTATTATCCTTTTTAACGTTTTTAATAATAAGGATAATAAAGACGGTTATTAGTTGCCGAGAATCCGTCCCGATAACTCTATCCTATACTCTATATATTTATTAGAAAATTATTTCCTGTATATTTTGCCGATTCCTTTCGAAATTAGTAACGAAGTTACCCGTTAGCGCCTTTTTTAATTTTATAGTACTATTACTATCTTTAAATTAGCGGACGTTAATATATTTAATATTTTATTTATAGAAGGTAGTAACGATTATAATTTTATCGTTATTAATAAGCCTTTTGAAAATAATAATAATTCTTTAGGTATTAGTAGTTCGGTGTCCGAATATTTTTTTAATTTACTTGAATCGGAATTTTTGGGCCCCGCTTCTTTTAATTTTATTAAGAGTCTTTCGGTTTATTAGAATTCTAATTTTAATTCTTCTAATTCTTTATCTCCGAATTTTAATAGTTTTAATAGTATTATTAATAATTATCCGATATTAATAAATTTAATTAAATCGTTTAATAATAATTTATCGGCCTTTATTCCGGTTTCGCTACGTTCCCCGTCCTTAAGACCTATTTTTAATTTTTTATATATTTATAAATTTATATTTATCTTTAGGCGCGGATATTCCCTTATTAAGGATGGTAGTAAAGTCCTTCCTAATATTATTCCTTAATTATTAGTAAATTATATTAATAGCCTCCTTAAAGCTTTTATTAATAGTAATATTAATATTAAGCGTTTATTTAACCTTTATAATTCTAATTATATTTTCTATTATTACGATTTTGAGGCGAACTTTCTTATTAAACCTTTATTATTGCGCTATAAAATTTATATTTTACTTTCTCTTTTTATTTGTAGTTCTTTTTGGGCAATTCCTATTATCCTTAATAATATAGTTTCTTCTTCGAATTTAAATTACGCTTTTAAGGTTGTTGACGAGGCGGCGCTAATTATTATTGCGGATATATTAGATCCCGATTATACTAATAGTAGTCCCCTTTTTAGAAAGCGTTATAGTTTTAAGGTTTTAATCCTTTTTATTAAACGTTTTATTAACCGGATTTTATTTTTAATCATTTAATTTATTATTACCCTAATAATTGCCCGCCTTTCTTTTACCGTTGAATATACGGTTATAGTTCCTTTACTTTAATTATTTATATTTAATATTATTATTTCGATTATTATTTAGGTTATCCCTAATATACTGGGTTTACTTTTTAGTTCTAAAGTTATATTTTTTATTACCCTTCTATTAGTTTTAATTAATTTTATTAATCCTCCCTCTAATTTATTACTAGCGGTCTTTAAGAATACCTTTATTTAAGAACGCTTTTTATTTATATATTTTATATTTTTAATATATAGTAGAAATCCCGAAGTTATTAATTTTATTAATTATATAAGCTTCTCTTTACCCGCGGTAATTTTTCCCGTTGCCTTTCCTTCGGTTATAATTACTCTAATTATAATTACTCCGATTATAATTATTCTATTTACAGTATTAAAATTTAAATTCTTAAGAGAAGTAGTTAAAGAATTTATAGAGAGCCTTCTTATTACGGCCTTCTATTATTTCCCCTTCGTTTTTTCTTCGAATAATACAATTGCGGGTCTTATTAGCGGTAATTCGGCGGTTCCTTCGGTTTTGGTAGTAAAGGCCGAAACCTTTATTATTAATAATTTTTAGTAAGTTTCGTTCCCTTCGGTTATAATTAAACGTAAATCTATTGGCCCTATAAATAATTCTTATATTACCGGCTGGCGGCCTATTATTATTAAGAAAAGTAAAAGTAAAGCGGTATTTAAGGGCGTGGTTTTTATTAGTATTTCTTTTAGTAGTACTTTAATATTTATATTTAATTAGAAATCTTCTACGCCGAAGATTCGTCCTAATAAGAAGGTTATTATTCGTAAGAGTTTTATTATTTTAATTATTACCGAAGGAACTTTTATAGGATTTTATTTTGAATTTAAACCCTTATTTCTTATTATTAAGTATCCTATAATCGTTTCGTTTTTAAGTACGGTAGTATCCTTAATTAAATTATTCCGTCGCTATTCGTATTATAAATACTACGCTTCCGGGTAAGTTACGCCCGGCAATCCTTTAAAGAAGTGGAAATAGTAATTATCTTATAGTAATCCCTTAATTTTTATAGTCCTTACTTTATATAAAGTTTAATTCTTTAGTCGCTTCTTTACTGAGTATTATTCGGCGTTCCTCCGGCGGTTTATTATTTAGTATTATTATATATATAAATTCCCCAGTTTATAGAATTTTACGGATTTCGGTATTTTATAATTAGTTTTTTAAATAATTAATTCTAATATATATATTTAATTAATCGTCCTACTTCTTATAATACTTTTATTTAGCCTTCTAATACTTAGAGAGCGCCTTCTACGCGCCGTAGAAATACTCTTCCAATTCCTAAATATTATATTCAACGGGCTAACCCGCCTATTTAATTAAAAATTTCTATTCTATCCCTTCTCCTTTATATTTTATTACTTCCTTTATTTCCTACTTTTTTTATTCGTTTACTAGCTCTAATAACAGTATATTTTCGGTAATTTTATTCCCTATTTTTTAAGGTTCGAATAGATTTATAAGGAAGATATTATATATCCGGCTATATTATATAAATAAAATAATTTAGTATATTTATAAATTAATCTTTTTAATAATTTTTATTTTAATAAACGTAGGGGTTAATTTATAATTTTTAAAATAGAAATTCTTTATAAATAATCTTATTAAATTTCTAAATTAGAATTTTATCGGCGTATATTATTTATTATACTCCTTCTATTGAATTTAAATAGCCTATTCTTAATAATATTTTATAAATCTATATATTTATTCTATTTTTTAAAGTTTATTCTTTATTTTCTAAACTTGTAATTCGTTATAGCCCTCTATATATTCGACTATACGAAGGTAATATCCGAATAGGGCTTCGAACGGCGAAATTCTAATAATAGAATATATTGAATTATTATAAACGAATTCTATTTTTTGTAATTTATAGTACTATAATAGCGGGTCTCCTTTTAAAGCGTTAATATAGAGGATTTTTTCTAAAGTTTAATAGAGACGTTCGGTTTAACCGTTTATTTATAGGTAGAAGGCGGTAAATAATCGACGTAAAATGCTTCGTATTTTAGTAAATTCTTTTTAAAATTTATTTATAAATAATTTATCCCGATTATTAACGATCCTTAAGGGGGAGCCGAAATAGTATTCGATATATTTATAAAGGAGGTTGGCTATTATTATTATATTTAGGGTTTTAATTATTAGGATAAATAGTTTTATCTTTATAAACCGATCGATAATAATAAGGATAGTATTATATATTTTATTATTAAATTTTTAATTCGGCGGTAGGCCGGTAATAAAATCGATATTAATTTCCTAGAAGGGTTATTTTAATAGGAGTAAAGATTGGAAATTTCTATAGGGTTTATATTTAGGGCGTTAAATACCCTAGTATAATTCGTATTGAATAATATATTCCTTTACGTTTAATACGAGGTTTTTTTAATAGAATTTCCTTTTAATTAATTTTAAAGTTTTAAAAGTATTTATATAACCGGCCTTTAAATTATTATAATAAATACGTAGAATCTCCTTATATAATAATCCTTTATTAAGGATTATTAATTATTCTTTAAAGTAAAGAACCCTTTAGTTATTTAATTTATAACCCTTAATTATAAAGCTTTTAATTCGTATAGTCGCCACTAAATCGGTAATATTAGGATCCTTAAACTAAAGCTCCTTTATTATAGTATAAAATTCCTAGTTTATTTATAATACGAAAGGTAATTCTCTATATATTAATTTGCGAGCGATCTTTTTTAGGATGGTTTAGAGAAATAGATTATCCTTAGGGTTAAGTATAAATATTTATAGTCCCCGACCCGTGGCCGATTTAATAATTCTCTTAATTTATTTAATAAATATATACGTTACCAATTTTTCATTATATTAGTACTTTATTTTAAAATTAAATTAATTTCTATAGAATATTAATAATTATTAGACTAAACCGAATTTTTTTTAGAAGGTCGGTAGAATATTATTATATTTTATTTCCCTTTTTATATAATTTAACCTCTTAAATAGCCCGTCTATAGAGTTCGCGGCGCTTAGCCGATATTTTACGTCGAAGTCGAATTATAATAGCCGATATATTTATTATACTAGTCTCCTTCGGAGGTCTTTCGCCGGGGATTCTACTACTCTTATTAAGGTTTAGTAATTTATAAGGATTAAGAATCTTTCGGGGAGGCTATTTAGGTATTTGTTCTAATATTCTAAATTAGTTATAATAATAAAAAGTTTTTATTACCCTATATATTAGCGCCGCTCGGTATCCATTAACTTCTTCGAAAAGAATATTATTAAATATTATTAGTTATCGATTTACTAGGATAGGATATTAAAAATAATTTTAATTAAGGCGTCCGTTTCTATTCTTATTTTTTTAGAATAATTTTAATAGCGGAGAATAGGCGCCGATACGAAGGCGTCCTTTAATATTTAGAATGTTTTGTCGGCTTCTTTTAATTATTTGAATTATTTAGTTTTCTTCTTATTCTTATTCCCTTTTAATAAGTTTATAAGGGGGGCTATTAGTTTCGAAAATTTATAAATAAAGTATTAATAGAAATTGGCGAACCTAAAGAAGATTTGGATATTATAGTATAATTCTGGTATCGGCTATTCTTTAATCGAAGCGATTCGGGCCGGGTTTATTATAATTCCCTCTATCGTTATTTAGTAATTAAGGAAATTGATATACTCCTTATAGAATTTATATTTCGAAAGCTTAGCGTATAATTCGGCGTTCTTTAGCTATTTAAAGATAAATTTTAAATATTCGTTATATTCCTCTTTAATTTAGGAGTAAATTAAAATATTATTGAAGTATATAATATAAATATAATCTACTAACCCTATTAAAGCCTTATATATATATGCTTAGAACGTAGTAGGAGCGTTAATTAATTTAAATAATATTATTATATATTTGAAATATTTATATTTCGTTCTAAACGCAATTTTCTATTAATTTCCTTTTTTAATTCGAATATAATGATATATTTTTTAGAGGTCTACTTTAAAAAAGATTTTGGCGCCCGATAATTAATTTATTAATTCTCTAATTAAAGGTAAGGGGTACCGATTTTTAATCGTTATTTTATTTAAATTATAGTAATTTATATATAAATATAGGGAGCTATCCTTTTTTAATATAAATAAAATTGGCGATCCTGCCGGATTTTCGGAATATTTAATTCTTCTTATATATAAGTTTTCCTCTAAATATTTTTATAAAATATTTAATTAAATTTTAGAAAGCGGGTATATTGTCTTTATTAATATTTCTTTGCCTTCTATAATTCGAATTTTATATTCGGCGTTAAGAAAGGTCGGTAATAATTTAATACGTTTTTCCGAAAAATAGGATTCGTACCCCTTTAAAGCGGGTAGGATAATTGCCGTCCTATCGGCGTTATCCTCTTCTTTATTTATATTTTTAATAGTAGGCCCTATAGGGTTATATATAAATATAATATTTATAATAAAAATTCGATCGCTATATATTAATTTACGTATAAAAATCTTTAAGTCTATTATATATAGTCTATTAAATTTAAATTTATTAATACGTATATATATAACGATGTTTTCCGAACTTATACCCGGTATTAATAATAATAGCGGCGGTATCCTAATATTTCTACGGATTATATAGAAGAATTAAATTATTTTTCGCTTTTAACCCTTTTTATCTTTTAATTAGAAAGTAATTTCGAACGCTCTATAATACTTTATCTCTATTCCGTTCGTATTTATTAGTATAAGAATAATTATTATTACTATTTACTTTAATTTATACTTTTTAATAAAATTCTTATAGATTATATTAATATTTACCTTTATATTTAAGTTTATTATAACGTTTAATCGGCGTCCTTTCGGCAAAGTTACTATTATTATTATCTTAGTCGGGCTATTTCTTCCGGCCGTTTTAAATCCTTTAATTATTATAGATAACGATTTATTTATAGGGTTTAATTTTTTAGTAACCCTTCCGAATTAGAAATATAGTCCGAAATATAGTTATTATCCCTAAATTCTTTAATATTAGCGCTACTAATAACGTTTTAAACGCAGGCTCTATTACGGGATCTATTATTTAATTTATAATATCTTTCTATTTTAGCCTTTTTAGGGTAATTCTTAGAAAGGTATCCCTTTTCTTTATAATTATAATATTTTAAATTTATTCCTTTAGAATTTACTTCTATTCAGTCGGTAGATTAATCGCGCTTTTAAATATTATAGAAATTATTATAGGGTTTACCCGAGCGGTCTTTAAAATATTCTAACCATTCGGTATTGGAATTGTTTTACGACTTTTAGAATTATTAAAATTCTTTTCGTTTAAGCGAATCTCTTTGCGAATCTCTTTTACGCGAATTTTTCTTATATTCTTCCAATTATTAATTTAATACTTTTTAAGCTACATTTTAAGTATCTTCGATAAGAATATTTATATTTCGGAAATATTAGTATATTTCCTTCCTTAATTAGAAGAAGAAGTCGAAGGCCCAATTTACATCGCTAACGATTATTCGGCCTAAATATTAATAATTAATATTATATTATTCCTATAAGGTTTATAAATCCTTATTACTTTATTAATATATTTAGAAAATATTTTCCTTAATTTCTAATTTATAGAATTCGGGTACGATATATTCTTTATAAATAAAGCGTAAAAATTCTTTTTAATTACTATTTCGCTTTCGGCCGTTTTTATTAGTAAATTTAACAGCGAACGTTCGCTATAAAATAATAATTTTATTTTCGGCTTTAATAAGCGTTTAAAAGATTTATTCGTAATTTATAGTAGTTTTATAAATTTAATTATTTATTTTTAAACCTTTAATTTAATCTTCGATTTTAATACTAGTACTATTCGATTATAATAAATTTATATTATAAGTAGGCAGCCAGAAGGTTTAAATATAAAGTATAGGCTCCTTACCTTATTTCTATTTTACTATATTTACTATTATAATATACAATTTAAAAATTATTTTTAAGAATTAGGGGGTTATTTTTTCGATTAGCGGATTAGTTTTCTTTAAATATAAATAGTATCCGCGTAAATATTTCGAACGTTTTTAACCGTTTTTCGAATATTAAGGGGAAGGGTTAATAAAGCGTTACGAATCTTTTGAAAAGGAGTTGGACGAATTAAATCTATCCGAATTTATCGAATATAATTTAGAACGGCGGTCCGTCGGTTCGAATTTTCCTACGGGCGATTTAAAACCCCTACAATAATATATTAGGGTAATCGAACGTTAATATTATATTAAAGTAATTAAATATTAATAATATATTAGTATAATTAAATATTAATAAGTAGTATATGTATTTCGGCGGTTCGGAGAGTATTTTCTATATTAATACGGGCTACGAGAGCGGTAGGCGCGAAACGTACGCGAATTTTTAATAAAGTAGCGTTTAGGCTTCCGGATTTATAATACTTTATATAAAGAAATTTCTTTAAATTTGGACGAAGATTAATTTTAATTACAATTATTATTAGTAAACGTATTAACGGCGTTAATAAAGGACTCTTCGGCCTATATAGTTAAAGGAGTATCTTTATCAATCGGATATTTATGTCACAGGGCTAGCCTATATCGCACGTAATCATTCACGTACCTTGTGCTAGCGTACAGCAGCTTCTAAGACTACTATCGCTATTAGACAACTAGCTAATAGTAGCCCGCTGTAGACCTATATAGGCCTATAGTTAGACCGTCCTTATAAGGCTAATCTTTTAGGCATTCGTCTATACTCTCCTTCTTTTTCCTTTGTACAATTACGCATATTTACATTTATACCTAACCTTTGCCCGTAATAGTTAATTATACTTTTTAACTACTACGTTTATAGTGTAAACCCTAAGATCCGTAGAATTACGTACGCTCGTTAATTAGCTGCGCAATCTATACGTATAGGAATCGCCTCGTCGAATCGCAAAATCCAATACCGCTATCGAGCTAAATCGTTAAATCGATAATTTAATTTGCGCTCTTTTACTTAATAAATAAGAAATTACTCTCTTTATTTAATAAATAAGAAATTTCTTTATTTCGTTATAATAATAAATTATTATTATACTCCCTATATTATTTATCTCCTTTAACAGCGATAATAATAGTCTTAATATTAACGACTACCCCTCTCTTTCTATTAGTAGTAATAATACCGGCTTACCTAACTTCGTTATAATCCCGGAGTCCAATAATAACAACGAGCCTTATAATCCTTTTAATTTCGGCGACCTCTTTAACGCCCTTACAAAAGACTATATCCCTAACACCAACGTCAATCGTACTACCCTAATCGAAATCGACCTTACCTGTAGAATTAAAAATCTCTTTAGCGGACTTATTAATAATAATAAACTTAAATTTATCCTTTACGACTATTTCGTAACCGTTATTAAATTCGTTAACGAACCCGCCTTCTAATCGATCGTTAAACTTTTCGGTCGTATCTTTTTTTCTATTCTTTAAAATAATAATAATATTACTACCGACCTCCGCTATTCTAAATATAAATTTAATATCGTACGCTAAATCGCCGACGATAATTAAACCGCTTTCGATACCCTCAACCTTAAATATACTTAATTAAAATAAAAATACGCCTTATTCTAATAAAAATATACTATATTCTAATAAAAATTCGAGGATTTTTAAATAGAAATAATATCTTCTAATATACTACTTAAACGCTCTATCGAAAACCCTCCCGTTTTTAATAATAAAGAAAAGGACCCCGCTTATTATTATAAAGCCTTCCGCTCTTAAAAGTTCTATATCGTTACTTTATAACGAATTAATAAAATTTACTTCGCTACCGAAAATATTAAGATCCTTAAAGCTACAATATTATTAGGCCTAAAGTTTTTATTTAATATTCAAACGGACCTCGACTTTATATTATTAAAATCTAACGATAAGAAGTAGCGTTGGAAAGACGGCGTTACTTTTATAAAATACTTCAACAATCGCTTTGATAACGTCGACCTAAAGTTCGACGCTAACCGCCGCCTCATTAATCTATACTAGAAGAATACGCCCTTTTCCGAATTCGAAATCGAATTTACTACCCTTATATCGTATTACAACCTTAACGATACTATAAAAATTTATTACTTATATAATAAAATTAATAAGCGCCTCTATAATACTTTAATTTATTATAACCCCCCTACTAAAAACGATTTCACTAAATAACTCGACCTCTACCGTCTTATCGCTCACAACCTTAATAACGCCAATTATCGTAATAAATTAATTAATTACTTTTATAAGGTAATAGACCCCGGTATTAATAATAAAGGTAATATTAATAATAATAATAGCGGTAATAATAGCCCTAACGACCGTACTATTAATTAAAGTAATAATAAAATAAATTTTAATACCGTCGACCTCGCTATCTTTATCTATAAAAACGTTTTCGACTAATATATTTATAATAGTAAATATTATTATTATAGTAAAAATAACTATATCGCTCGCGGCTATCTCACCTCTATTAATTATAATAGTAAGGGCCCTTAATACGAAAAGGGTAAGAATAAAAGTAAAAATAAGGGTAAGAACTATTATAGCCGTAATAATTAAAAAGAAGTCCGCGCCGTTAATACTATACCTACTACCGCTACTATTATAACCGCTCCTGTAGAGCCTACTACTAACGGCGAATATTATAATAATCCGGAAAACGAATAGCCTTTATACCCAATCGCGTACAAAGGCCTCTCCGGTCGTTATTATTATTATAGAGACGAATTTCAAATTCCTTATTAAAATTAGAAGTTTTAAAGGAGGTTAGGATATAATCTTTAAATAATTTTACTTCCCCAAATTTAATACTCTTATCTTTTTATATTATAACTAGATCGCGCAAAAATTATTATATTTCGCTTATTAATACCGGTTATTCCGCTTTCGCCTTTATTAACCGCTCGTTTATAATTAAGAATAACCTTCCCCACTTTCGCTTCCTTCGTATAAAGAAGTTAATTCTCGCTAATAAAGTAATTAAAAGTATTATTTTTAAAAGGGTAATAACTAAACTCTATATCGGCTATTATAACGGTTGGGATCCCGCGACCTTAGTATGGGCACCGCGAACCCTACTCGTCCTATTACGAGACCTATATCCTTAAGGATGCACGCCCTCTAATTAGCTAAACTAAAACCCAAAGATATATAACCATCCAATTAATTCGTCGCGACTATTCAATTAACACCGCGACTTTTACGTATATTATTAGATTAAATAAGGAAGGCGGTCGAAATCGGTAGAATTTAATTACATCCTATATAAAAATGCAACTCTAGAACCTACATCTCAACTTCTCCCTCTTTCCTTCTTTAACTTTAATTATTTATTTCTTTTATACCCAATTACGCAATACGGAATTATGTAAACTAATATATCGTAATATTTAATTAAAGCTCTCTATATCTATTTAAAAAGGTATTATAATATCCTAATTTAAACCTAAAAACCCGATAAATCGCCTCGCCGACTTCCAACCCCGAAAACATCGCCTCGCCAATATTACAAACCTATTATTAAACCTAATATCCCCCTACTAATTACGACGAAAATTAATTATTATAATTAATCCCGCCAAGGGCGCGCCTTCGGGCCGTCCTCTCGTCCCCAATAATAAATAATAAATTAAATAACCTTATACTACTAATTACGATAATAATAACTACTATTATAACGATAAATCCTCATTTAAATAATAGGACGATATCGAGGGTAACCCCAATTAGGAGGACGAGGATAACGATACCTCCTTCTATATTAGGGCCGATAACGAATCATTCGATTCGTTAGTTATAACCTCTACCCCTTCTAAAAAACGTTATACCTTTAATAAATAACCCCCTTAAAGAGAATTACTTCTTTATAATACTTTAAAAGAAACTCTTACTAAGTACGTTAAACGTATTAAACGTAATATAAAATTCGCTCCTAAAATTAGTTCGCCTCTAAACCCTAATACGAATAATAATAAGAAGGCTATAAACACTAGCCCTAGTACGGTCTATAAATACGTACCCCCTTATAAATAGCACGCCGATAACGAGGTCGCCTATTATTATATTCGCCTAAATTAAAGTGGTCTCAATTGCATTTTTAATACTCGCCGCGATAGTATTATAATTTATAATTCCTAAATACACTATATTTCTATCGATACTAAGGAATTTAATAATAAGATAATCGATTTATTAGTTAAATCTCCATCCCCTTTAATTATTTACTTAATAGGTAATAATTAATAACTTCGCTAAGACCTTACTAATAACCTTACCCTTTATATAAATAACCTTCACCCGTTAATAGAAGTACGCTACTATATATTAAAGGTAAACGAAATTATTATAAATAGTACTAACTATATTAATTTTATTAATAATAATAATAAAGATAATAAAGGAAATTATATTATTAATTTTCACCCCGTTACTTAATAAAAATAGTCTTTATTAACTATTAAAGATTAAAATAGCCCCCTAACCTTCTAAGAGTTTCTAACCTTAATTAACCAAGACCCCAATACTATATAGGAAGAAATTAATATTAGAATCTATATATTAGAAGCCTTTATTAATATTATTAAAAACGTAGTATAAGCGCTTCATTATATTTATAAGACTATTATTAAAATAAATAAATAAATTATATATTTCGCCCAAAAGGCTAAGGAATATTAAACCAATATTAATAACCGCTCTAGAGCGGACGACGACGAAATAGAATTAACTTCCCGCCTAATCGATTTAGAATAATAATTAGTAACGGCCGACGTAAATAAAGACGATCTAAATAAGAAGGTCTATAACTTTTAAGCCAAAAATAACAATCTCTATTATAAATATAATAAATAAAATAAAAAAATTAATAATACTATCGATATAATTATTAAAATTTATAAAATAGTAATACTATTTACCGAAGTTCATACCCATAATTAAATAGAAGGTATTAAAAAGAATTATATTAAAGACTTTAAAATCCTTTATAAATAATACAACCTTAAAGTCGTATACTTATAAACCTAGGTCGATAATTTAAATCGACTACTAAACGTCGCTAATATAAGCGCGAAGGAAATAGCCGCTACTAAGCTTAAAACCATTAAACTAATTAAATCCAAACCTAAAGAGAGAATTACCTTTATCGAATCTATTAAATACTCTCCTAGCTTTATCCTTATAATTAACGTCACCCGTCGTAAAATTCCCGACCATTAACTTTCTAAAACCCTTAACAATAATTACTATAATAGGGATCGACGCGCCCTTTCGAAGCCCGCTTTATACCACTTCGGAGCCGGCGGAAGCGACCCTAACGACGATAGTAATAACGACTTAACCGATAATAATAATAATAATAATAATTATAACCCCCCTCGCAACCCGTATTATATCCTTTGTAATAACGATAAATATTCCTATTATAAAAAGAATAATACCCCTTTTAATATAATTTCTTTCGAAGGAGGTCGTTATCGAGGTAAGATAATTAAAATAAATATCCTTACTTTTTCGGGCAGTAAGGACAATAAATTCGAATTTAATATATAGTATTTTTAAATAATTAACCGTTTTTATACAAATACCGATCATTTTACGGATAATAAAACCGCTTTTAGAGAAGTTATTTTTAAATTTTTTAAATAAGCGTTAAAGAATTTCTACCCTTTTATTCGTCCTAATATTAATAAATTACGCTTTAATACCGTCGAAGACCTTATAAATTACCTATAATTAAATTATTATAATTTTAATACCGACGAAAAAGTTCGTAAAGAATACAAGAACCTAATAATATATTATTCTAACCGCTTTCGCGATTTTAAAATAGCCTTTACTCGCTTAATTAACTATTATAATATTCCTAATTCCTAATAGAAGTTTAAACTTTATTATAAAATTATTACCCGACTTCGTAATTACGCTAAAGCCAATTATTATATTAATTATATTTATAATATTTATATCGAATTCCTCTAAAATTTTAACGAGAATTTCTATATAGGTTAACCTAATAATAAAAATAAGAAGGCATTTATTAATAAATGTCATGGGGCTGCCGCCCAGAGGTTCTAGTCTAGAAGCCTTCCAAACATATCTACCTTCGTAACCCCTAGTCACTACGTGCGTTCTCCGGTATAAGAGTATAGCCTACTCTCCCTTTCGTATATTTAGATTCTTCTTCTCTTTATCGAACCTTTTCAATATACATTTTACCTTACACCTATACTAATTATATAAGAACTATAATATTAGGTTCGACCTTATACATTAACCTCTTATAAAAGTACGTTGCCCTCACTATAGCAGATAGTACCCCCCAATAGATAGATCTTAATAATTAAAACCAATAGAATAACCAATAGAACCTTCAATAAAACCCCTAATAGAACAACCAGCAGAATAACCAGTAGAACCCTTAGTAGAACCCCCAGTAGAACAACCAGCAGAACCCCTAGTAGAATAACCCGTAGAATTACTAGTAGAACCCCTAATAGAACGTCGGAGAGCTCCCTTCTCTATATACTCTCCTCAATTAATTTAATATTTACCTCCCTCCCTCTATCCCCAAACGTACTAATATACCCGCTCCTCCCTTTCTTACCCCCTCGACCGACTATTTAGTTAGGCTATTCTAAAACGCTAATTAAGTAGCCGCTCTTCGCACTAAACTTACCGAATACAACTCTAATTATATTTATTACACCCTATTCGGTAGTTAAATTATAGTATTTACTACTATTCCAATTTAACCGTCGGTAATCGAAAAATCTAAAAGAAAAGTATTCGACTAGCCCTCCTAGAACGGAGAAGTAAATTCGTTCTATTTCTTTATAAATTAATTAATCTTTAAATATAATTTTAATAACCTAAATAATTTTATTAGTAATAATAGAGTAGTATAATACTAAATCCTATACTCGTTCCCCAAAAAGCTACGGCCGTATATTTAAACGTTCTAAATTACTAAAGGTCCAAACGGATCCTTTAATCCCTAATACTTCTTTAAATACTTTACGTATATCTTTAATAGCGAATAAGAAATAGAGAAAGCTTAAGCCTAGCTACATAAAATAACTTAATCCTTTAGCGAACCCTTAAACGAATTCCTACCCAAATTCGAATAAGTACTTACTATAGCTAGTAGTACTACCTAAATTAACAATTCTCGTCTCACTTAATTAAAAAGCTCCTTTACCGAAGAAATTAAATAATTATTAATCTCTATTATAATACCTACAGAGTATAACGAATACGTACAACGTTTATATATTATTACTTAAAACTTTAAATAAATTAAACCTAATTAAATACTTTACTAAATTTAAAAGCGAAATAAAGGTCGTTAATCGCATATTAATAACTACGGCTCCGCCCTTTTATCGTATATTATAATTACTTCCACCAACGCTACCGGATCGTTAAAGTCCAATACCGCACCCCGAAACGCAAACGGAAATATATTTATAATAATTACTAAAGCGGCCCAAAATCAACGCCGCCCAACTAATAATATAAATAAACAACGTACTAAATAGATTTCGAATAAAGACTATTATAAACAGAGGGAATAAGATTATTATTTAAAATATAGAGGAAGTAGCTATATATAAGCCCAATACCTATATACCCCTACTATTAACCTAAATAGGGTACGTATCTAAACTACTTCTACTACCCTAATTATTACTAATACTAATACTTACGCCCCTTTATTCGAAGAGGGCAAAAATAATATATCGGCTCCTTCCTAATAAGGAAAAGCCTAACTCCGGTTTATTATTGGGACCCGGAATTTCTCCCCGTAATAATTATTTATATTCTTTTATCCCTATCCCCTAAAATTACCAAAATTCGAACAATAATTAATACAATAATATTAGAAATAAAAGCAATAAAAATACCAATTATTATTCAAAATTAAAACTTTATATATACGCTAATAAATAAAAGATATTAATATTACGCCGCAATTAACAAAACCCTTATATAAAACCTATACTTCCCTTAGACTAATATCGGAACCCGGTAAATTAAAAGGGCTTCCAGAATTATAAAAGGAATAAAAATTAATAAAATAACTATATTCTCTATAAAAATTAGCGGTTACCGCCAATTAATTAACGCTTACGTAATACCCTAATTAAAATATTTAATTATTTTAGGAAAGCCCTAACTCTCCTATAACAAATCCTTCTCTATCCTATATTAAAAAAGGCTATAGTACGGGAACACCCGTAAATAGCTCCCTCATATTAACTAACGCACCCCTTACGCTTAGGAAATAAAAATAAAAATAGTTATAATAGTAGGGGTTATACGTTTTATTAACTTCGTCCGCAATCCTAAGAGAAATTACGCAATTCTAATTATAGTAATCTCAATATAAAACGTAAAGAAGGCCCTCGCGCTAAAAAAATTAAAAATAGAGGCTAAGCTTAAGAAAATCATCCCTATAAAATTCTATAACTTTATACCGTTATTTATAAAGTTGGAAGCCGATAAATTAAACCCGTATAAACCTAATATTAATTATTATATCGAAATTAAGAAGGATATAAATAGGAACGACCTCCTAATACTAGTAGGTTTACTATATAATATATCCCGTAAAGAGCTTCTAGTATTAAAAAAGACGTTAAGAAACTTATTCGATAAAGGATTCATTAAACCTAATCGTTTAAAAGCAACGGTTCCTATACTATTCGTAAAGAAGCCGGGAAGTAATTTATATTTCTATTATAATTATAAAAAGTTTAATACTATTACTAAGCCCGACCGTTACCCTCTTCCCCTTATTAAAGAAATACTCCGGAATTTAAAGGGCGTTAAATAGTTAATAAAAATTAATATTATATAAATATTCTATAAAATCCGGATAACGATAAATAAAGAATAGAAGACGGCCTTCCTTATACAATTCGGGCTATTCGAATAGATAGTCACCCCCTTTAACCTTAGTAATACCCTAACTACCTTTTAGAAATATATTAACTCTATCCTAAAGGAATATTTAAATAACTTCGCTTCTATATATATAAATAATATCCTTATTTACTCTAACGGCTCCCGTACTAATTATATATATAAAGTCCGTTTAATCCTCGAAAAATTAAATAAGGCTAACTTACACTTAGATCCTAATAAATACGAATTTATAATATAGAAGGTTAAATATCTAAGATTTATCGTACACACAAAAATAGGTATAGAAGCGGACCCCGAAAAAATTAAAGTAATTAAGGAATAAGAAGTACCTCGCTCACAAAAAGGGATTCGGAACTTTCTAAACTTTGTAAATTATTACCGTATCTTTATCAAGAACTTCTTTAAAATTACCAGCCCACTAATAACACTCACTAATAAAGGAATTAAATTCGTATAGGGGGAAGAATAATAATAAGCGTTCAATATAATAAAAGACTTATTTATTAAAATGCCTATCCTTATAGAATTCAACCCCGACCGCCCAACCTTCTTTAAAATTAATTACAACGGGTTTATATTAGGGGGAATACTTATATAGGAAATCGATAGCCGTAAATATACCGTCGCCTTTCACTTTTAAAAACTAACCTTAATAGAACGGAATTACCTTATTTATAATAAAGAGATACTCACTATAATTCGGTACTTTAATTAATAGTCGGCTAAACTTCGCTCCTACCACCAATTTACCATTTAAACCGACTATAAGAACCTAAAATACTTCATAGAGCGGCAACGCCTATTTAAACGCCAAGCCTACTAGGCTAAGGAACTCTTATAATTCAATTTCGATTTAATTTACTACCCTAATAAGGAGGCCGTAATACCCGACGCTCTATTTAAAAGGGAATAAAACTACCCTAACGGCGAAGATTTAGAAATTAAGGATTTATAATTTATATTAACTAAAACTCTACGTAAATATATACGTATAGCTACGACTTCAACCGAAGGGGAGGCTATAAATATACTTAATATTAAGGTATTTAATAATCCGGATTTATAAAAGCTTTAGAACTAAATTATCCTTGTAAATACTACCTACTAAGAAGCTTACCGAATAATAAAGAAAGGCAACCATTCCTTCCCTATAAGCACCGGCCTCTAATTATAAATATTTAAATATAATATCAACCCCTAAGGAAGGCTTATATATAAAAATAAATTCTAAATCCTAAGATAGCTAGCGATTAAAGAAGTAGATTCCTAAGCCTAAAATCCCTATAACGAACTACGAATATAACTTATCCAACGGATCTACGACTCTAAAATCGTTAACTACCTTAGAAGAGAAAGTACTATCGCCGCTATCGCTAGAAATTTTTATTAACCGTTATTTTAAGTTTAAATCCGCCGTTTTCTTAAGAATTGTAACGTATATAATCGTACTAAATAATAGAGAACGTATAAATATAGACTCCTTAAACTACTAAATATATCCGACTACTTTAATAGATATATTTAAATAGATTTTATTACCGACCTACCGCTAGCTTATAGCTTCCGCAACCTCTAGGTTATTAAAGACCGTTTTAATAAAGAAGTTATTCTTAAGCCTATAGAGGATATAACCGTTAAAAAATGTATAGAACGCTTCCTTTAGTACTTCATTAAATACTATTGGTAGCCGGAGTCTATTATTAATAATAAAAGAACTAATTAGATAAGCGAATTCTAGGCTCACCTCTACCTCCTTTTAAATATTAACCGAAAGTTTAGTACAATATACTACTTATAGACGGACGGAAGCCCCGAAAGAATAAATTAAAAAGTATTAACTTTCCTACGCGCTTATATTAATTAATAATAAAATAATTAGGACTATTAGCTCCTTACTATTTAAATAACTATTAATAATTATATTAATTCCTCTATCGGCGTTTTACCCTTCTTCGCGACCTACAGCTATTACCCCAATACCGTTATCCTAATAATTCGCTTAAAAATACCCCTAAAACTAAACTCCCCTAAGCAACGTACTATAGAGTTCGTCTAAAAGCTTTAATAAATTATAGACTTATATTAAATATTTATAAAAGTAATAATTTAAGAAATAGAGCGGTATACGAATAAGAAAAAGCGCTTAATTAATAAATTCTAACTAAAAGATAAAGTTTAATTAAATTTAGGAAACTTCCTAATAATTAAACCTAAGAAGAAGTTCGACTAGCTATATACAAAGTATATTATTACTAACGTTCCCTTCCTATACGTCGTTACTCTTAATATACTTAAGAAAAATCCTACGAATTTCTACGTAGACTAAATAAAGAGGATAGAAGAATCCCCTCTTTTCATTTAAAAATACGCTAATCCCCAGCCTCCTACAATTATAATAGAGGGCGAAGAGGAATATAAGGTAAATAAAATCCTATATACGAAAAGTACAACTATTAGACGGGGTTTTATTAAAGAAATCTTAATTAAATAGGTAAATTATATAAAATTTATATAGGAACCGCTAAAAGAATTTTAGGAGATTAAAGTTTTAGACCTCTTTGAAATTAAGTACGGCCCCGCCGAATTTAACGACGGACTCCGTAAATAATATTACGCATAGGAAATAATTAAATAAAAGAAAGTATATACCCGAAGGTAAAATTTTTATTTCCAAGAATAATTCGAAGCCGTAACTACTATTAAACTAACGCCTACCCCTCTCCTACTAATAGCCTCAAGCCTACGAACGCGCACAATAATATAAATTAACGTTTAAATATTACTACCCTTACTACCCTTATTACTTTTACTACCCTTATTACTACTAACCCTTATTATCTCTACGTCCTTACCCTCTTCCTCCTTTATACTACTACCCTCTTCCTCCGCGCTAAAAGTAATAGTAATAAAATTAGCCAAATAATATAGCAGGGCCTCGACGGAGATTACGCAATTCTTTAAAGCCTTAAAAGCTATAATACCAACGCCTATAGTACGGTTATCGAAAATAATATCGAAGGTTTCCCTAAATATAATTAGGATCCTCTTATTATAATATTAAAGGGATAGGAAGGAGAAAAAGGGTTATACTTATTAAGAAATATTAATATAACCCTCATTTTTAAGGGTAGTATAAACCGAAGCGAATTACCGAATAATAATACGCGTTAATTAAACGTAGCGGATAGTAAGCAAATATTTAATATATTTAGTACCATTTTTACGAATAGCGAAGGAACCCTCATATTCGATAGTAAGTAGTATATTCTAAACGCGTACTACCAAAAGTAAATAACCAAGGGCCGGAGCGTAAGTATAGCAAATACGAACGTACTTAAAATAAACGTAACCCGTAGAAGGGCGTATATACTCCGTACCAAAGAGGGTATAATAATAATAAATTGGCTCCTCTACTAAAGCGGGCTTACACTTACCCTAAATAAAAAATACTTAAATTAACGACGGGAAAGAAAATAATAAAAAAAGGGGGACTTACAAATTAAATAATATAAAATAAGGCTTCAGTATTAACTACGCGGGCAGCGAAAGTAGCGTAGCGGGACTCTTCAATAGCGTAGCGGGCCATTTCCCTCTCTTTTATAATTTAAAGGGTAATAATTATAATAAAAGCCGCTTCCTAAGCTTCGTAGGTAGTAATTTTTAATTTACGAATACGAGCGGCCGAAGGGGTAATATTACGGGACCCGGGGGGGCGTTTACGGGTATGGCTAGGGCTAGGAGTAGCGGGACTGGCGGGGGAGGATATTATTTCTTTATTTATATTTCTAATTACGGAAAGAAGTTAATTTAGGTTTAAATTAGGGGTAATTACGATTAGGAGCTCGGGATTAATAAGGAAAGAACGGGAAGGATACAATATTTATAGAGAAGAACGCGCAATAATAATAATAGGGGTAGTAGTAGTAGGAACGGAGGTATTAGTATTAATATTATTATTATTAATAAAAGAAAGAAAGGAAGGAAGGAGAGAGCGAGGGAGACGCGATTATAGTAATGACCGTGCTAGAGTGGGGCAACCGGTGGAGTATAAAGTGGGGCTATGGATTAGTAGGGGGTAATATTATAGGGCTGCCGCCTAGAGGTTCTAATTTAGAAGCCTTCTAGATATATTTGCTTTTGTAACCCCTGGTCACTATGTACGTTCTCCGGTATAAGAATATAGCCTACTCTCCCTTTCGTATACCTAGATTCTTCTTCTCTTTGTCGAACCTTTTTAATATATATTTTGCCTTGCACCTGTGCCAACTGTGTAAGAACTATAATAATAAAGCTTTCAATAATTTTAAAAAGCTATTTAAAAATACGGCCTTTAGCCCCCCTTATAACTATTTACCTAATTTATCCTTCTTATATAAGAAACCGTTTGAAGAAGAGATTCGGAAATTATAATAAGAGGGAAAATACTTTATTTACTGTAAGCCCAATTATATAATATTTATATACCCTTATCGTAAGAAGCTCTTTAAAGCCTACAACGCTAAAATTTACGCTATACGTATTGAATTCCCTAATAAAGAGATCGAATTGAGCGAGGATAAGGGTAATAGCGGCCATAAAATTAAGACCATTATTAAGAAGGATATAAATTCAGAAAATTAAAACGCCCGGAGAAATTAATCTCCTATTTAAATAAAGTATCGATATATATATTAATAAGAAAAAAGGATAATATAAATAAATTTAATCTTCGAAACTATTTAGGAAGAGGCCCGACCTTTACTATTAAATATAACGTAATTTATAATAGATTATTTATTACTACTTTCAATATATTTATTAATACGGGAATAAATATTTATATTCTTATTAATTAGAAATTCGCTAACCGATTAATTAAATATTTAAAAATCGATAGTAAGATTAATTTTCTCTTAAAATACGTTCGTCCTTATAAAAATATTAAGCCCGACGTTATTTCTCAAGCTATAAAAGCGGCTTTACGGGTATAAGGCTATAAATTCCTCAATTAATAAATAATAATTTTACTTACAATATTAAAGGATATAATCTTAAGAAAGATATAATTAAACAAAAATAAAGTATTACTTAATTATAATAATAACTAATTAATTTTCTCGGAAGGATTATTAAAAGTACTATTAAATAAAGATATTAAAGTTAATAAACGATTTAAATTACTTCAAAATTTAACCTTTCAAAAAAATATAAAGCGAAAGGAACGTTTTATAGCTATAAAGGATAAACGGCGAACCGATAGCGCCTTATCTCAAATCTATTCGCTACGAAAAGAGTAAGAAATAAAAGCGGAAGTAAAAAAGTTAAATACTGCTATTATAAAACTATAAATTAAAACGGAAGATATAAAGAAAAAGAACGAGGAAGCCGTAGCTAAAGCTAAGGCGGTAAAAAAGACGATTATTAAATTAGAAAAGTAAAGATAAGAATTACCGTTAATAATAAAGGAGGAAGTCTAAAGAAGGAAGTATACCAAAACCCCTAAAGGAATCCCTAATACTAATTGGAAGCTAAAAAGTATTTATATAGTTAAATACTATAACCGTAGAGACCCCCTAATATTAACGGATATTAATTAAATAGAATAAAAACTCTTTAATAATATTAAATATAAATATACTTCGGAAGCCGAAATTATAAAGTTAGAGATAGTCTAAAATTTATATAAATAGAATAAGGATTTATATTCTTACTACGACATTTAGGGTCTATATTGTATAGAGCGAACTTTCGGCTAGATTAAATAACGCCCTAAGGACTATACCCTAGTAGGCACTATAATTATAAATTTCTATACTAAACGAGGAAAAATCTTCGAAGAGATTAGTCTCTACGAAATTAATAGTATTATCGAATTATTAAAATCCCCGGATATACTACCCGAAGACGAAGAGGAATACTATTAATTTATAATAAATAAACTCCTTAAAAAATATTAGAACCGTATTAATATTTTTAATAAAAAGGATTCTAATATACTCCTAGCGTTTAAAGAGGAGATTAATTATAAAATCGAATTCGAAGAAGGCAAGTCCCCCTAGGATTTCGGTTATAACTCCCTATATAAAATAATATTTAAGGAGCTAGAGGAATATAAGTAATATATTACTAATAATTTTTAAAAGGGATTTATTAAAGTTAATTTAATATTATAGGCGGCGCTTATATTATTTATACTAAAAGCGAATAGAAGTTTACATTTTTACGTAAATTACTATAAATTTAACGTTCTATCGAAGAAAAATCGATACCTATTACCCCTTATTAACGAAACTCTAGTACGAATTAACTAGGTAAAAGTCTTTACTAAAATAAATATCCGATAAACGTTCTATTGTATTCGAATATACTTAAATTATAAAGATTTAATAATATTCCAAATATAGTATAGAGCGTATAAATATAAAGTATTACCCTTTGGACTTACAAACGGACCCTCATTATTTTAGAGGTTTATTAACGAAGTTTTAATAAACTACTTTAATAACTTCTATAGCGCCTATATCGACAATATTTTAATCTATTCCGATAATTAAAAGGATTATAATAAATATATCGATATAATACTATAACGTTTCGAAGAAGCGGGGCTATAAACCGATATTAAAAAGTATAAATTTAGTATAACCAAGATTAAATTCTTAGGCTTTATTATTAATACTAACAATATTATAATAGACCCGGAGAAGGTAATAACTATAAAGGAATAGAAGGAGCTAATTACTATAAAAAGCGTATAAGCCTTCCTAAATTTCTATAATTTCTACCGGAAGTTCATCAAAAACTTTAATCGAATTATAAAATTATTAACGAAATTAACGAAGAAAGATTTAACTTTTAAATAGGACGACGATTATAAAGAGGCGTTCGATACTTTAAAAAGGAGCCTCCTTAATACGCCCGTCTTATATTACTTCAATTACAAAAGGGAAATACGAATTAAAATAAATACTAGTAATAGTATTTATACGAATATAATAAATTAATTCTAAAACGATAGCGATTAATATCCGATTACATTCTACTTAAAAATTATAAATTTAATAGAATTTAATTACTTTATTTACAATAAAGAGCTAATAGCTATAATAAAAGGGATTAAATAATAGCAACCCAAATTAAAAAGTACTAAACCCTTTACAATATTTACAGATTATTAAACGCTTAAATACTTTAATACAAAAAGGGTATTAAATAATAAATAAATCCATTAATCCGAGACTTTTTTAAAATACTAATTCCGGATAACCTACCGCCCTAATAAAGAGAACGTTACGGTTAACACATTATTTTAGAAATTAGAAGATTTAAAAATCATTAAAAATAAGAAGGAGGATTAATTTACCCTACGAATATTTAAACCCGCCAATAACAGATTTTTTACCTTCGCTAGCGATAAACCAATAGATATATTAATTAATTCGGAGGGGGAGGATAAAGCGGTTAAAATCGCTAAATTGGAGATTAACTACGATTTGACCGACGAGCTAATTTAAGCTAATCGAACTACAGAATTACTATTAATCTATAAAAAGAAGGCGAAACGGGAAGACTCATCCTTTATTATTAAAAATAGCCTATTAATTAAAGATTATAAATTAATAATCCTAAAAAACGATAATTTACAAATTAGATTTATTGAAGTAATTTATTACCCGGTTATTTTAATATATTTAAATAGGAATAAAACTAAGTGAATGGTTTATAAGCGGTATTAGTAGGTAGGGCTAACTATTAATATAGATCGATATATTACTAATTACTAGATTTATAAAGTATCGAAGGCGCCTAAAGATAAAACTCTTAAATTAATATATTTAATTCCTTTAAAAGAGGATTATAAACTATAAAAATCTCTAGTAATCGATTTTAAATCTATGCCTAGAGACTACTATAATTATAATATACTAATAGTTATTATAAATCGATTTTCGAAAACGAATTAGAATATCCTTTATAAAGATATTATTACTACTAAGGACGTTGCCGTCTTATATTACCGAGGCCTATACTAACTCTTTAGCCTTCTCAACAAAGTAATTAACAATAGAAGCCCCCAATTTATATTATATATAATATAAGAAGTAACCTCCTTATTAAATATAAAATAAAAATTAGCTACAACCGGTTATTTATAAACAACTAACCAGGTTAAGAATTTATATTAGTATATTAATTAATAATTAAGACTTTATATTAATTATAACTAAAACGATTAATCGGAATTTATCCTAATACTAAACGCAATTTAAATAAGCTTACCCTACAATTGTTACGATGCACCAACTCACGTAGTTCCGTATCGCGTAATTGGGTACAAATGTATAAAATAACTAAAGCTAAAGAAGGAAAGAGGGAGAGGTTGAAATTTAGGCCCTAGAATTACATCCTTATATAGGATGGCCCAGATTCTACCAGCCTCGACCGCCTTCCTTATCTAATCTAATAATATACGTAAATACGAACGCGGTACCAATTAAATAGTCGTATATATTAATACCGCCCGTATTATTAATGTAACCAATTAGGGTACGTATATTAATAGTACCGGTAGGTCCTGTAGGTATTACCAATAAGACGAATAGGGTTTGGTCTATAGTACTAAATCCTAATCGTTATACTACCTTCCCCCCCGGGTTAAAGCTCAGCCCTAAAGCCTCAAGAATAAAAAGAAAAATTTTAATATAAATATAATTCGAATATTTCTTCTAATATCCTTTTTCTAATATCCTCCTACTTCTTCCTTACTATTATTCTCCTTTTTAAACCTACCCGTAATCCTTCTACTAATATATCGTTATCGTTATAGTTTAATTTATTACCCTTTAACTATTAATCTAGCCGTTTAGGGGGTTTTAGTATTGTAAAGTTCGTATTATAATACTCTTTTAATAGTTCCGCTAAATTAATGAAGTTACTTACCGGCTAAAATTCCGGGTTGGGGTCTTAACCCTTCTATTCTACCTAATATTCTAACTTTCCCCTAATTACTTTTAATAAGACTACCTTTAAGATTTCCCACTCTTTTTAATTACTAATTAATTTGCTAATTAGGTTATTGTTACTTTAGTTAAATATCGGGTTATTAATATACTTCCTTAAATAATTAGCGTAATAAATAGTAATTCCTCTCTATCCCTTAGGAACTTCCAATTTGTAAAAGTACCCTTTTATAACTTTAATTTAATAAAGGATATATATTTATTGTTAATTAAATTTATTATTAAGTCGATTTATAATTTATCCTTTTTTAATAATAAAAATGTAATTTCTAACGTTGAAGTTTAATTCCCTTCTATATTTATTCGTTTAAATAATCTACTACTATTGAACTTTATTAATAGCGTAACGGGCCGTAGCGTAGAAAGTCTTTAACTAGCTTATTAATTAATAAATTTTTTAACGATTAATTTCAATTTTAGGAGGTTTCGGCTCGATGCGGTCCTCCCAATCTAGTATATTAGGCATAGGGAATCCTATAATAATTTCCCGAGGGGATAGGCCGTCTAGATTATTGTAGGGTAAATTTATTTAAGCTATATCTAACGCTAAGATAAATTCTAACTAATCGTCTTAATTATAATTAATATATAGTTTTAATTATTAATCGATATATTAATATAGATTCTCGACTTGCCCGGCGGTCCATAAGTATCTCGATATAGCTAGCTTTTATTTAATATTTAATAAGGAAGTTACTTCCTATATTATTTAGGATACGAATTGTAGTCCTTTATCGCTAATCACTTTATTAGGTAATCTAAATAAGCGGTAGGGATTATAATAGTATAAGATAACGGTTTTTTTCGCGGTAATAGTATCTTTATAAAGGATATTCTAATTCGCCTTCGTAAATCGGTCTATAATAACTATTAATATATTATAACTGTATCGGTCCGTAGGTATTGATTTGAAATTGACTACTAATGATTTCTAGGGTTTATAATCCTCTTTTAAAGGAATTAAATATATTAAACCGGGGGTCTTATTTCTAAGAGCCTTTAATATTTTATAAGTCCAATAATTACCGATATATCGATTTATATTAACGGCTAATCCCGCCTACTAATACTGTTTATATACTATCCTCTTAATTTTATTCCTACTTAAGTATACTGATATTATTAGATAGTAAGCTACTTCGATAAATCGGGTCCGTAGATTACTATCTTTAAGAACTACCAATTTATAGTCTTTAATTAATAGGCCATTTTTAATAACGAAAGGCGAATTATCTTCTTTCGCTTTTTCTTTATAAATCGATAATAATTCTAAAGAGTAGTTAATTTGAATAAATTCGTCGGTTAAATTATAATTAATTTCCAATTCTACGACTTCAATAACCGCTTTATCCTCCCCCTCCGAATTAGTTAGGGGTTCTAAATCTATAAATTTATCGCCAGCGAAGGTAAAGAAACCGTTATCGGTAGGTTTAAATATTTATAAAATAAATTAATCCTCCTTTTTATCTTTTACTATCTTTAAATCTTCTAATTTACGTAATAACGTATCGGCGGCTATATTTTCCTTTCCGGGACGGTAAATTATCTTAAATTAATATTTAAATAAGATCTCTAACTACTATACTTATTTTTTATTTAATACCCTCTTTTTACTAAAGTATTCGAATATTTAGTAATTTATATAAATTGTAAATAGTATAGTACCTTTTAACTTAGGACGCTATTAATTAATACCTTTTATAATTATTAAGAGCTCCTTATCGTAAACCGGGTAATTGAATTCTATTAAATTTATTATTTTGGAGTAGAAGGCTACCGGGTATTATTCGTTATTTTTAGATTAAAATTAATTTATTATTCCGGTATAAATTCTATTACTAGCATTTATTTCGATTCGGGTCTCCTTTCCGTAATCGAAATATAATAATACGGGAGCGTTAAATAAATTCCTTTTTAAAGAGTTAAATACCTCTTCGCAACAATTATCCTATTTGAAGGTTAAATCCTTCTTCGTTAAATTAGTAAACGGTTTCGCTTATTTATTAAAATTTCGGATAAATTTCCGGTAGAAATTATAAAAGCCTAGGAAGGCCTATATACCTTTTATTATAGTAGGGGTTTTCCAATCCTTTACGGCCGTTACTTTCTCCGGGTCTATAGAAATACCGTCGGTACCAATAATAAAACCTAAGAATTTAATTTTAATAATATTAAATTCGTACTTTTTAATATCGGTTTAGAGCCCCGCTTCCTTGAATTTCTATAATACTATATCGATATATTTATCGTAATCTTTTTAATTATCGGAATAAATTAGGATATCGTCGATATAAGTATTGTAAAATAAATTTAAATAGCTTATTAAAATTTCGTTAATAAATTATTAGAAAGAAGACGGATTACCTATAAGTCCGAAAGGTAGAACTTTATACTTATATACGCCGTATCGAATTCTAAACGTCGTAAGGTCTTCGTAGTCTAAATATATACGTATATAGTAGAACGCTTAACGAATATCTACTTTAGTAAATATTTTAACCTAACTAATATAAATAAAAATCTTATCGATAAATAATAGAAGGTAATAGTCCTTTTTAAATAAAGCGTTAATCTTATAATAGTCTATACAAAACTATAATCCGCCGTTCGCTTTAAATACGAATAATATAAATACCGCCTATAGTACTAAATTAATTTCGATAAATCCTTTTTAAAAGTTATCAGTAATATATTATTTATATTCCTCTAACTCCTCCAACGTCATTTTATATAACGAATTATAACCGAGGTCTTAAGGGGATTTACCCTCTTCGAATTCAATCTTATAATTAATCTTATTTTTTAATTCGGGTAGGGTATTAGATTCTTTCTTATTAAATATATTAATACGGTTCTAATACTTTTTAAAGAGCTTTTTTATAACGAATTATCGGTATTCTTCGTCGTCTTCTAGAAATATAGTACTAATCTTTATAAATTCGATTAACCCGTTAATTTCGTATAAATTAGTTTCTTCAATAACCTCGCTATATTTAACGTAAAAATTTATTATAATCATACTAATTATAACGTAATCGCAGGGTCTCCTTTTCGTCTAGCTAAATTCGTATTCTATATAATATAAGCCTTACTTATTATAATATAAATATAGGTCCTTACTTTAACAATAAATATCCTTTATTAATTACTCCATTTCTGCGATTTTAGCGACCAATATATACTCGTATTTAATATTATCGAAGAATTACTATTCCATTTAATTAATATTAAATACAAGATCGCCAATAATATAGTATATAATACTATAAATACCTTTAAATTACCAATTAAATAGTAATTTACCCTTTAGGGTCTCGCTAAAAATCTTCCGTTCCTCTTTTAAATCTTCCTTTATTAATAACCGTATTATAAATGCCTTTTACTTTTCTAATTCTTCGATTCGCTTTTTAATAACCTTTTCTTTTACTACCTTAGCGTTCGCCTTCTTTATTTCCTCCGTCTTACCTTATAATTTTACAATAATTATATTTATCTCCTTTACTACTTTATTTATAAATTCCTTTAAGTATTTAATTTATAATAGCGCACTATCCGCCCGGCGCTTATCCTCTTTAACTATTATTTACTCCCTTCTTTTTATATCTTCCTAAAATAATAGATTTAATAATAATAGTTTTCGTTTACCGACGTTAATATCTTTAATATTAAAATTCTTATCTATTTCTTCCAGAAATTATAATTAATTATTCTAATAATCGGGAAATACATTATATTCAATTAATTATATACGGCTAATAATTATATCCTTTTTTATACCGGGGAATATAATTATTTATTAATCCTTAAATCTAAATCCTTAGATTTTAATATAGCTTTTAAAAGCTTAAGAAATAATGTCGGGTTAGGACGCTTTATAAAGTTGGACGTATTTTAAATTGAAATTATTATTTAATTTAAATTAAAGGTATTTACGTAATCTTTAAATAAATCTCTCGTTTATAATAAAATATACGTCTACTCCCGTATTTATAAGCGCTTTATAAATTAAAATTAATAATTTATTATTTACTATAATATATTTAATAAAAAAGGAAGACCCTCCTCTTAAATAATTTTATAAAATAAATTTATCTTTATTATTATACTTATTTAGCCCGTCCTTTAAATCGCTCTATAAATTATTAACCGATACCTTACCTAAGAGGGAGACTTCTTTTTTTAAATTTATTCGTTTTTCGACTCCTTAGAATCCTCCTCCTATTCGATTACTATATTAAAACCCTCCTCTTTAAATTCGATTTCGTCGTTGGGGAGTTTAGCCTATATAGTATTAAGTTTAGTTTTTATAGTTTTATAGAATTAATCTCGACGGGGGTACAAAGTCGATATATATCCGGGTTTATAATAAATAAAGTATTTACCTTCTACTTATAAAGTATAAATCTCTTCCTTAAAAGGCTTTTTATATATAAAGGATAAATTAGGGAAATAATTATAAGGGGGATTAAACGCTATATTTTTAAAGGGCTTCTTATAATTAAAGGGTTTAACTATCGAAGCCTTCTTATCTTTTTCTTCTCTTTAATTTTAATTTATATAAAAGCTTTTATTTAAATTTTATAATATTTTAATATATTTATTATAAATACCCTTCGAATAATAAGTTACTTCGGCGTAATTACGAAGGTATATAGTAATTTTATAATAGAGTTCGGCTTTCTACTAATTTTTAAAGATATTATAATAGCCGGCCAAATGAATAAAAGTAATTTTAAAGTCTTTAAAACGTTTATTAGAACGTATAAATAACTTTTCGTAGTTTTTATATACTTTTTCGTCGGCGTTAAAATTATAATAATTAATTTATAAATAAGTTATTAACTACTCTACGGTTTCTAAACGTACTAAATTAACGTTTAGGCGAATAAAAGGAAAGAAATATTTTAACGCTTATTTAAATAATTTAGAAATAATATTATTAAAAGCCGCTTCGTTATTAGCGAAGTAATTAGCGTTAGCCCTTAGCTAATAATATATTTAGAAGTATTATATATTGAAATCAAATTTATTACCTTCTTTTTTAAAAAAGGTAAGTATATTAATTTTAACTATCTTACTTTTATAATAACCTCTATTAAACGAATAGAAATTAGCAAGCGTAATATTATAATCGCGAAATCTAATACTATTAAATCGAAAGGGGCTATAGGGAGGGCGCCGAAGGGGATTATTAGCGTTATTTCCGTTATTATTATTATCCAGATCGTCGTCGTCGTTAAGGTCGCTATTACTAATACCGAAATAATATAACGGAATCTTCAAAAATCGACGGTCGAAACCGGGGGTCTTTAAAGGACGTCTATCGTTACTAGGTAATTTACCGTACTTATAATAAATAACGTTAATTAAAAGGATAATATTAGGATCGCACTCAATAAATTTATAAAAAGTAACCCTTTCTTTAACTTTATTCAATTTAGTTAAATCAGTTACTTTTAACTCTTCTTCCATTATACCTATTAAAGTAATAACGCGCTTTAGGCTATTAATTTAAATTTCGAAGTAAGATACTTTAAGGGCGTGTTAGGTTTGTACGTAATTAAATTCTTTAATATAATCCTTCTTAAATCCTTTAACCTAATTTCGGGCGCGTTCCTTATAAATTAGAATAGTATTTTCGGTCGCCTTTATAATAGCATTAATAAACTTCTCGGATAACTTACTTTATTTATTATAATTTTAATAAAATTTAAAGTACTTATCCCTTATTCGTTAAATTTCGTTTACTAAATTTATTTTATCCTAATTTATTACTTTTAATTATTATTCGAAGTTAATTATCTCTTTTATTTAGGCGAATTCGTTAGGACTACTAACTCCGGAACGGTTATTAATATTAATTTAATACTCCTTTACCTTCTAAGTAAAATATATAACTTATTTATCTATTTTAATTATAGTTTTGTAAATATAATAAAAGGTTTAAACGATTTCTTTAACGATACTAATAAAAGTTTTTAAAGCGTAGATTCGAATATTAAATTTATATTATATAGTATTAAGGTTTTAGCCTAAAAGGTTAAAAAATTTTTAAAAAATAAGGGGATTATTCTAATTCCGGACGGTATAGGAACGATAACTATCCTAAATAATAGTGTAAAAATTAATAACGTAGTTTCCTTTATTATTTTTATTATTATTGTTAAATAAATTAATATGGGCTATACTATTTACGATAATTTCGTTTACCTTTAAAATATAATAATGTACTTCGATTAATGGGTAAAGCTTATCTATATAAATAATTAAATTATTAGCTAAATTTCATTATAATTACTCTCTTATAAGGTAGGTAATTAAAAGTAAGGGGGATTTAACCGACAAATCTATTATTTAATTATCGAATTCTTTAATATCGATGGAAATACGATAGATTTAAGAATTCTAAATAGTAATACTATTACGTCGGGAATCTAAAATACTATCGAAACTACTTTAATTAAATTGGATATAATAGTAGAAGATCTCTTTAGTAGTTTATTATTTATAAGGGGGTACGTATTTACGTATAGTTTCCGGACTTAGTCCGTTAGTAGTTAGGGCGCGATGGAAGTTAAGCGGGGAGCTCGTTTTAGGGATATATTTAATACCGTATTTGAATCGCGCTATGAATTCGGCCGGTATTTCCTTCTTAAGGTTGTAAGGAGCGGAAGTATTATAACCCTAAGGGGGTAATTTATTAAAGGTATATTATTTTTTAACGGGGGTAAACGCTACGATTAATTCGTTATTAAATAATTTATTGTCGGCTCCGGTACGAAAAGAAGTCTTATTATTTTCGTCTTCTTAATTAAGGTTTCCCTTAACGTTAATTTATTAGGAGGTATCGATATTATTATAATCGTTTTTTCCGTAATTAACGGGAAGGGGTTATTATTTATTGGAGACGAAAGAACGACCCGAAGGTACGTCCTAAGTGTAATTAACTATAGAAATTAACTTTTATTATAATCGGTAAGGGGGTTTTAAATTCAATAAATATTGGGTTTAATTTAGTGGATTCGTAATATCGGCGAGGCAATAAGAATTCGGGGTTGTAAATCGACGAAGCGACTTATTGGGTTTTCGGGTTCAATTAGGAATATTATAATACCTTCCTAAATAAATATAGTAAATTTTAATTAAATATTATAATATACTAGCTCACGTAGTTCCGTATTATATAGTTGGGTATAAATATATAAAATAATTAAAGTTAAAGAAGGAAAGAGGGAGAGGTTAAGATTTAGGCCCTAGAATTACATTTTTATATAGGATAGCTTAGATTTTGCCAGCCTCAACCGCCTTCCTTATCTAATCTAATAATATACGTGAATACGAACGCGGTACCAATTAAATGGTCGTATATATTAATACCGCCCGTATCGTCAATATAGCCAATTAGGGTACGTGTATCGATGGTACCGGTGGGTCTTGTGGGTATTGCCAATGAGACGAATAGGGTCTGGTCCATAGTACTGGATCCCAATCGTTATAACAATAATCTAAATAGCCTATCCCCTAGAAAGGTTATTATAAGTTTCCTTATACTTAGCGTATTAAATTAGGAAGATTACGTCGAACCGAAACCCTTTAAAATCGAAATTAACCAATAGGAAGCCTATTAATTAATCGATCGATTAAAGACTTTCTATATAATTACACGTTACACTATTAATAAGGCCTAATAATAATAAATAATTTAAACGAATAAATATAGGAGGGAATTAAACTTCAACATTAAAAATTACGTCTTTATTATTAAAAGAGGATAAATTATAAATTAGCCTAATAATAAATTAAATTAGCGATAAATACGTATCCCTTACTAAATTAAAGCTATAAAAGGATATTCTTACGAATTAAAAGTCTTTAAAGGATAGAAAGGAATTACTATTTATTATACTAATTACCTAAAGAAGTACGCTAATAACCCAATACTTAACTAAAATAATAATAACCTAATTAGCAAATTAATTAAAAATTAAAAAGAATAGGAAATTTTAAAAGTAATCTCTTTAAAAATTATTAAAAAAAAATTAGAATACTAAATAAAATAGAAGGGTTAAGACCCCAACTTAGAATTCTAACCGGCGAATAATTTTATTAACTCTATAGAACTCTTAAAGGAGTATTACAATATAAACCCTACAATATTAAAACCCCCCAAACGATTAATATAATAATTAACGGGTAATAAATCAAATTATAACAATAATAATATATTAATAAAAGGATTACGGATCGGTTTAAAAAAGAGAATAATAATAAGGAAGTAAAAGGACGTTGGAAGAAGTATTTAAATTATATTTGTATTAAAATTTTTTTTTTTATTCTTAAAGCTCTAGGGCTAAACTTCAACCCGGGAGGGAGGGTAATATAACAATTAGGATCCTACGACCTTAATATAGGTACCGCGAACCCTACTCGTCCTATTACGAAACCTACATCCTTAAGGATATATACCCTCTAATTAACTAAGCCAGAACTTAGAAATATACAACTATCCAATTAGTTCGTCGCGACTATTCAATTAGTACCGCGACCTTTACGTATATTATTAGATTAAATAAAGAAGGCGGTCGAGGTCGGCAGAATCTGGTTGTATTCTATATAAGGATGCAACTCTAGAGCCCACATCTCAACCTCTCCCTCTTTCCTTCTTTAACTTTAGTTATTTATTTCTTTTATACCCAACTACACGATACGGAACTACGTAAGCTGGTACATCGTAACAGCTACTACAAAGAAATAATTACCTTCCTAATTTATAATATCTTTAAAAACTACTTAATAATCCTAAGCTTCCCGTAAATATAATACTATAAGCCCGAAATCAATTACGAATAATACGGGGTATATTTTAGTAACCCTATTTATTACGGCCGCTACCTACCTTCAAATTTTTCTAAAGAATAAACCGCGGCCTTTAAAATTCTTATTAATAGAGTTTCTATAACCTCTATTCGAAAGAAGGCTACCCCCCAACCGACGCCCGCTTTAAAACTTATTACTAAGCCTATTTTAGAGCCCGCCGTTGCCGAATCCGCTTTAGAACCTTCGGTCGCAGAGTTGTTTCCAATCGTAGAACCGTCTCTAATTACGACTAAAAACGACCCTAAAACCGGCTACCGAACTATCCCTACCCTTATTAAAATACTAGTAACTAAGAGAATAAAGTCGAAGATCGGTATTACCAATATAATCACTCTCTTTATTAAAATTAAAAGCCCTATACTCTACGAACCTTACGTCCGCTTTAATAGCCGCCGCGTATTTATAAGTACAAAGCGTTCCGACGTCTAAAATTACCGTAATTCTAATTATAACCTCGACCCCGCCAATATCTAGGAATTTAATACGGTTACCTTTAATTACGTCTATAAATTATAAGGATTATAGCCGTACGTTACGAACTATATTCAAATCGAAAAATTAATAACTATAATAGAAATCCAAAATATAAATTTAACCGAAGAGATAATTAACTATATTATAGAAGGAAATAATTAATAATATAAAGAAAATCTTCCCTCCATTCTTTATAATTTCATTAACGAAATAATTAATATTCATTTATTAGAAGACTCCCGCGAAACTACGATTCTCATTAAAACCATCCACCTTATTAGAAACCTTAACGAAAATGCACTACTCTATAAAAAGATAATCTAATAAATATATTTAATTAAAATCTCTAAAGAGGACGTAAAGAAATTTCTCAATAAAGCGGATCGTCCTATAAAGACTAAGGCCAAAATTTTCGAAATCTTAAAGAAGTCAGAAAGCTACTACTACATTAATAAAGTAGCAACCTTTCTCCCCTCTTTAATAAATAAAGTCCCTCTATACCGTTCGTATAACTATAAAATCGAACTCAAACTAAATAAGACGCCCCCTAACGTATAATTATAATAAATATTACCTATCGAAACTATTATAATTAAAAAGTAGATCGACGATAATTTAAAGAAGAAATTCATCCGCCTATTATAATCTACAACCGCCTCGCCCATCCTACTAATTAAGAAGCCGGGTAATAGTATCCGCATTTATATAAACTACCGCGGTATTAATAACGTAATAATAAAAACTCAATACCCATTACTACTAATCAAGGAAACCCTCAACGCCATTTATAAAGCCAAAATCTTTACTAAGCTCGATATTATTATAACATTTAATAAGATACGTATTAAAGAAGGCTATAAATAATTAACGGCCTTTATTACCCACTTTAATCTCTACGAATTTATCATATATCCGTTCGATTTATAAAACGTACCGAAAACCTTCCAAAATTATATTAATAACGTATTATATAATATCTTTAATATTTATACTACCGTATACTTTAATAACGTCCTAATTTACTCGGATAACGAAAAGGAATACGAGAAGTACATTAGGGAAGTCTTACAATAAATAATTAAAGTAAGTCTCTAAATCGATATTAATAAATATAAATTCTATATTACCTATACAAAGTACTTAAAGCTTATTATTACCCTAAGAAATCTCGAGATAGATCCCGAGAAAGTCTCTATAATTACAACTTAAAAAACTCCAAACTCTAAAAGGGCGCTACAATATTTTTTAAACTTCGTTAACTTCTATCGTCGGTTCATCAAATACTTTTCGATTATTACCGGCCCACTATACGAATTAATTAAAAAGATAATCGTAAATTAATATTAGACGGAACAATATTAAAAATCTTTCGAAGCCCTCAAGAAGGCTTTTAACAACAAATTAATACTTCGTATCTACAATTAATCTAAATAGACCGTTATAAAAATAGACGCTTCGAACTAAATTTATAGTAATACCTTATTATAATATAACGAAGAAGGTATTTTTCGTCCCGTCGCTTACTTTAATCAATAATATTCCTCAGCCGAATACAATTATAATATTTACAATAAAGAATTACTAATAATTATTAAAACTTTAAAGGAATAGCGCCCCGAATTAAAAGGAGTATAGGAACCGTTCGTAGTCCTCACAAACTACAAAACTCTAAAGACCTTTACCGTCAATAAATAGCTTACCCCCTATTATATATAATAATTCCAATTCCTTTTTTAATTTAACTTTATAATTAAATACCGACCGGGCTTATTATAAGTATATCCCAACGCCCTAAATAGGAAGCCAAAGGATTTACCCAAAAATAATATTAACGAGCGGCTACTAATTAGGAACAAGGTTTTACTCGACTATAATATTTTCGTTAATAAAGCGTTTATTTTAAAAGACGAGGAGGAAGAAGAGGTTAACGTCGGCACCGAATATATTTACGAATTAGAAATTATAAATAAGAAATTTACTAACGATTTAATTACGGAAGGTTATAAAAAGTCAATCTTTTTATAAAATATTATAGCCTATCTATTAAACCCCAACCAGAAAGTATAATTTAAAGAAATTAAAAACTAAATAAAGAAAATATCCTTCGCCGAATATAAAGTAATCTAAAGATAAATATACCGTTATAATACTATCCTCGTTAACCCTATAAATACTAAACTTTAATTATAACTCCTTTATCGTATTTATAATTCGCCCTCAACCGGATACCCGGGCTACGAAAAAACCTATTTATTATTCTTAGAATCTTTCTTCTAGCCGGGAATATACGCTACCGTCAAAGCCTACTATAAGGCTTATTTAATATACACTAAATTTAAACTATTATAATACGCCCCCCATAGCTTTTTAAAACCGTTAACAATACCGTTCGTACTTTAGAAAGATATTTCAATAAACTATATTACCCCGCTAACGCCCTATATATATCGTAGGCAAGAATTCAAATATATTACCGTCGTTATTAACTACTTAATTAAAATATAATATTTTATTTCTACTATTAACCTTACGGCCAAAGAATTAATAAATTATTTTATCGAAAGGGTTTATAATATTTACGGACTATTAGATTCTATTATTTCCAATCGCGGCTCCCAATTCGTTTTATAATTTTAGAGGGCACTATCTTCGTAATTAGAAATAGCTCTAAAACCTTCCTCCGCATTCTACCTAACTATTAACGGCTAAATTAAGCGTATTAACGCGGAAATAGAAAAATACTTCTATTTTTATATTAATTAAATACAAAACGATTAAGTAAATTAATTATTAATTATAGAATTCGCTAATAATAACCTAATTTCTAAATCTATAGAAATATCCTCCTTCTTCACTAACTATAATTTCTATCCGTATATAAGCGTCGAACTAATAAAACCCTACCCTCTAAATATATTGGTATAGCAATAAGTAAAATACTTTAAGGCCAACGAAATCGCTAACCGTTTTAAAGAAGTCTTAAATTATATTATAGGCCAAATTAAACAAATTTAATAATAATACGAAAATAACGCTAATATTTAATAATTAAACGCTCCGAAATATAAAGTAGAAAATAAGGTCTTACTTAATATAAAGAATTTCGAAACCGGCCGACCGTACGCTAAATTTACGCCCTTATTTAAAGGTCCCTTCGAAATCCTTAAAGCGGATAACTATAAAATTATATTCAAACTCCTAATTAATATAAAATATAGCCTAATTTTCTATATTAATAAAATAAAATTATAAAACGAAGTTAACGTTCTGGGGCAAATACTTATAAAGGAATAAAACGTTTATATTAATTATAAACGGATTATAAGGAAGATTAACGATAGGAAGGATTTAATCGAATATAACTTCGAGAAATTCGATAATTACCGGAAGAACGAGAAAAGTTATTAGGAATATTATATTATTTAAGGACCCCTTTATAACCCTTTATAGCAATTACGCGCCAATATAATTATAACCCCCGACGAAATACAGAGGTTTTACGAAATATATTTAAATAAACTATATCCCCTAAATTGGGTAGCGGCGGAAAAGAGGCGGAAGCAGTTACTAGAAAAGGCTAGGAAACCGGCCGCAAAAACGGAAACCCCGGCAAAAGGACACGGGAAAAACGGAACTCTAGGACGGAAGAAATTATTATAATATATAATAACGGCGGCTATAAAAGTATTTCGAGGGTAAACTATTCGTTTAATAGGGATTTCTATTATTTTATATAATTTTAATTAACTATATAGCTTCTTTTAATCCGGGGAAGTATTATAGGGCTAGTTTATATTATACGTAATCATTCACGTACCTTATATTAGCGTACAACAATTTCTAAAACTATTATCGCTATTAAACGACTAACTAATAGCGGCCCGCCGTAGACCCACATAGGCCCACAGCTGGACCGTCCTTATAAGGCCAGTCTTCTAGGCACTCGTCTATACTCTCCTTCTTTCTCCTTCGTGCAATTACGCATATCTACATTTATACCCAACCTTTGCCCGTGATAGTTTATTAGCGTCTTTGCGATTTCGATTTTCGCCGACCCTAATAGTATTTTAAATTGGTTCGGTATTAATAGTATCTCCGCCCGGTCGTTTTAAAGTACCCTATTTTAATATAGGTACCTCCGGTATTACTTTACGCTCCGGAGAGCGGTTTCGGTAACGTATAGCCGTACTCTTAGTACAGGTATTTTCTTTTCGAATATTAATTATATTCCCGGCCTTCGTAAATAAGGTTTTAGAGGCTAAAGAATTATAAAGTTATAATACAAATAGGTAAAAACATATTTAATATATAATATTAAGTCTATTTTAAGAAGTAGATTTTAATTTGGCCGGTAGAGAAATATCCGGCTAGGTTTAAAGGGTTTTTATCCTTTGTACGAGCCCCTAATAAACTTTGGTAGGCCCGGGACTCGGCGCCCTAGCTCCGACCGTGCGCCCTATTATTATCGCCCGCTCTATTACTTATTATAGCTGCCTACTATGACGTTCCGCTCCTCGGGCCTGGTTTCTAGGCCCTCTTGCACGATAACCTTACAATTAATAAGTTTAATAAATTTAAAGAATTTAATTTTAAAAAGCTTTTTAAAGCCAAGGGATTAAACTTCTATAATAATAAATCGTTTATTTATAAAACTTAGGTATATATTTATAAATCGTTTGTTAAAGAGTTTAGTATCGAAGAGTTAGATAAGGCCGAATTATTCGACTATAAAAAGACGAAGAAGGTATTTAAGAACGTTAAATAGAAATTTAGAATTTAGTAGTAGTTAAGCGAGTAAATTAATATAGGTTTCGTATTTAATTAAAAATATTTTATTTACGAAATAGAGAATTAGAAAAATTTAATTAAAATTAGTATCTTTAATTCTATTATTGAAAATAATAATAATTAATTATAATATATAGTATAATATATATTTTTAATAGTTTAAGGGTAAGATTATATTATATTATAAATTATACGAGAAGATCTAGGGCTCGGTTATTTCTATTACTAACGTTAATATAGTAAGTATTAATATTAAAGTATTTATTAAATTAAAGAGGGGTAATAAAGAGCCTAAAAAGATATTCTGCGGGTAAGTTATTTTAGTTATAAATCTAATAGTAGATAGTATAATAATAAATACTAATACTTAGAAGAAATCCGTCGATACCTAATATAAATCCATTAGTACTTAAAAGTAAATTACTAATACGAAAGTAACGTTTTTATTTTAAATTAATAATATTATAAAGTCGAGGTTGGGCTCTAACTTTAGCTTTAGCTCTAGCTCTAATTCTAGTTCTAGCTTTAGCTTTAGTTCTAACTTTAATTCTAACTCTAGTTCGGGGTCGGGCTTAGGGTCCTTTAAGTAATTAATTTTACCTTAAATAAACGAAGAATATATTTAAGCGGCTATAGAGATTTATACCCGCTAGTTCTATAATAATAATACGATTATTTTAATAATATATTTTATTTAGATATAAAATACGTTTATTAAGGTTAAAAAATTCGTATTAACGACCGAAATTATATACGAAACGTATATTAAGTATTATATTAGTTTAGTAATATAAGAGGAGGGGTTATATAATTAATTTAAAATTTAGGGAGAGGAGTCTCTTAATTAAGAGCGTCCTTAATTTAATATATAGTAATATACGTACTTCCTTATTAATTATAATAATAACGATAGACCCTATTAAAAGACGGTCGGGTTATTAGAATTTAGGGCTATAATTAATAAGTAAAATATAAATAGATAAAACTACGAAGAATATATTCGAAGGGAATTGGCGGTAGTATTAATATTAGTATTATAATTATATTAAAGTTATATTAAATAAATATAATATATAATATACTAATTAGAAGTATATAATTAATTTATTAGAGGAAAGGTTTAATATTGTTTATTACTAAATATATTTTATATTTATTATTAATTATTATTAAAATTCCTATAGAATAATATAAGGGGGTTTTTACCGATTTTTAATTAATAGAATTGCAATTAATTTAGTAGTATTAAAGTTATTATACTAGATTTAGGGTACGGGGGGGGTTGAGGTTCTTAAAACGATTAAATTAAAAATCGATGAAAAATCGAGAAATTAAAAATCGATTTTAGAATTTAATTTCTAAATTTGAATTTAGAGTTTAGCTAATTGTACTCGTATTAATTACCCTTAATTAATCTATATATTTTATCGAATTTTATTAATTGGCTAAATAAATATTTAAAGCGGATACGTATAGGAAGGCTATTAAAACTATTATAAAAAAAGATATTATAACGGTCTTATAATAAATAGAATATCCGTACGCCCTACTAAAACGGGAGTTTCGCTTGTTTAAATATAGTTTGCGACGCACCTTTCTTATAAGTATTAACTTTCTAGAATTTTATAAAGACCTTCATCTTTAATTACAATTCTCACCTTCTTATAACTTCCCCTCTTTTAACTTCTCTTATACGCTTATTTACTTTATAATTCTAAGCCCCCTATTATTACTTCTTTTTAAATTATTATATTCTTATTATTATTTAATAGAAGATAGTTTAAAATTAGTCTATTTCTATCTCTAATAATCGCGTTCTAGAAATTTTCAAATAGATTAAATCCGCCCGTACTAACCCCGCTATTTATAACTACTAGGTTACCGAAGTAAAGATTAAAGAGAACTTCACTTACGCTTTCTCCCGAAAGGGTAAATTTAATTTAGGCGAATTTACTTTTATTAAAATTAAGGTCGGATTTAACGAGATAAGGGCCTAAAATTTAGTAAAAGTTCTATAATAGAGATTTTGAATAATTAGTAATTAAATAAAATGAATTAGGCTCTTTTTAATTATTTTATTACTAGGTTTATTTCTAAACTTTACCTTTATAAATATTAGATATATTATTCTTACTCCTTTTTTTTTCCTTCTCTTTCCCTTTTTTATTCTTTTTTATTATTCCCTTTCCTTTCTCTTTCCTATTCCTTAATCCCTTTCCCGTTTCCTAGTCCCTTTCCCGTTCCTTAGTCCTATTCCTAATTTTAATTCCAATTCTTATCTATTATTCCTTTTTTTACTAACCTATTTCCCTCAAAATAATAGGCCTTTTCCTAATAATTTTATAAATTTCTTTTAATAATACGACGAATTTTTTCCAACGATTTTATAAATTTCTCTAAACGATCCGATAAATTTTTTACTAATTTTAAATAAATATTCTTATTTATTTAGACGAAAGTTTGAATTTAAATCCCCTAATAACCTTTAACTTTATTCTCTAAATCTAATTCAAGAAGTACTAAGAATACTATTAAAATCCTATTCGGCTAATTTTAATTAGTCCAATAATAAAACCGGTATTCCTAATAGTACTATTAATAATAATATTAATTACATTATTAATAATATTATTAAAACTCTAATAATAAATTGCTATAAGTTCCTTACGGGCGTAATAAATAATTTTATTATCTTTAGCGCTTATAAATAGCCTAATTAATACCAATTTACTAATAAGACTATAAAGTTATATAGCTACTAATACTAATACCTCGGTAAGTTTATCGTAAGAATTAATATAATTACCGAAAAGATTAGACCTATTTAAAGTTATAATTTAATTAAATTAGAAGGTATATCGATATAGGATTTCTTAATTAAAAGTAATTTAATAGTAAAGTTATTTAATATAATAAAAATAATTAATTTACTTAACTTTATAGCCTTTGTGCTAATAGTTAAATTATATTTAGATATTATAATAATAAATATTATAGGAAGGGCGGGCGTTAAAATCCGAAATATAGCCGTTTAATTATTAATTTTTAAACCGAGTAGGTTATTAATTCTTAAACCGAATAAACTATTAGTAATATAGCCGCCTAATACTTTAACCGATATAGCCGTTTGACCTTTAATTGAAAAAGTTATTAAATCCTATATTATTATAGTTATTTAGCTATTAATTAACGATAAAAGTAATTAATTTACCCGATTTTATAGCCTTTACGCTAATGATTAAACTATACTTAAATACAATAATAATAAATATACTAAGAATTATATTCCATACCTTTTATAAATAGCTTTAATAGAATTAATTTATAGTTTTATTATTAGCGCTCGGAAAGATTACTTATTTACTTTTATTCTATATTAATAAATATTGAATAGGCTTTTACTAAAGTATAAAAGGGCTATCCCGGGTATTAAAATTAATATTATTATACGTTATCTCTTTATTAAGAGGCTATTTAACGCTAATTTTAACGAAAGGGTATAATTTCCCTTTCTTTCTCGAACTTCCCCTTCTCTCCTAAATTTAGCGGCGGACTACTACTATTAATTTTAAAAAGATATTTAAGCCGAGAACTACTTTAATTATTTTTAGAATTAAATAATCAAGCGCTCTATAAATAGTTTATAACCGCTAAAACTAATACTAATTAATAGTATTAAAGAAGTAATTATACGTATCGATTTCGATAGATACCGATAGTAATAATTTCCTACTCAATTAATATCGAAAATAATTATTATTTTAAGCGAAGCTATTAAGGAATATACTAAAATTTTAGATAATATTAATTATTTTAAACGAAGCTATTAAATATATTAGAATTTCGTACGATTATTAAATAGAGTGCTATATTAGAATTTTGTATAATTATTAAATAGAACGCTATACCTTCTAACGAAGTTATTAAGTACTTTAAAAGTTATTAGGGGTTAATTACCCTTTAAAAATTAAATTAAATTAAGTTTCCCGTTAGCGAAGATATCGTAGGCTCTATTAAGGAATATATTAAAGCTTTAGATAGTATTAACTATATTATTGTACTTTAGATAATATTAATTATATTATTATATATTAGAGTTTAATTTATTAATTTAAATGAAGTTATTAAATATATTAAGTTATTAGGGGCTAATTATTTGTTAAAAGTTAATTTAAAGTAAATTTATCTTCTTTCCCCCTTTCCTTTCTCCTTCCTTTTCCCTTTCCCCTTTCCCTTCCCTTTCCCTTTCCCCTTCCCTTTCATTTTCCCTTTCCCTTTCCCCTTCCCTTTTTTAATTCCTATTCCTATTCCTATTCTTATTTTTATTCCCAATTTCTAATCCTAATTTTTATTCCTAGTTTCTAATCTTAATTTCTAATTTTATTCCTAATTCCTATTCCCCTTCCTATTCCCTATATTATTTCCTTCTATTCCCCGTCTTTTTTCCCTTCGTTTCCCCTATTTTTTCCTTTTATTTTTAATCCTATTCCCTTTAATTTATTTGCCCGTTCTTTTATTTTAATTTCTTATTAACGATAATAGGAATACCGATAATATTTAACTTCGTTCTTTAAATTTAATTTAAAAAATATTAAGAATACTATTAAAATCCTATAATAAACCTATCCGACTAACCCCGGTCAACCCGATAATAAAACCGGTATTCCTAATGGTACTACTAGTAATATTATTAGTAATATTATTAATTAAAATAATAACCCGCTTAATAACCGGTTTAATAACCCGTCCAATAACCTACTTAAGAACCTGCTTAAGAACCGGCTTAAGAATACTAATAATATTAATACTAAATTACTAACTATAACTATTAATATTAAATTATTAATTATAATTATTATTAATTTTCTTACCTCAGAGAGGCTATCGTAAGAATTAATACTACTACCGAAAAAATTAGATTTATTTAGGGTTATAATTCTTAAATTAAGTAGGCTATTTTAAATATTTCTAAATAATATCTAAATAACCGCTAGTTTTTTAACCGCTAATTTTTTAACCGATAGTTTCTCTTCTATTAAAATAAGAGTAGGGGTAATAAAATTCGAAAAGTGTATAAATATTTTACGAAATATAATACTATTATTTCGTATAGCGTTTTATATTTAAAGTTAAGCCGTCTTATAAAATATATATTCAATATAAAAGCGTATTTAATAATTTACAATATAACCGTTTAACTATTAATTAATATAGCCGCCTAGTACTTTGGCCGATATAGCCGTCTAGCTTTTAATTAAAAAGGTTATTAAATTTTATATTACTATAGTTCTCCTACCGGTTCTTAATAGATTTATTAAATTTTATTTAGCGATTAGCGAGTAATAATATTAGTAAATTTAGCGGTTAAATAATTAAGAGAGACTAAATATAAATATAAATATATAAAAGTATTTATTAAGAACGTATATTTAATTCTGGAATAATTATTCTCGGCCGGTTATTTAATAGTAATTCGCTAAAAGTATTAGATGGAGCGAAAATATTAGCGAATAAATTTAGTAATTAATAAGTAAATTTAATAATTAGCGAACGAAAATATTAAATATTCTAAAGGCGGGTAGTTTTATACTATAAATTGAATTTATTCCTAGTAAATTATCTATTTTTACCTTCCTCCCCTAAATATAAATTTCTACTTAATTATATACCCTCCTCTACCCCTTAAATTATATTTCTAAACTATAAATTGTATATAAGATTAAAACCGTTGGAAAATACTAGAATACTATATTACCTTATTACCCGTAAGTAAATAAGGATATAATCCGAGCTGAAGCGGGTAAATAAGCGTAATACTATATATTATAAATTTAAGGATTCCCCTTCTATCTTTTTCCTTTTTATTCTTTCTTTTTCCTTATAACTAATATAATTATTAATCCAAAGTAAAACTTTAACCTAATAAAAGGGTAAATTAATATTATATCTTTTAACTTACTACTTGTAGGTAAATAGGTTATAATATAGGTAGAGGCGGGTAAATAGTACGTTCCCTATTTAATTATAGGGAAAAATAAAAAGAAAAGAAAGAAGTAAAAGTTAATATTTATTATTACTATTAATTTACTTATATTTTATTTACTATATTTTCCTTTAACTATACTATTCGGTTAGTTTACTTAATAATAGTCTTATTATTACGAAAATTGTTCGGGTTGAATATATATAGTTAATTATTATTTACCTCCTAATTTACTAATAGCCTAACCCGAAAGTTGAATTCTATATTAATATTATTATATTATAATAGGAAGTTATATAATGTAATAGTATAAATAATAATTTAAGTATAGGTTTTAACCGGATATTTAGGAGCCGTTCGATAAACCGCCTACTTCCTAATAAATATACCCTATATAATTTCGATAATTATACGAAGTTTATTATATAATCGGTTAAAGACTTCTTCTTTCTAATTTATTTTAATATCTTATAAATAATATTAAACGTTATAGTACGGCGTTAATACCCTTTTTATATACGTAAAGTTTATATCGCTAATATAATACTAATCCTCTAGTATTATAAAGTTATCTAATATAATATTATAGAAGATTCGATTATTATACGCCGAACCTTCTTAATTAATATAAATATACGTAAACCGGCCTATAATATTAATTATATTAAATACGTTTTGGGAAATAAATTTCTTGTAGTATATATAAGCCGTTTATTAATTCTTGGGTACCTTCGTAGCGAATTATTTCCTATCGAATATATTAAAATAATATTTAAAATATAGGAAATATTTACTTAACGTCCGGATTTTTTCTTAAATTTTACGATGAGGAATTACAATATTAATAGAGGCTAACTATTTTAAAGTATAAATAATTTCGTAGAAAACTCTATTAATATAATTAGTCTCGTTATTTTTATTCTTAATATTAATAATTTATTAATTTATAAATAATCTATTTACTATAGGGATAACTTTAAGTAACCGTTTTTATAACCTCCCCCTAACCGAAGATTTTAAACGCTATTAATAATTTAATTGGCGTATAAATCTATTTACCGTTTTATAAATTACTATATTTAATAAGGATTCTATACAATTCTTAGAAGGTAGAATAGGATATCCGGAAATAAAATTAGAACTTTATACTTAATATATAGTCTAGAATTTTAATAATCCGCCTACAAGGTTCAGTAAATTATACGTTATACCGTAATAAATTATTAGGAATGCTAGGGACAAAGTTATTTCGATAAATAATAGAAGAAATTATTACGACTATCGTTATTTATTAAAAATTATTATTAACGTTCGGAATATTATAATCGTCAACGTCGATTTTATTAATAATTAATATCAAATTAATAATAGGATCTTTAATAATAAGATTTTTAAAGAGATCTTTAAAAAGAATAAGCGAATTACCGTCGACTTAATCTATCTTTATAGTATTGAAGTTTAATAGTCGGTAATAAAAAGAAAATAAGTAATATAAAGAATTAAAGGAAGACGAAGTTCTTATAGTAAGTTATAGGGCTCTAGCGCTATACGAATACGTTAAAATCCTTAGATTTATAAGGTACTTATAGGGTATAGGATATAAGTATATACATATAACCGGATTTCGAATATATTATATTCTAGCCGTTTTATATATATATTAATAATATATACGATTTTACAATCACATATAACCCTAACCCGGGCGAGGTTATGTAAGGCTATTATAAGGGGGTTGTATATTACTTTTTTATACGAAAAGTAGTTAAACGCGAGTATTTCTGTACGGCTGGTGTATAAAAAAGGGTGTATGAACCCTTATGTAATAAAAAAGTACGGGAACAAATACAGTCTAAGCTCTCGGCCCGCTGCAAGACCCTGAAAAATGGTGAGAAACTTCCTTTCTAGGAAGGCACGATGAATGAGAAAAGGAAGGTGGGGGAGAAGGAGAAGGAGAAGGAGAGAGAAGGAGAAAGAAGCAGAGAGAAGCGGGGTCGATGAAGTGAAAAAGCTGAAGTGTCTGCCATCTCCCAACTTTTTCCTCTTGCAACCATCACCACCACAACGCCCATCACACTCCTAGGTATGGCTGCAACCCCGTTTCAATTCCCAAACTAACTATTATTATTTGCATCGCAGATTCAATTGCCCCGACGATAGCGACAACGACAGCGACGACGACGACGGTCGCGATATAAGGTGATGGTGGTGGTGATGGTGGTGAACTTGGTGGTTTTGAGACTTGGTGCATTGGCCGGGTGGACTTGGTGGTTTTGGACCTGGGCGGGCGACGAAGGACGGGCGGGAAGGGAAGGAGCGGGCGTGGCCAATTGGTCAGATTCTAATAGCTTGCATTAGCGGTAGCCAATTCAGCCAATTAGGTGTAGGCCCTGGCTTTCAACGCTTAAGCATATTCAACGCTTAAGATATCTCAACGCTTAAGAAAAAAGATGAGCGGAATTCAGAGCCAACGCTTAAGAGGGCTTAACCGTTCCAAGCTGGGTAGATAACCGGTAATGTTCCTCCAAAATATGTACCCTCTCAAAGCCTTTGATCCCGTTGTCCGTTGACCTTATGATCCAGCACCGGCATGAACGGCGAGCAAACGTTGACTGTGTTCGTATCTTGACATCTTGATCGAGAAGTGTGCATGTCCCTAGTTGCTGATAGCCCTCAATGCACCACCGCGTGCGATCTTCGAGTCGTGATTGCCGATTTCTTGCTTTCAAGGTGACGTGTTGGACAGGCTGACCTAGGGCAAAGAGAACTCCTCGGTGACTAGGTTGGTAACACAATCACGTTAGCTGGATCAACTGAACGAAGGGGTACCATGGAGAACCTACTCTGCTTGCTGACCTTGGCCGCCTTTTCGATGTACAAAGTAGCAGGTCCATTAAGAACAAGATATGCCGAGGTGTCTTGCTCTGCCGCGACAGCGAATTCAGCCGGGCTTGTGAACATGTACGCGGCATGTCCTTGCGTCTCGAAGACCTTTTGCTTATGGTCCTCGGGCGTGGAACTGTCATCGAGGCGACGGCGTTTGACGGCCTTGACTTCGGGGCCAGAAACTTCGGAGCCAGAACTGCCAGTCACGGCAGTCTTGGGTGAGGGTCCTTGCTCGATCTTCGCAAGGCAGTCCAAACAGTTTTTGAACTAGGCCTCCTAGTCCGCGGCATCGGCAAAGGCCTGGGCCATGCCCTGCTCTTGTTTCCACCAAGCCATGTGGAGCTGCTCGAGACACTCCTTGAAGTCTTTTCTATCAGCCGACATTGTGAGATCGTGGCTACAGGTGAGAAAAGTGTGAGGATGTTGGAGAAGTGGAAGAGATGAAGGTTCTAAGTGTTGAAGAAAGAGGTTGACTGTTGATCTTGGGATTGAGTGGTATTGTTGTGAGCTGTCCGGCTGGAGTTGGCAGGAAAGAAATCGCAAGTTGACGTAAAAGGAGAAGAAGAATTCTTGTACACGACGAGGGGTAGAGACAGGCAAGTGTATTACTGTGCCGGCAGTTCAGTTGAGAAAGTGATTGCTTTAACGCGTGATACGTGGGGCTCTTTCTGCCTAAGCCTGAAATCAGACGGGAGTTGGATACTAGGCTAAGGCCGGGAACGAAAATACGTTGGTCTTAGAATGAGTAGAACTCCAGTCCTCGCCCCACCCCCCTCTCCCCTACTCCCTTTTTGCTACGAGCACCCTTCTTTACTTTACGTACTCCCTTTTAGATAAATTGAGTATTGTATATCTACATTAAATTAGGTATATTTAGTCCCTATTTCTCTATTAATTCATCTTATTTACTTGCTCCCAAAAGGTCATTTCCCTTCCCCAAAAGGCCAATCTAGCTCCCCAAGAGGCTATTTCTACTTCCCAATAGGCCTTCTTAAGCCTCAAAAAATACTCTTTAAACATATCGTTAAAGTAGAAGAGCTGAGTAAAAAAAAAACGAATATTATATACTAAAAATTGGGAAGAGGCAAGAATTTCACCATTTAACTACTAAGCTAAAGGTTTAATCTTAGAAATGTAAATAAGAAAGCTTTAATTTGCGAGCCATTTTATTAGGATGCAATGTTTAAAGAGGATAAACCGCATTATAAAAATTAAGATATTTAATAATACCTTAGAGAAAGTACGTCAGTGTAGGCAAAGGGGTAGATATTAAACAGCTATAAGCTTTCTCCGACACTGGTACCGGAATAAAGGAGATAAGCAGCCGGAACGCTCTATAATCGTAATAGTTCGCTGCCTTCCCCACTTGGGAAATTAACCGTTATTATCTGAGCTAATATTACCAACACACGTATCGCAAATTTTACAAGCACAAGGGACCTGGGATTCATTCCAGCGCTGGCAATAAATCAAATCAAATCAAATCGGTCCATCGATTTGAGTTGGTGGGTCAAATCGATGGACCGATTTGAGTTGATTTGTATTTATTTGTATTTATTTGACGATTTGCCAAGACAATCTGTCCCACTGCCAACCCTAACCCCGACGCCAATCCGTCTTCCGAAGTCGAGTCTTCGGGCAAATTTGTCACCAAAAAATATTCTGCCAGACCGCCAAGAAGGCGGGCAAATCGTCAACTCAAATATGACGGCCGATTTGATTTGTAAATATAAATCGGGACCCCGATTTGATTTGAGTTGTAAATCAAATCGATTTATATTTGGCAAATCGATTTGATTTGTTGCCAGCGCTGATTCATTCTTCTCGTTCGCGGGTAAGTTCTCATTGATAGTGGCTTTCTGGTTACGTGTATGCACATACAGTTCATGCTCTCGAATAGGAGAGAATAACGACCTTCACACTTTCCTTAACTTCCCCAATCTTCTCATGTCTCTGTAACCCATCCTGACCCTGTTACCGGCGTCATCCATCCTTCCCAACAAACCGTGTCCCTACTAGAAGTGCACAAAAGAAAGAACAAACAAATAGTGAACGCGTGGTCAAATCCTTTGCTTGTTGCAAAGGTTGTGCCGCTCTAAAGAGGTGAGCAACAGCTCATCCTGATCTAGCTATAGCCCCACGGTTGTCAAATCTGTGGCCGCCGATCTCATGCTATGCTGTGTTCTCTTCTTCCGCGTCCACCTCAGTTCTCCATCGCAGCCTTGGAGACGTTCTCGACAAACTCTGTGAAGAGGTAGGTACACAAGTCAGTCAAGCGGCCTAGAGAAACAACGGACAACAAAAACAACAAAGTCTCTTACCTGAATGTGTAGTAGTGGCGCTCTCCACAACAGCGAGGGCTTTCTCGGCATAAACTTTGCCGGGACCCTTGATCCCAATGTGAACCCTAGACAGCTCGGTACCCGGGATTTCAACCAGAAAGGCAGTAGGACGTGTGGTCCAGAACTCCACATCCGTTTCCTCGCTCGTCTCAAGGACTTTCTTGACGACTCGAGAACCAGTGTCGTCAACTTCTAGATCGACACCGCAGCTTTTGGGAACCGCGGGAGTGAGGCAAGGCACCTTGCCAGTGTCATCAGGAACCTTGGGAGGAGGCGGGCCCCGCTTGATGCTGGCGAGGCAGTCTTGGAAATGCTTTATCCAAGCTTCCTGGTCGGCAGCGTTGGCGAAGTCTTTGGCCATATCAGCCTCTTCCTTCCACCAGGCCATGCGAAGCTGCTCCAAGGCCTCCTTGTAGTTCATGTTTGCGGCCATGTTGAGGTTGAGGGTGGAATGGGTGCTTGAGGAGTGAGTGGGTAAGTGCCTTCTTGATGGCGGGGTAACAACAGGACTGGAGAGCGATGGCGAGCTGGATGATGGTGAGAAAGAGAGGCGGCGGAGGGAACCAAGCTTAAACAGCGAAGTAATGAGCGCGTTGTCAGTGTCGTGATTGAGGTAGAGGTACCAAGGTGGGAAATGAAAGACCGCGGGGTTGGTGTAGAAGGGAAAGAAAAAAGTGTTTTGGTTCCTGCGAAGGTGATGCCTGATTTGGGGGATTCTACCGCCACACCCCCCTGATTCTACATAGTACACGCACGCGACTTCTCCACTTGACAGCTGGCCGGGCCGGAAAGAAACTGTCGTTTTGTATATCTCGGGGACTCATACCAGCTTCTGCCTTCTTTTGGGCGGCGGTAATGTACCTCTAAGGATGTAAACTACCCCCTGTTAATTTCAAGTCAATACGGGGCGTGAGGAGTGAAAACGCCCGCCGGGCCCCAAAGGGAAGGAACACGACTGAGCTTAGGATAAGGGTTTTGTGTGGAAGGTACATATCTATCAAATCAAAAGGTACCTAGTATCACTCAATGTACGCCAGGCTCTTTCGAAGATTTCTCCAAGCTTAGCAGAGGCGTCGGGGTTGTCACTGGTCAGTGCCTTGAAGTAGTGGCGGTCTTCCTACATAGTTCCTAAGATTGTAAGGAGACTCTTAAGTGTGTGATGAGAGTGAAATAGAGGCTGGATGGTTAGCTAAGGTATGGGGCGTTTGCGAGTGTTGAAACTTAAAAGCATTATCCTCCAGTCGCTTCCCTCACGTTCAGATCACAAAGTTGTTACAAATACTGCAAGCGACTTGTTGTTTTCATTCGCAGCTCTGTTAACGTTGATTCTAGTGTATGCTCCTGGGTACATAGGTAAGATAGTATGGTAGGAGGAGATAACAACATGCACAGCTTCCCGAAATTCCTCAAGCCTCTCAGCTACTTGTGAGCCACCATCTTTATCCCGTTACGATCTCATTCCATGCCCATCATCTGTCGTGTTTGGCCCCTTTTGACACCACAGCCTGTCAAACTACAGTCAACATCTTATAGAGTCCCAAGCATGCGACTAGAAGTCTGAATCTGACTCGGGTTCGGAACTTCGGATTCAGACTTCGAAGACGAGAGGATCTTCAACGCAGGTACCTTCAAACGCGTCTCCGAGTTGATCGCCGGTTTCTTCTTCGCCTCCTGTCCATTCATGGTCAAGGTCTTTGCGAACGTGAACTTCTCGGGAACTTTACCAGGTGATTGGTTAGTCGCCAGACAGCACGAAGAGACTGGAAAGTAAAAGTGACTCACCTGACTTTTCATCAACTTCAACCTCAATGGCATCCTCGACATAGACTTCAGTCTGACCAGTCACAAAAAGTTCAGTCCAGCCAGTTTTTCTGCCCTCGGTTTCAACCCGGAACTTGGCAGGACCTTTGAACTTGTACGTGGTGTCCTCCACAGACTCCAAAACTCTTCCACAATCGATGATGCCTTGAAAAATCTCGCCATCGTCGACACGGCGGCGTTTGGCGGCCTTGGTCAGGGAACCGGGCTCGCCACTGTCTTCGACCTTGGAGAGCGGTCCCTGAACGATCATCGAGAGACAGTTGATGAAATGAACAGTCCAGGCGTTCGGGTCCGGATGATTGGCGTAGGCTTTGGCGATCATGCTCTCCCTGTTCGCTAGGATGATCTTGATCTCGCTCAGAGCACCGTCAAGTTCTTCCTTGGTCGGCGCCATCTTGAGGCTGGGCTGAGGTTGAGGTGATGGTGATCAAGGAGTGAGTGCGTCGATAGTTGTAGCAGACGAGAGGTAAGAAGGGAATCTGAATGCCGTAAAGAAAGGTAGACGATTAAGCGTAAATTGCGGGATAGGGAGCGCAGGAGCACTGGTAGCGTCGTCGTGATAACCACGAGAGAACCAAGTTGAAGGTTGCGGGTTGGTGTAGAAGGAAAGAAGTTTTGGCTCCTTCGAAAGTGACGCCAGATTTCATTTTATAGCCGCTGAGAGAGGCTGCCGATGGCCACTAGCATCGTCGTCTGAACCCAGATGAAATGAGATTAGACGACAAACAGATCTGTTGACATACATGTACACTGTAGATGTATGATCCGGTTTTTTCTTCGTTAAGCATGGGTACCTTAGTTTTCATCTCAGCTATGTGCTGCTTTCCCAGTGTTCTACAAATTCTGTCGAGCATGCATGGTGAGCTTCGAGCAAGCGTTGAATGTGTTCGGGTACTTAACAGAGAAAGGGATCTTTCCGGTCCAATTTATGCAAGGATTTCCGGATGGGTGGTGAGAGGATGTGAAGGAGTTTGATGTGGTGTAGAGAAACTCGGGTGAGGGCATTGTGAGATATCCCGAAGTGCGTGGAGAGGGAGGCAATGACAACTGAAGGAGGGGACATAGTGACTTGAAGTCTGGATTAGTTGGTGGTTCTAGGTACAAAGGAAGGAACATGAACGCTGTGGAGGATAGGTGACGTTGAGCTATAGCAAGAAGAGAAGGTACAAAAGAAGAACAAAAAATATGAGAAAAATGAAAACGCGAAATAAAGAAAGATTTGAAGTTATATGATCGTGATGGTTTGCAGCTTCCCCCATTCGGGGAATGGACCATCGCCATCCGGCCCGTTTTGAGAGCGGCATGCTTCTTGTAACATCTGTAAACCTCTACCACCCTCCTCTTCGGTCTTATCCTCCTCTTCGGTCTCCGAGGAGCTGTCTTCTAGCTCAAATACTCCAACTCTTTGAAAGATATTTTTGCCGCGGTCAGTCTCTTGTAGCATCAAGCCACCAACATAATCCTTGTCAAATCCCGCAAAACCCCAGCCTACATGGGCGTCCAACATATGCATGACAGGAAGTAAGTAAGTTGGCTTCTTGCACCGCAGCTGGCTAGGAAAGAAGGCCGTATCAAGGCTATAGCCGCCCGCCAAACTCCCGTTGTGTGTAATGACCTTGTTCTTGTCTGGATCCTCAATAAACGCAAAGTTTTGTATGAGTGAGCTGTTCGCCAAAGGGCCCTTTATACGCAGGGCTCCTCCTGATACTGCTCCAAATGGATGGTTCTCATCTACCAAGTCGACGGTAGCGTCCAGAATCTGGATGATAGGACGGCACTTGTCCCTTATCTCCTGTAAATCATCTACCAGCAGCCATACTGGGTTAGGGATAGAGGCCCAAGACCAGCTCGGAGCTATATACTCATTACAAGACCTACTACCCCGGTCTTTCCACCAATCCCTGACCCAGAGAAGCTGCATGGGCAGATGTTCAAGCCACATCCCAGCAAGGTATCGGGTGTTGAGAAATCTCGAGTGCATTTTTGCCAAGCCGGATATCGCTACCAGCTTGTCGCGCTCGAATGTGAGATCAAGTTTTTGATATTGGACCACCACTCTATTCCATAGCATCAAAGACTCAAAATACTCGTTCGAGGATGGACTGGAGCCATCTAAGTATTTGTTTATGTCTGATACTGGAGGTATTATTTTTTGCCACTTACTGCAGTGGCAGTAAGTCCCGTCCGGGGATTCTACCTCTATAGAATGCGGTAAACATTCTATAGAATGCGGTAACCCCATGGGGAAGCTCTCACTGGCGATACTTTCGAGACACTCCCAATACAACTGTTTGGCGCAGCAGTGGATTATGCGAGGAGCGAGAGTTCGCTCCTGATATACCCATCCTCTCCGGTATAAAGGGGCCTTGGCGACGTTGCCTCCAAACCGGTGAGACCTTGCAGCGTAGTAATATCCTGGCTCGAATTCGACTGCCCAAGGCCATTCGATATGAAAACGAACAGGACGGACTGAGGAAGGGTTTCGATCGAAAAAGCAACCTTCTGTCGGGTTCATGGCATCTGCCGCTGCAATGTTGATGTAGGAGTTCTCATACACGCTCGTCATTTTTGCAGACTCGGCAGCCCAGTCTTTCCCATTGGGAGAGTCCTGGATGATGCACAGGGAGTCTATCCAAATGTACCGAATTCCAAGGCGTCTTGTTGCTTCTATGGCGTCTTGAAAGGTCTTTGGCAGTCTTTCCCAAGGGATTTCTCTTTTGAGATCTTCAAGGTTATTGACCTCAAGTTTCAGCATTTCCTGAGATCCCCAACGATGACTCAATGTTGCATAATGTCCTGATGTGTTTTCGGTTACCACATGGAGGCACGGTACACAACTCCCGCCCCTAGACCCAACATCAATAACTCTCGTGGGAAGTGGTGGGGCCACAGATTGCATCTGGTTACATGTCTGGTGGCTCGATAGACATTTGGCCATCCAGCTGCTCACAAGTTGCCAGCTACGATCTGACCCCGTGTTTGACTCAAAGGGACCAGAATTTCCAATGAGGGCGCGATTCGAGAGCAGTTGAACTTTATAACCATCCTTACACCAAGAGTACCAGGGATCTATCTTAGTTTCTGTGAATGCCAGTGTGTCAGCCCCGGTGATGGGATATTACGTCGAATCAGCATAATACATACCGCGCTCTGGGTAAAGGTTAACCCTAGCCCTCATGTATTCAAGACCCCCCCGATGCTCTAATTGCACTTCCAGCAAAACCCAGAAGCATTGCCAAGGTTTCTCGTACTCTATAGATTTGACGACTGTGATTTCATCCCGCGTAGGATGTTGTTGGAAGAATTCGTCAAGAGTGCTTGAGATACCACAAAGTAGCTCGCAACAGAGAGGACATTTGCCGCCGAATAAGATGCTCTCCAGATTGCTAGACCAAGTCATATTTGTAGTGAGGTGGCACTTATATCCCCGGTAACCCTCACTCTCACCACCCCATTCAGACAGTTTTACCTCCCAACCCTCAAGCTCTAGGTTAGGGTCATGGTCTTCGAGTAGGAATCGGCATGTTGCGCAAAGCGCGTCGTTGTCTATATATCCCGGGTCATAGTCGTCACTACCGGACGGATCGGTAGCCGTGGCAGTTGGCCGAGATTGAGCAGAGGTATGCTCGGGAAGACTATCCGACTCGAGGGCAGAACCAAGTTCGGTAAAGGTCCATTTAAGCGACAAACGAGATTCAGCAGCTGGGCCATTCTCTGTGGGTGAACGAGGGGCACTGAGCGCATCGATTGGTGCATTCTGGCTGGAGAGGCCGTTTCCAACGGGCCCAGTGGATGTTTGGGGAGGGACTTCGGTGGGCGTAGAGACGGACAAGTCTTCCCCCGCCATCGTGCTGTTTGGTGGGCGGTGGATGACTGAAACTAACTGAACGAGCCAGACTGGAATGATTGAGAAATGGCATTCCGCCCAGGAAATGCGAGAGAGCTGGTGGGAAACCCAGCAAAAGAAAGACCGCCCGGGCAAGAAAGAGATCAGGTTAGATGCCCTGGTGAAGAGGTTTGTGTTGGGTGAGGAGAAATGGCTGGAAGGCCCAGAAGCCAATTGGGCATCATCTTCACTTGTCTGACAGCCTGACGGTGATTGGCGACACTAGCCGCGGAAGGTGCGGGTGCGCCATGCGGGGTTCTCTGCGACGGTTGCCTATCGGAATCGGACCTTCCATTCGCCAGCACAGCAGTCAACACCACGGCACTGCTTCCAATCGTCCCATCGGATCCTAAAAAAGATCAGAAAGGGAAAGAACACAGCGCATCTCGAACTCGGAGCCCAAAGTTCAAGCCGGGTCCGACCCACCATTGGGACCAACCTAAATTTACCCCACCTTCACCCGGATCGCGCGGGCCCCGCACTTTTGGAGACTCCGCACGTCCCGTCCCGGACCCCGCACGCTCCGGACTCCGCACATCCCGTCCAGACTTCCGGCCACTCGGCCAGCCCTCCCGCCCGCCTTCCCTCTGCCCTCACGCTCCGCAACACAACACAAAAAGCTGCGCGTCAACAAGAACAACTCGCACTCCCCACAAATGACATAATGTCGTAATAGGGCTAAAACAGGCCACAGTCAGCAGACGACCGCCTAGAGGTAGTTCTGCAGCGAACCGTGTTGCTGTCTTGGACTTGTGATCACGCGCAAGACATCATCAACAACGCGTCCCAGGAGAGAAGGCGGTTTGGACCTGCAGACTCCGCGGCACTGATGACTGTGTATTCCGGGACCTTGAAGTTGGCTTGCTCGTGGCTGATGAGTCGAAGGTGACTTGATGGATGGGGAAACGGGGCAAGATGACCGAGTCACCGCCGAAGCGTCATCGGAAAGGGTGTCAGACAATCCTTCGGTCGAGGATGAGACGATATGGAATCATGGAGAACACGGCTTCGGGGCCGAGTTCATCGGCAAGAGCGATACTGGATCAAGTTAGCCGGAGTCACCTAGGTGAACAGTCAAGGTGAGATCGGAGGTCCGGGTCATCGGAGTTTGAGATCCGTCTCCGTCGAAGTCATAATCCTCCGGCCTCTTGGCGGAACTGAGCCACATCACCGAGTACAAATGGCTGAGAAGAATGATCTTCATTGGTGTTGAGAACGAAGATGCAAGCCACACGCCACCCTGTCAAGCGCTATGTTAACGTTGCACGGTGGTCTCGGGGCTGAGACACGATGTAAGGTACTGTACCTCATGTCTTTAATATGGACAGGGCACAAGTCTGTATGCTGGCCGGGGAGGTGTAAGCATTGCAGCATCGAGAGCCGATAAGCTTTGAGTCCATGCCGTACATCGTCGACTTTGTCGACGCTGCCGATCGTTGAACAGCCAGATAGGTACACAACGGCCGTCAAGGTTGCAGAGGCGCATCGTCTCCCTGACCTGGGATTAGCAGGGGGGCCGAAAAGAGGAAGGTGGAGATAGAATGACACAAGAGCCGCACCGGTATTTGGAATGAAAGATGGCCAATGGGAGGAGGGCGTGCAATCTCCGTGAAAGTCTCAGATGGCGGTGGTAAAGCATGTGAAGGAGCTGATTGTTGAGGCTGATGTGATTCGAGAACCGTAATGGAAGCCACGGCGAACATTGCCTCCCGCGTGGGGGCTGGCTTGTTCGACCTGGTCCCTGGAGGTCGCTGTGATGATACCATACTAGCGAGTCTGGGACAGCTCGTCGTCAATGTCTCCCAGCCAGATGTCCCAGAGATGCTACACTCCGAACGTTTTGGTGTCGAGGGTAGTCAAAATTCGAGAAAACACCCGTCGGGATGCCCTGAGGCTCGGATCGTGGCGTTTCATGACATCGCTTCTCTAGGGGCTGGGCGTGGAGGCGCAGTCCAATTGTCCAGTCAACTGTCAGCGGTCATGTCTCGGATTAACGTGGACAGCAACGGGACCTAAGAATATCGTCGACATGACGACGACTTGAAAAGTCAGCAGACGAGCAGACAGAGATAGACACGGGATTGCCGTTTGCTGTCACAGTTGAGCCGTGACGTTTGGTTTGGTGTTGACTTGGACGGGCACCAATTTCGTCGAGTTATCGGACGCCTAGAGACAGATGCTTACCATGATAGACAGAGGCCTGACAGAGCACAGAGGCATCATCACATCAGCGCGTCCAGGCAGCGGGCATCTTGAAAGAGGATAGCTGAAGGAGTGGAGGAGATCTGGTATTTGTCAATGTTTCCAGCAAGATGAATGGTCCCAAAGCAAATAAGCTTTTCGATGTTGCAAATGATGACAGAATCGGACATGGCGTCGACTGCCTGGAGGAAGTGTCGTCGAAAGAACGAAAGAAGCGACGAAAGGTCGAAGCGGCGGGTGAAACCGTGAGACCGTCAGCAATCCCGCTGGCGTTAAGCTTAAATCGGGCCAGCCTATAGGGCCGTCAGCCGCTGTAAAAGGTGTTGCCTGAAACTGAAGTGCAAGCACGGGTGGATCCATGCGAGGCGGGAACCATTCAGTTGCTGACAGACACAAGGACTGCGCACAGGCCGCTGCCGGTCTGTCAGAAGCCGCCAATGGCTTATCGTTATCTCTGACAGTTCACACAGCTCGTTTGGCGGCCCGTCAGCTTCTTGTCTGGCCCCACTGCTGATTACTTCGCTTGTCACTTTTGGAATTCCGATTTTGATCTGATCTCTCCGGAAACAACACCAAACACACTTGCTTGCACCTCAGCCGACATCACCATCAAATTCTTCAGGCCGGCGGGAATCACCAAATCGAATGTCATCATTGAAATCGGAACTCTCCCATTGTTTTCGAATGCAAACATGTCGGTTTCTTCTGTTCCGCTGTTCTTTCATCGACCCCTCCAAGGTGGTGTTTGCAGTGGACAATGGCGGCCAGAATAACTTCATTCAGCACTCAAACATCAACACGACAACATGAGCCACCACCACCACACAACTTATTTCTGGCAGGCACATTACGCTTCTCGTATCCCCCGCAGTCCCTGGAAGTACCATGGCTGAAGCATTCCAGCATCTTTTCCCGATGCCAAAACCGAGCTGCTACTATGTTAAACTTGAACACACAAGCGTGTCGTCTCAATGTTGAACGGGATTGGTCAATTCACGTTGCATTCCCACTGGATCTCGGTCATCCATGCAGACAACCTCCAGGCATCTCCCCTGTCTCCTGTTCCTCGATTGTAATCTGCACTGCAACCACTCTTCCACACTTCTTTCAACCTTCTTTTGCAGTCTTGATAGCAGCACAAGAATCCGGTTCCTTACTTTGTGCTGCTGTCTTGTACCTAACCTTCCCGTATTGGTCTGACAGGCATGCCCGACCTGCCATGTCTGTACCTGTACTGCGCATGTCTGTGTCTGTGTTATCCCCATCCAGACATGTCCCCCATCCCACCATTTCATGTCTAGACAGGAGGTATCCAACGGCATCTAATCTCCAAGTGGTACAATGTGATACCAAACCAGACCTTGTGGATTATGTCTTGAGCCTCCCAATCCTTCGGACTCACCAGCTTTTCTGTCATGGCTTCTATTGTTCAAGCCACCATCTCACACACTGTCTCGTCTCTGGGTTATGGAAAGCCATTGTATCCTTACTACGTCTTTCTGGTGGCTTTGGCTTCTTTGGTTCCCGAACAATGTTCGGTTGTGGCGCTGGGATGGTTACCATGGAACGTTCTCCCGGTATCTCTCGTCTGTCAGTCTTTGTCTGGGGCGTAAAACACGTGTTGGTGACACCAACAGAGGACCCTGATATCGTGAACGAGCCAGTAGCTCTAGGGAGCATCTTCAAGGTACTCGACTTCCAGTCAGCGGAAGTCTTGGAAGCTGGCAAAAAAAGTCCAATGATATCCCTTCCCTTCGGCCGGGCAGCGGGCTCACTCCAGTCTTGTATCGATCTTGACGGACGTGATAGCGAGAACGGCAAGGCAAGGTCAGCAAGCTTGATCTTGATCCACACGGGCTTCAACCGCGCGGGATATGCAACCCTCTCACCCTCACCCTCCCGAGATCCCCATAGCACAAGGGCCATGCCTCGGCGGTAGCGTCTAGGATGGGTAGGAGGGTAACAAGCTCGACAACGGTAGCTCTTTTTCTGACAATCCCTTTTCAGCCTCCTTTCAGTCCTTTTCCGGTACGTACCGAAAGTTACCATATCCATCCCAAATTGGGTCCCAAACTTTTTGTTTTGGTTGGCCACCAACCGGTTACTATCAAACGAGCCATTCCACATCCGGGCTGTATCCTACGTTCGTCGCCCATGTCAACATCCAACACAAAGATCGATAAGCGACTTGAACATGCCTCTTTCTTGCATCTCAAGGATCCCTCTCATGTCGAGGTACATTCTGCCCTGAAAGGTATCTAGTCTCTTCGGGGAATTGACACATCCAAAAGATCTTCTTGGCAACATCGAGCTGATTCTTACGCAGTAGACTTGGGACTGCTGGACCCCGTCATGACCGGGATCCAACACAAGCGCCGCGCCGTATCCAACATCAGAGATCCCCGTTGCGGGTTTCTTTCTTGGTACGCGCCTTGAGCCTCGGGCTAGATGGACATGTCATGGTCCTCGACTATTGGGCTTGGCCAGAGTAGGTAAGCATGGGCTGACTTAGCCTACCTGCCCTACAGTCCTTTCTTCCATGTTTCCGAAGGGTCTGTATCATGGTATCTCATTGTAGATATCACCAAAGGTTACAATGGTGGCAATCAAGGTATAAAGGTATTCCACTTCTCTTCCCGTCCATGCTCTATTTTCATCTGATATCAGCATCAGCATCCTGTGGATCAAGGTCAACAGTTCCACTTCCACCTTGTCAACAACTCATCACTTTGGGTTTTGCTTCCTGATACCAAATCAACTCACTTTCACAGTTTCACACCACAAGCAACACTTCAACACTCACTTCGCAATGGCTTCCCCATACAGCCAGGAGCTCAAGCCCGCTGAGCCCACACCTGCCCATCCCGCCCAGTCCGAGGTCGTCGAAGAGGTAGACGACTGCGAGTCCGAGGATGAAAGCGACGATTCCATTCGCGAGACCAGCCGCGATCTCGAATCGGGCGGCACCACAGCCGCCAACACTCCTTACGCAACCGCCTCTCACGCCTCCAGCTCCAGCGGCTTCTCTGACCCCAAGAAACACAACGAAAAGACCATTGTCCGGGTCCGCCAGCTCGTCCCCGATATCGACCCTCTCGAGTACCACGGTCTAGATTCCTCTCCCTTGCCTCCCAAGAAGGGCAACCGCCTTTACCGCTACCTTCGATGGAACTTTGGGTCCGTCTACAGACGGATCTTCTGCCTGGCCTTCATGGGTAACGCCGCGGCGGTCTTGTGGTTCATCATCCGCTCTGGTATCGAGAACCGCCCGATTCTCACCTACCAACAAGCCGCCACCGCCGTCACTGCCAACATCTTGATGGCCATCGTCGTCCGCAACGAGCACGTCGTCAACGCTCTCTTCTGGATCTTCGGTACCTGGGCCAAGGTTCTCCCCCTCTGGGCCCGCACCCTCTCTGCCAAAATCTACTCCTATGGCGGGCTTCACTCGGGCGGTGCCGTGGCTGCCACCTTCTGGTACGCCATCTACCTCGTCCTGCTCACCATGGACTACCGCTCCCAGGAAGGTCCTCTCGATGCCATCCGAGGCTACATCTACCTCTTCAGCTACGCCATCATCGTCATGCTCGTAGTCATGCTCATCTTCGCCTACCCCCGCGTGCGAGTACTGATGCACAACTCTTTCGAGAACACGCACCGCTTCATGGGCTGGACCGTCGTCGGTCTCTTCTGGGCTCAAATCATGTTGCAGACAGCCGACGCCTCCAACAACTCCTCCTCCCCTCACCAGTCCTTCGGCCATGTGCTTGTCCGCAACGCCGCCTGGTGGATGCTCCTCATCACCACCCTGCTCATCGCCTACCCCTGGTCGCGCCTTCGTCTCCGCAACGTCGAGGCTGAAGTCCTCTCCTCCCACTGCGTCAAGCTCAACTTCGACTACCGCGAAGTCTACTTCGGCCAAGCCATCCGCCTCACCGATGCCCCCCTCAAGGAAACCCACGCCTTCGGCGTCATCCCCCACCCCCTCCTCGCCCCCACCGCCGCCGAGTTTGATGAAAAGAGCCCCATCACAGGCGAGCCCATCCAGCGCCTCTCCCATTGTGGAGACAAGGGTTTCTCCGTCATCATCTCCCACGCCGGCGACTGGACCCGCAAAATCATCGACCACCCGCCCTCGCAAATCTACACCCGCGGCACGCCCCAATTCGGCGTCATGCGCTGCGCCGGCCTCTTCTCCCCCGTCATCGTCATGGCCACCGGCTCCGGCATCGCGCCCTGCTTGTCCCTCTTCACGCAACAACCCGATCACCCGGTGCGCATCATCTGGTCGACGCCCAACCCGCTGCAGACGTACGGCCGCGCGCTGCTGGATCTGGTCTACAAGACGGATCCGGCTGCGGTGGTTATCGATACTCGCAAGACTGCGGGAAGGCCGGATTTGGTGAAAGTTGCGTATAGAGTGTGGGAGCAGAGTAGGAGGGGGGTGTTTCCGGAGGAGATTGTAAGGGAGGAAGCTAGAAGGGCGTGTGAGGCGGTGGTGGTTATTTCGAATCAGAAGGTTACGGAGAAGGTGGTTTATGGGTTGGAGAGTAGGGGGGTGCCTGCTTATGGGGCGTTGTTTGACTCTTGAGTGAGGGGGTTTGTTTGTTGTGGGGTTAGCGATGGGATTGGGGTTGGTTACTTCGTAAACGAATGTTTAGATTGGGCTTGGTGTTCGGAGCGCTTTTTGTTTTATGCTGGCTAGGTAAGCTGGCTAAGATTCTGGCACATATATCTTTTGGCTTTCTTTCTCTTGTTGTTGGCTTTGTTTGTGGGTTTGTTTACTTATGAATATAAAGCTCGCTATGATGGAATATGGAATTTGTGGGGGTCAAGCAAAAGGAGTGTAGTTGGGGTTGGAAGGGGTGTTGTACATAGGAGCAAGAGTGTTGTCGATTGGGGCACTACCATATAGATTTGCTGGATAGGATACAAAATGAACTTGATACAGTTACCCCTGTTCCCTTTGGTGATGAATTATCATCCAGTGATTGCTTGTTGCGTTGTTGAGCAGCCAGAAGTGGTTGGAGTTGGAGGTTGGAAAGCGCAACCGGCATCCTCCCGACCTCCGAAAGTTTTATCTCGGGAGGCCCGAGCTGGACGCCCGACGGGTGCCATGCCGCCGGGACACAAGGAAGGCCGAAATGGGCCCGTTAAAAACAAGTCGAAGCTTGAAAGATCTGACACTCAGAACCCACCGGAACATTATATGGAAGGAAATGGAGCTTTCTGCCCCTGGGGAAGGGAGGCATCGTCACTTTTAGGAAGGTACGACACCCAAATTGGATTCGACTGGAAGTACTCTGGAAGGAAAGTTCGACTCTGAATTGAACCAGGGGCAGGGTGTCAGACAGGAAGGCAGGAGGACGGGAGTGAAGGATGAATGACCATGAGTTGCAGAGCTAATAAACAGTGCTCTCATCCATCCTTTTGACGAAATCGGTATTCACCAAGGCACGATTTGGTATCCATCAAGGCTTTTCAACCCCAAAAGCCACCAAGCTGCGCCGCCTGTGACAGCTTCACCAAAACCAGAGCAAAAAGCTGCAGTTCTTTTTTGGAATTGGTGGTCCATTCAATCTCAGAGTCCATCCACCACTTACTTTGGTTCATATTGCGCCCAAAGATCGCCTGCGAATCTTCGAACGCAATTATCGTTGTCGTCTTCGAGATGCCTTTTGTTCGACTTTTGACGCATCACTGTGGGCCGAATCCGATTGGTGTTGCTCCAAAAAAGGGTGCCGGGGAGAGTTGGGTTGTTGGCCTAATACTTGTGGAAGCCTTGATGAATACCGAATTCGATCCTTTGACCCGAACACTTTTATCTTCTACACAATCAAGCGCTGTTGCAATATTCGACTAGATTCTCGCATTTTCGTAGTACTTTTGTTGTGGTAAAACAGACGAATCATCGAGCTGGAATCGACAAACGTCGTTCGATAACGTCGATTCGATGATGCGCTGATGCATCGTCAGAAGCGAAATGCAGTACATCCATCGTGTTTATTCCAGCAAATTCCGAGAATGGTTACATTGGTTGGCATACTGGCATTATTGGCCGACTCCTGACAACACTGGTAAACACCAAGGCCGGTAATCGGTCTCCCTCAATCGTCGAGTTCGATCCAGGCTTGATAACGTGATTTTCCAGGATGGGCGGGGAAAAGTTCCGCTGAGACACTTCAAGATGACTTCATCGACCGTGATGAATTTGGAGCACAGCGCAGAAGTTGAACACCCACGCAGCTCGTATTGCGGGACACGGGTATCGCACGGTCCGTTCCTTCCTTGCCTGTCCACAACTCGCACAACCCCGCCCAACACTACCACAAAGTTCGGAGGAAGTTGCATGTCCCTCGGGCCATTATGACGAACAACCCGGTCGAAATGATGATGCAGTGACCACCAAATACTCACATTCTAACACATCTCCGGACCGGAAAACCTTAAAGAGCCTTCCCCCTCCCAATTACTGCTCCCTATTCTCTTCGTCCTCTTCACCCACAACCTCATCGCACCATGCGAACATTCCTCACCAAAGTACCCCTGAGAATCACCAAACCAACCGCTTCTGCCACTCGGTCTCACCTCCTCCCCCGCTCAATCACTCAGCAACAAACCCGGCCAATCTCATCCGCAATGTCTCTCTTCTACCCCCGCACAGCCCTCTCCCACCCTTCCTCCTCTCTCGGCAACCAGCCCACCTTCTCCTCCCTCTTCCGCATGCTCGACGATTTCGACAAGTACGCCCAACAAGTCGGCAGCGGCTCCTTGATCCCTTCCAACATCGGTGGCTCCTTGCTCCCTTCTCTGCCCTCAACCACCGGCGCAATGGAGACCTTCAACCCCAAGTTCGACGTCACCGAGGACGACTCGGGCTACACCCTCCAGGGCGAGCTGCCGGGCGTGGACCCCAAGAACGTCGACATCGAGTTCATCGATCCGCAAACCCTCGTCATCTCCGGGCGCGTTGAGCGCACCCATACCGAGGGTGATCCGTCTCTCCGACTCGGCGCCTCCGAGGAGAAGAAGAAGATTGAGGGCGCGAAGGAGGAGGGGAAGGGCAAAGAGACCAAGGAGACTAAGGAGCAGAAGGAGCAGAAGGAAACCGGCAAGGAGGAGGGCAAGGCTAGCACCCCGAGGTACTGGCTGAGTGAGCGCAGTTATGGGGAGTTCAGGAGGGTGTTTAACTTCCCGACCCATGTTGATCAGGACAAGGTCAACGCTAAGTTTGAGAATGGGATTTTGAACATCAAGGTGCCCAAGGCGGAGAAGAAGGGAGCTCGCAAAATTTCCATTCAGGCCCAGGGTTGAATGGCCCCGGCCCGTTCTGGATGAATGTGATTTTTGGTGACGGACGACCTTTGCAAGGATGACATGATGGGAATTTGGGAGGAAGTTTGTAACTTCGGCTGTCTGACTTGGAGGATATAATCGCTGGTTGTTGATCTTGGACTCGGAAGGTGATGGGCTGTTATTTGTGGCCTGTAAATACTAACCAAAAAAACAAAAACAAAAAAAAACACCTGTATCACTTCGATCTGCCTTTCTCGTGTCCGAGTGCCCTTTTCATGGTATTTGATGACCCTTATTGTGCAAATCTCGTTGTCGGGGCAGTGCAGGCCGAATATGTCAGCGAGCCGGAACGACAGAATGGTCGTCGGTCGCCTGACAAGGCAACCTTATCTCCAGCTGGGCAAACCTCACTCTTTCGGCTTTTGCTGCGTCAACTACCCACTTCGATGTTATTTGCATCAGATCCAAGCCCCTATGCATCGCAACCTTTCGGCGACCTATGAGGATACAAGCCTCCGGTGCAATGGCACACACCTCGAGATGTGCAACTGCAATCTTGGTTGGTCACTTTACAAGGCTCTGGAAAATCAGTTACACTGCATTGACAGTTTCCGGCAGGCTGGTTGTCGGATGCGTTGACAAGCATCTTGTTCGGGCTGGACCGGGCGATGTGTGACCCATCACCCATGCCGGGCATCCTCCAAGGGAGCCGCCACGAGCCGCCAACAACGCCTTGTTGGGCGCAAGAGGCGGGTTTGCTTACCCTGATCCGGAACGGGAGGGAGAACTGGAAGGGATGACTTGCAGCTTTCCAGGCTCTCGGGCTTGGATACTTAAACCCTGGTCCGGTTGCCTGCGAGTTATGGTGATTATGAGGTTCGAGGTATCAAACACTTTTGGACCCTCGTTACCGAACAGTAAAACCACCCATCTCTACTGCCTTTCGTTCCCTACCTGCATCAAGGCCAATATCACCGATATGGCCCACCTTCGCAGCTCCTCCTACTACCAGGACAGTCATGACGACTACGCATCCAGCTCAAGCTCGCATCGGCAGCCATATCATGATCGCTCCCTCCACCTCCCCAAACAGGAGCGCCGTGGCCGTCCAGCATACACCACCGTTCGGCCTTTCATCATCGATAGCCGCGATAGCCCTGTTGCCCGCTCCCATGACACCATCAGTCACGACCTCAACAGGCAGGTGGGCGACTATGTAGTCGATCGCCTCGTCCCGACCATGCTCAGGAGCTCTGACCGCCCGGTTGAGGTGTTTATGAACTTCGGGGATGCCAGGCTAGCTCTGCCGGACACCGACCCCAGACCGGTCCATGGACTCGAGCGCAACCGGTCATCGAGCAGGGTGCCAAATGCAATCATCTACAACGCTCCTGGTTGCAGCTTGACTCTTGACGGCCGACGATGCGATCGATACTGTGACCGCTGCGATCTGGTTGAGCGAGATCACCGGGATCGGCACCATCACCAACACCATCACCAACACCATCACCGGGTGGACCTCGGCCTCGACAGAACGCACCACGACCGCCACCCTCGCTCGCGCTCACACGTTCGCATTGTTTCCCACTCCCGCAATCCCTCTCCGTCCCCTCTTCCTTTACCCGGCCTCTTTCCCATCGCTACCGCTGTCGAGAACGCCAAGCACAACACAAACCGCAGCCATCGTCGAGTGTCGCATGCGGTCTGTCCGGGTTGTCTCATCAAGACCATCGTCTACCGGGATGGTTACTGCGCTGATTGCGGTCCGCCCACCTACACTTCCAGCTCGAGACGAGTGGAAGCTGACCCAATCCTTCACGAGCGCGATCATGGAACCAGAGTGAGATACACCAGGGATCAGGTCATCGGGGATGTAAGTTCGAGCGAGGACGGGTGGGCGAGGGTGGAGGTCGCTTCGAGAGATTCGGGCAGGTATCGAGCAAAGAGCAGAGGGAGGGATAGGGGGAGAGTGTACGATGTTGTCACTGATGGTGGAGGATATGGTCGTTCAGGCAGGAGAACAACCAGGAGGTTGACGCCGAGGTATTCGGGGTATGCTAGCGAGTCGGATTTGTGAGCGTCGGTGCTGGTTGCCGTGGTGCGGTCAAAGTTGCCGTGAAGTGTAGTTAAAATAGGCGTGTAGGCGCGTTTGATCGACAGTAAGGAACGTCAAATGAATCGCCGTGCGTGAGGATCGCGATGTTCTTTCGAAATGAAATGTTTTGTGTTGACATTGGATGACTGACTGGGCGTTCGTCATTTTGTGGGACTCCCAATGCTGTGTAAGTGCCTGCGTCTTAAAGTGCTAGAAAGACCATGCACGAAGCCGAGGATAAAGCCCATGCAACACCAATCATTGCGTTTTGGCGTGCTGACTTAGCGTCGACACTGTTTGTATAGCATTGCACTTGCAGAACATCAGCTCCGGCGCTTTGTTTGTCAACTGCGGGCACGTCGTACCGCGCGAGGCAATGACGTAGTGATTTCTGACGTAACGAACTCCTCGACCAGGAGACACATGTCAGCAACCAAACATCAACATGACGACCACTTCATCTACCTACCATATAACAACCGACGATACTCCAGATTGATCACCGAACCTAGAACACAAACCTACCTCTATAATCAGTAATCAACAACAACACCAACACCATGTCAAACCGCGAAGAACCACCACCCTCCTACGAGCAAGCCATGGCAAGCCCAGGCCCTCTCGACACCCGTCCGGGTGGCACAAGCTCCAACACCTCTCGCCCCGGCACCAGCGGCGGCCAACAAGCCCACCTCCACACCGACAACCTCCTCCACGTCCCCGGCGACGACCACCACGAACACGACGGCATCCCGACGCCGACCCGCCTTAGCATGGAAGACGAGCTCCGCCCTCTTCCCGATGGCTGGGTGCGCACCTACGACCCCGAAACCAACCACCAGTTCTTTGTCGACACCAAAGCCGACCCCATCCGCTCCATCTGGCACCACCCCTACGACGACGAGCCCTTTCTCAACTCTTTGCCTCCCGCCGAACGCGATCGGATTGAGCAGCTGAAACATCGGAACCCCGGTGCTTCTGGTCCAGACAGCCATTCCCACGATGCCGGTTTACTGCACCATTCCCGCCCTGGCTCGTCGGGAGGACACAGCCCGCAACCACCTCGTTCCCCTCGTCGAGCAGGAGCAGATGCCCATTCCCAACGGACTCAACAACAACAGCAGCAACAACACGACCACGAAGAAGAGCAGAAGACGTTAGGCCGCAAACTCAAAGACGCCCTCACCGGCACCACCCACAGCGAACGCGTCTCCGCCCGCGCAGCCCGCGAAAAAGCCGAGCGCGAAGCCCTCCAACAACACCTCCTCCTCCGGCGCGCAATGCAAAAAGCAATGGAGACCTCGCGCCCTCAACTCCTCGGAAAAGACGACAACGGCGTCGACCTCTACCTCGAGCCTCCGGGGCACATGTTCCCCGGCGTGGCGGGCGTTAAACCGTTAACCCCCTGGTTGAGCGAGGTGTTCTACGAAAGGGATAGAACGAATGGGAATGTGCGTCAGCCGGGGCCTCCGGGACGGTATTTGAGGCCTGAGGGATCGATGTATGGTTTCGGGTATGGTGGTGGGTATGATTCTGGGCCGATGGCTGGGCCGATGGGAGGCCCGATGGGAGGGGGGAGGTACGCGAGGCCGCAGGGGCCGTATGCGAGGCCGATGAGGCCGGTTGTGTATGGAGGGGGGTTGGGATTGCCGTTGATGGCGCCGATGTTGGGACGGGTGATGTTGGGGAGTTTGATGTTTTAGGGGGTTGGAGGGGAGTTTGGTGGGGGAGAAGGCGGACTTGAAGGAGGTTCGAAGTGATCATGGGAGAGTGAACGTGGATTGAAGGACTGTGATGAGGGGATGACGAAGCATGGATACATGAAGGTTGTGAATATTGATACCAGAGCAAATTGCGATTTTTTTTCTCAGCCTCTTTACCTTCTTCTTAGTCGCCGCACTTGTGCGAGATGTTCCGGTGCATATCAGTCAGGAAAAGTGAAGCTACTCGGCTATCACACTGTACAGGCAAATGGGTGGGAGTTTGTTAAGGCAGCATCTAAGTCTGTGCTCCACTCACATTCCCTGAAAATCTGTCAGGATCTTCCCACATGCACGCCCAGTCCTTCCATTTCTCCCAACACCATCCCGGCCTGGACTGACGATGCCGGAGAGGACAGCTTATCACCATCTCAATCATGCACATTAACAACTGCAAAGAGATTTCTTTTCGAACCTTTCAGGTCAACGACACTTGTTGAAGCCCCTTTCTTTTCCTTTCGGCGCGTCCCGGCCCTTGTCCACCACAAACTTGAACGAACTTACCGATTCCACAGCGCCGTCCTAGGGCTTACTTCTAGGTGAGTGAAGTTTTCAGAGTAAGCCCTACTGCACGGCCACGGGGTGTTTTCGCCAAGCCGGAGAGGAACTCGCAAAGCGGATTAGGCAGAGGGCGGGATTCGGGAATGGCCGAGATAAAGTTCCCTCGGCAGCACAAGGGGCAGGCTCTTTTCCAGAAACAAGAGCCGCTAGTTGTCATTCCCTTTGTGTCACCGCAATTGCCAACAAGGTAAACAGATCGGTAGTCTCAAGCGCCTCATTGCTTTAAAGTTCGCGGAGAAACTCCAGTGTAACCTCGCGAGCTCTTGGCTTATGCGACTACCACGGGATATCGAGGGGAAACGCAGACGGGGAGATTGCCCACGACGACGAATTGGCTTGCGGGAAATGCCAATGTCACATCGGGATTACCTAACGTAAACAGCCAGGCGATACAAATACAAGATGTACCCCAGAAATCGTCGACAGAAGTGTTCCTGGCTCCTTTCCTGAGGTGCAGATCCGGGACAGAAACCGAACATCTCCTCAACCACACAAAGCCGAGACAGCACCGAGTTCCATCTACGCCATGGCCAAGCTCTCCAATGTAGTCTTCCTCTGGAAGCTACTCTCCATCCCACTGGCAACTGCCTACCCCCAGCTCCATACCGAACTCAAGCACCGGGCCATCAAGCCCGAAGAGACGAAAGGCTCGTATGACTACATCATCATCGGAGGTGGACAGTCCGGCTTGGTTGTTGCCAACAGACTGTCTGAGGATCCCAAGGGTTAGTGGACATCGAAGCAACCGAGAGAAATGGCACCAGCTAACACAAACTTCAACAGTCTCCGTACTTGTCGTTGAATACGGCTACTTCGACGATTCCTACGATGTTCTCGACATCCAACAGGTGTTCCGCGATACCACTCACACCAAGTACAACCTCACTTCCGTGCCACAAGCCCAGCTGGGAGAAGGAAACAAAGTTCAGAACGTCCCGGCAGCTGCTGTCGTTGGAGGGTATGTCTTCCCCTCATCCATCCCCGGAAGTAAAGACCATGCACTGACATGGACACCACAGTGGCTCCGCCATCAACGGCATGTTCTTCAACCGCGGCTCTGCCGACGATTATGACAACTGGGAGAAGCTAGGCAACCCAGGCTGGGGATTCAAGGGCTTGCTGCCTTACTTCATCAAGAGCACTACGCTCCAGATTCCCGATGCTGAGTTTGCCAAGAAGTTCAACGTCACCTGGGACGAGAAGGTGTATGGCAAGCATGGACCGATCCAGGCCAGCATCTACCCTGTTCAGTACCCGGCTCTTAAGACGCTTTGGACGGGTTTTGAGGAGGTGGGAGCGGAACGACAGAAAACCGGCGATGACGGAAATGCTTTTGGGTTATTTTGGGCTACTGTGAGTCTTGTTGGCGTCTGTTGTTCGTTCACCATGATACTGACCCCAATGTGAACAGCGCTCCATCGATGACCGCACCCGCACCCGCTCCTACGCGCGCACTGGCTACTACGCCCCCGTGGCCGACCGCAAGAACCTCGACCTCCTTACCGGATGGCGCGTCAACACCATCACCTTCGACAAGAAGAAGCAAGCCACCGGCATTAACATGCAGTCCCGCGACTCCATCACCGATGGCAAGGCCAAAATCACTTCCATCAAGGCCCGCAAAGAAGTCATCCTCGCCGCCGGCGCGCTCCACACCCCCCAGATCCTCCAACGCAGCGGCGTCGGTCCCGCCTCCCTCCTCCAAAAGGCCAACATCCCTGTCCTCGTCGACCTCCCCGGTGTCGGCTCCAACATGCAAGACCACCCCCAAGTTACCATGATCTTCAACTATACCACCGCCCCCGCTCCTCCCGCCAATCCTCCTGCGCCGCTTCCGCTGATGGCCAACTCCGTCGCTCTCCTCCCCCTCTCCCTCGTCTCTCCGGCAAACTACACCTCCCTCGCCAAGTCCTACCTCTCCCAAACCCCCGGCTCCTACCTGCCCAACACTTACACCGCCGCCCAAAAAGCCGGATACGCCCGCCAGCAAAAGCTGCTCGGCTCTTCCCTGCTCCGCAAAGATAACTCGGCCATCGAAATTCCCTTCGCCGGCAGCGCCGGGTATTACCTCCTCATGCTGACCAAGCCCCTCTCGCGCGGCACCATCACTCTGGACCCCAGCAACCCGTACGCCGAGCCGATCGTCGATTACAACACCTTCGGCAACCCCGCCGACTTGGCGATTGCGATGGAGGCATACAAGTTCGGTCGCGTCTTGCATCAGACCAAGAGCGTGTCAACCTTTGGCCCCGTGGAGTTGGATCCGGGTGCGGCGGTTGCTACGGAGAAGGATCTGGAGAAGAAGGCGAGGGATACTGTCGTCAGCACCACTGCTCATTTGTCAGGGACGGCGGCGTTGATGCCACGCGAGTTGGGTGGCGTGGTCGATAGCGAGTTGAGGGTTTATGGAGTTGGTGGGTTGAGAGTGGTGGATTCGAGTGTTATGCCGGTGATTCCGGGGGCGCATTTGTGCAGTACTGTTTATGCTGTGGCGGAGAAGGCGGCGGATGTTATTAAGGGGACCTACGGGAGGAAGGAGAGGAAGAAGGAAGGATAATGAGAATTGGAAAGAGTGGTTAAGGTATGCATGGGAAGGAGGCGGCGGGGTTGCCTGCCACGGCCCGTGTGGGGGAGATTTCCTGTTGCAAATCAACTCTTCGTTTGCTGTGCCTGGCATGGAACCTTTCCAAGACTCAAAATTTGTATCTGTTACGATCGCATGATCTCCGCCTTGAAGGCGCACGCACGATTACATGTGGTCATATTCGCCCCCTCCCCGCTCGGCGCTCGCGCGACGCTGCTCGTTGCCATGGACTTTCGCGTTTCCTTCTCCAGGGCCATCTCCTCCTCTTATCTCGCATGTTCTAGATAATTGATTGACAATTTCTCTAGAGGTAGGTTACAATCGCACTTCGCTCGACGCCACTGCCCGAGTCTCAACCCCTATTTGTAGCGCTATGTATGTCCTCTCGACCCGGGCCCTCTTCCCACCAATCGTTTTCAGCGGCAGCTGCCACTAATTCTCCTGCACTATTCGCTCCTGTCATCACCAAAGGGAACTTAAGGCCCTCAACTTCGGCTTCGAACTCAGGCAGGTACGTACCAGGCTTCCCAAATTGGTTCCATTCCCACCCTCTCCACCAGCTCGGATGCGACACCGATACCGATACCGAGGCCACCCAAGCCCTAAGTACCGGAGCGGTCCGGCCCCGACACTAGACATGACGGCTCCTGCTCCCGTCTCATTGATGGCTACAACCTGAGGCTGTAAGTGAGAATATAGTGCAGATCCGGGGGATCGGACGCCGACTGGAGCCCAGAATACCTCTTCCAGGTTCCGTCCAGTCTCACTCGACGAACAGGATCAACGGCCTGAAAGCCTGAGAAGGAGAGACATCGATGGCATGCTTTGCAGATGGGCCTCACAAGACTCGACAACTCAACTTGTACCCCTTGTGCTAATCACGCTGACGACGTCTTGATACGCTAGAGCCGGAGGCACACCAACCCTCAGTGGACAGTGGACCAATTCTGTACCAAGGCGTGTCAAAGTCCGTGATGTGTGTCACCTACACCTGCAGGCGCTTTAAGGGCGTGCTCCCGCCAAAGCCAGCGAACTAGCAAGTAGCCAAATGTCTCAGAGCACGGCAATGGAATATGACTGCTCGACATCTGCCTTGGTCCTCTTTTAGCCACACTTTTCAGCTCAACTTCTCCGTCATCCATTGACATGGAGGGTTGCGTTCGGAAGTTTCTTGACTTCTTGACGTGCGTTGTCAAAAGCTTTTCTGGGCACGACGGGACTCAGCCCAAGGTGAGCCTGGTGAGGGAACCGGACACCGCAGAATCTCCCTCAGTGGACTCGACGCTAACTCGCTGGGACCCAGACAAGGCGCATCGACTACCGAGGGCTGAAGATATTTCCACCTCCACCCTGGAATTCCAGGGACTCCCACAAGTCTAGTCCGAATTCTCACAGAGAGGGTTGAACCTGCAGACAATAGTCCGCTGCGGATCAAGGACGCGCGGAGACGTAATGTTGCAATGTGGCGTCGATCATCACGACGGCGGCCCTATCCCCGGGTCTGAGGCCATTTCGGTGGCTGCCAATAAGCTTCCCCGGCAGAAACAAGCTCGTGTGAGTGGAGGGTCAAGCTCGGAAAAAGAAAAAGGACCTACAGAATCTCACCTCGGCCCATGTCGCACAGGAACAGGACTGCACTCCTACGAGATGAGGTGCAATTCCACTTCTCCACACACAACCACCATCCGGTTCCGGGCCACCAGCTCCGGCATCCAGGATCTAGCATCAGGTTCCCCGGTCCGAACTGGGAATGGGTTGCAAGTTAAGCCATCAAGATGGAATGCCTAAATACGAGTGAGATCCGCCCATCTGAGAGGGGACCGCTTCTACGCTCTCTCGATCCACCATCAACATCATCATGTCCAAGCCTTGAGATATTGCAACAACAGCAGAGACCCGGCCAGATGTACTGCTTTTACCCGTTATCAGCCAAAGACGTCTGTCATTGTTGACCGTCCAGAATCCGTCTGTGTAAGTTACACATGCTGTTCACCATGGCTTGATGACTACCTTATTCATTCAGTACTGATTCTTGGCATTGAATAGACGCTGTGCGTTGAAACACACTCAGTCATCATGCCTGCAGCTCAAAGATTCCTCAAGGGCCTATTGCCCAAGCGTGGAGCTCTGAAGCGGTTGTCGGCACGTTTTCGGAGAATCATCGAACCACTATCATGCCGCGCAAGGAAGAAGGAGATATTCATATACCCAAACGAAGAACAGCCCGTCATCGGCAATCTGGTCGCCAGTACGGCGGCCATGTGGACAGATGTATTCACGTTCGGCGATATCGAGGTTAAAGCAAATGGGCTTTGCGACGACTGCAATCGACGGGACCTCAGAGACATCTACAACTGTTCAAAGACCGACTACACCCCCGAGCAGTTTGGACAAAAGGCTTGGCCCATTGGACTCAAGCACCAGACGACGTGTCCATTATGCGCCTTCTTCGCCAGCTACCTTCCTCCAGATCAGCGTGATGAGCAAGAGTTTATGCTCCACGCCGCCGTTCTTTCCGCCTCTTTCTACTGGCCCGAGGAGCGGTTTCCTGATTTCGACACAGTCATGATGTGGGTTGAATGCCCTTCTAGGGTTACGCAAACTGGAGGGCCTGCCCATACCACACTTATCATGCCAACTCGGTGCTCAAAAACTGAAACCAAACCTGGTATGACCCAAGCGTGTACTCATGTCAAGGGAAGGGAAGTCCAACCGGTGCCGGTCAACTACGAGGTCATTGCCGAATGGTTGAAAGTATGCACCGAAGGACACCCAGGTTGCGTCGACATTCACCCCTGGAACGAACAGTTTGAGGACATTCCCGGATTCCGCCTCATTGACTGCACAACAAAGACCATCATACCTGCTCATGAGGCCACCGGCCGTCAATACGTTACTTTGAGCTACGTCTGGGGAAACGTAGCTTGCCCAGCCATTCCGCCGACAACGATGACGCTCCCGGAGAAGCTACCTACTGTTATCGAGCACGCACTGGCGGTGACCGAAAAGCTGGGTTTCAAATACATTTGGATCGATCGCTATTGCATACCACGGGATGATTCAGGCGCTATGCACACCCAGATCCAACTCATGGGCACGATCTATTCCCGTTCAACCCTGACCATCATCGGAGCCGCCGGTACCGACGCAGACTATGGGCTCCCAGGCGTCACCGACTCTCGACCGCAGCTTCCCCAGTCCCGAGTTTCGATCCACGACGGCCAACTCCGGCTGTCCATGTTCCACTTTGCCATCTTCGACATCATGCGTTCCCGGTGGAACTCCCGAGGGTGGACGTACCAGGAAGCCATTCTGCCCAAGCGGCGTCTGGTCTTCACCGACCGCCAGGTGTATTTCCAGTGTCAGGAAATGCACGTTACCGACCACCTCGTCTTGACCCAAGGCCTGCTTCACACCCTTGGCCCGTGGCAGGGCATCAGGCAAGGGAGGTTTCCCCGCTACGGTGGAGTGGGAAGACAACGAGACGATCTGGACACGGATCGGTGAATACGGGAAGCGAGACCTCTCGTACGACTACGATGCTTTGAAGGCCATCACTGGTGTATTGGCCAAGTTTCGCGCACCGAACCGCCGCAACGGTCGCGTCAGGATGCTGTGTGGCCTACCTCTTTTGCTTCTACTTGATCCTCTATTGCCTCCCCAGAAGGACAATATACGTCCAGCAACTAAAGGAGCGCTTGATTCGTCCAAGATGTATGTGGGTGATGATGGTCAGTCTCTGACGCCACTAACTCGTCTTCGTCGTGACGAGTTCTGCTCAGATCAGAATGAGACTCTGGTGGAACTGATCAGTAGTCTTCTCTGGGGAGATGAGTGGGAGTCTCGGCCACCTGTCGTAGCATCAACACGTGAGAGTCGAGCAAACCCACGCAGGGAAGGGTTTCCAAGTTGGACTTGGGCTGGCTGGAGACATACAGAAGATCAGCGTGTGGAGTATTTTCCTCCGCTGAACTCTGTGTACATGTCTCGGTGTGGGCGTATGAGCGACTTTCTCAGATGCAATGTCAAGGTTGCTTTCCACGCAGAGTCGGGCAGCGACAACAAAGACACAACAGCAACAACTGAGCAACAGCTCTTGGACTGGTCAACAGCCAGTGAGAAGGTCTTGAAGTTGACCGATAAGGGAAGAATCCCTAGCTGTGTCGTCGTCAAGGGGAAAGTTTTTGATGTTGAACTGCGGCACTGCACACCAAAGGACGGCAGGAGAAACATGAACATAGCAAGTAACAATGCGGTGATACTCACCGAAGAAGAGAAGGAAGAAGAGTTCCTAGGAGGGATCAAGCGTGCAGAGACCAGCATGACGGAATACACTCTCAACAATGATGCCGGCGGCAAAAAGAACCTGACAGACACCTGCACCGCCAACAGCAACAGCAACAGCAACAGCAATGCGGACATGGACTCAATATGGACTTACACGTCTCCTCCCTCTCTAGAAGGAATAATACAACATGTTCCTCCACGCATCTTATCAGAGGACCGGGTCCACAAACTGCTCGGCTTGCTTCTCATTGCGACGGACAAGGATCGGTATTTTGAGTTTCTGTTGCTTCGTCCTCTTGTTGATGATGATGCTGAAGGTTACTACGAGCGGGTAACCAACGTGTCGATCGCGTGGAATGGGACCGACTTCAATCCGGTGTTGATGGATACGCATAAGGAGGGGAGGTTGTGGACGCCGACGGAGGAAAAGAAGTTGCCTTTGTTGGATTTGAGGGATGGGGCGGTTAGGATACGGTAAGACGCATTTACCTAGTTGCGTAAAGAGTACCTATACGAGGAGGAAGTACACTGGAAGTATAGGTACCTACGCGTTAGTGGCACCCTCTATGTCCGATACCGAACTTATGGCGACGGAATCTGTATTCAGCTGCAGCCTGTCAAAGCATTCTATGTACACTAGAGGTAGTGAGCCCCACGCGTCTATCGGAGCCATTTTTGATGCTGAAGTACCATTCAGCTGCACACAACTTTGGTCGGAGGATGAAAGCGGGCACCTTTGTTCAGTTTGCAATCGGCATTGCAGTGCATCTACTGTAGTGCAAGAACTCCGAATCTCCTCTTGTTGCAGACTAGCTTGGGCTGCTAAGCCATGACACTGTCCCCTCTAAGTTTACATCTTTCTCCCCTTTTCCCTTTGCCTACTAGACTACTCTGTTTCCCCTCTTCAGCTTATCATTCTCTCAGTCCCGAGAAAAAAAGGAAGAAGAAAAAAATGACACAACCTCTAGTCAGAACACAAGACATAAACACGTCCAGTCCTACATTCAAATCCCCATATCTTCGGAGTTGTTGTTGGAGTTGATCGAATCCCCCTAGTTCCCTCCCTCTCTACCACCTTGCAGCTTCTCCCCCACCTTCAATTTCTCCGTCACACTAGTCAAATCCTCATTTATAATCTCTGCAGTCATCCTGAGAAATTTGTTCAGTTCAGCCGTCAATACGTCTTTGACTTTCTGCACGTTTTGGACTTTCTGCATCACTCGCGCCGTTGCCATCTTCCTCACTTTCGTCATCACCTGGTTATTGATTTCCAATGTGACACCTCGGCTCAGTTCCTGGGCGATCAAGAACTCGAACTCCTGCTCTAGCAGTATATTCACATCCTCCCTTAGATCCTCTTTTGTGACTCTCGGTGTTGGTACAGGGGGAGGAACCGGTGCGAGATTTGAAGTCGTTGGATGCACGGCCTGCTGCTGCTGAGATTGAGCAGATGCAGAAATTTCTTGATCAAGCAGGTATTGCCGAATTGTTTCCATATCTCTGCACTCTTCCTCCGTATAGAGATTGGCCGGGGGTGCGGGTGGCTGAGGTGGGTTGGAGCCTGACGACATTGATACAGGGAGGCAAGGAACGGGTCTTGAAAAATCTTCGTGTTGAGTGTATCGTTTTTCTGGAAACTGATGTACAGAAGGAAGTCATTGGATTACGTACCAAAGAGCGTCCGAAACGGCTTACATATGCTTCCAAAGGGGCTGGTGATCGAATGATGCTCTGGCTGATATTGGGAAATGTGGAAAACAATGGAAAGGAAATCAGATGGGGCGAGCTCAAGAAGCAAAATATACGAAAGCTACCTGTACAGCTTGGACTCAAAGTAAAACCTTCTTCGCTGTCATCCAACTTGTTGGCTGGGAAGGTACGTGACCCAATTCAGAAGTGACTGTTTTGCTGATAACATCAGGAACTGTCCAAATCTCTTTCTCGATTAAACTGCAAGCACTTTAACGTTCGTCCTTTCCAGTAATTCTCTTCCACCCAGACTTACTCTCATGTAAGAGCAATGATAGTAGAGGCAAGTGGGACCGAATCCATTCAACAAAGCGACCTAGTCAAGCCAATACTTCCGCTACATCAGCACTTCTGGTTTCAACTGTGGTATAAGGACCACTGTGACAGTGAAAGAACTTCCCTATGTCAGTGACGAAGGGCTTTGGTGCACTTGCGTTGATGTCAAAGGTGCCTGCAGCGATCCTATGAGAAGACATGCAGCATTGTAGCTGCGCTACTTAGAAGTTGGGAGGAGCAAAGTAGAACGCCGACAAGCCAGAAAAGATGTACAGTCTCGAACTCTCGATCACCATTGCCAAGTGCTGCCAGGAGAGATGTTTGGGTTTATTCAAGAGCTACGGGCAGGCAGGGAATCAAGCCATCGCACGATTCTCCGTCTACACACATAATTCCGGCGAACACATGACAGTTACCACACTAACTCTTAAGCACAGTTCAAGCCAGTATAAAAGATAACGTCGCATCTTGGTGATCCTCCAGCTACGGGCATATTTCCAACCGAGATGTTATGCTGTTACACCCGCATTCCTCGCTACCACCACGTCGAATTCGGGAATTTCTGAGGCGCCGAAAATCAAGCATTGGCCGGAGACAGAATGGATAGAGGTACGGCCACTACTACCCCAACAATACTACGAAGGGCTGAGATGCTTTCGTCTGTGGGCTGGATAGCATATCATAGGCTGCATCAAGGCTCCCAGGAACATTCTTCTGTTATATCCGGGAACCATAGACGAGCTCTCAATGGGTACCAGCAAACTCCTTGGTGGGAACGCGTATGACTTTCCTAATCACCCCTAGTGTGTGCACCGGCTCTATGCAAGGTACTCTACCTACCGCAGATTCTAGTAGCACTGCAGTGTCGCACTCGACGCTTTTGCCAGATGCCTAGATGCGGAATATTCAGGTACCAACGGGTGTGATTGCACCGAGCGGTCTAGATGGATTTAACGAAGCCCACACGCTCCAAATAAGAGCAGCGTCTGTCGCAACAGAAACTGCTGGGACCTGTTCGTCTCTTTCTCATATGGGACAGTTGCTCGCTGTCAAATGAAGTCACAATGGCTTTCAAGGGACTCTGCAAGGTCTATCTCGTAGTTGCCAGCTTCTCTAGCGTACATGCCGCAACCGTCAACACCACCAAAGTCATCGACAGAGATGTCATTATCATCGGCGGCGGAGCAGCCGGCTCCCACGCCGCTTTTCGGCTCCAACAAGACTACAACAAGAGTGTCATCTTGATCGAGAAGGAGTCCATCCTCGTAAGTCACCCTCCACCCTCTCTCTTCCTCCTCATTCTGCGTTATTCCTAACAGCAACCAGGGCGGCCACGTAGACACCTACCTCGACACCTCCACTACCCCTCCCACGCCTCGCGAATACGGCGTACAAGTCTACTTCCCCTACCTCGACGGCCTCGACTTCATCTCCCGCTTCAACCTGACCCTCCTCCCCGGCCTCGGCCCCCGCGGCTCCACCATTACGCGCAACATCGACTTCGCCACCGGCCTCGAGCTTCCCTCCAACTACACCGGCCCCGATCCCTCCGGCATCACCTCAGCCATCATCCGCTTCCACGACCTGATGGTCTCCAAAGGCTGGGACAAGATGGTCGAACCGGGGTTCTGGAACCTACCACCCGGCCCTCAGATCCCCGAGGACTTGTTTCTTCCGATCGGCGAGTTCGCAAAGAAGTGGAACGTCACAGAGGCATTGCCGAGGATGTACGAGTCCACCGGCGGCGGTCCGGCCGCTCGTCATCGTAACTTTACTGATATCTTGACTCTCACTTTCTTGCAGTCTTTCTCCCCGGCCTGGATGAAAGTCTTTTACGGCGAAGCAGGCATGTACCACATCGACGGCGGGAACCAACTTCTCTACAACGCCATTCACGCTCGCTTAGGTGCCGAAAACGTCCTCACCAACTCTGTCGTATCTAGCGTCCGCCGACCGGAGAAAGAGGGGGACAAGAGAGGCATAGAGGTAACCATCAAAACCACCTCCCCCTCCACCAGCAAAGCAACAACCACGGTGATCCGCGCAAAAAAACTCCTCCTCGCCATCCCCCCCACCCGCGAAAACCTAGCCCCCTTCGACCTCTCCCCCCTCGAAACCGATCTCTTCCGCCGCCCTAAATACGGCCGCTACGGCACGGCCATCGTCTCCTCCCCCGTTTTGCCCAGGGGGTACGAGCTGCATAACACTCCCATACTGGCCGCCAGCGATCCAAACAAGCCGTTTATCAACGAGCCGCATATCCTTGAGTTTTCCAGCTACGGGAATGATAGTGAGTTGTTTAGCATTGGTACTAGCGGGTCCGGGTTGACGTACGGGGAGTTTGATACCGCTGCTGCGGTGAAGGTGGCGCAGGAGAGTTTGGATCGGATGGTTGCTGCTGGAACGGTGAAGGGTGCAGATGGGAAGGGAGGAGGAGATAAGAGGTTGAAGGTGTTGGAGTATTCGGATCACGGACCGGGTGGGTTTGGGGTTAGTGCGGAGGAGATGAGGCAGGGGTGGATGGAAAAGGTGTATGGGTTGCAGGGGAAGAGGGGGACTTGGTATACGGGCAATGCGATTGCTATTGACTTTTCGACGCAGTTGTGGAAGATGAATGATGAAGTTTTGAGGAGGATGTTGGAGAGTTGGTAGGAAAGGTTTTGGAGTGGACGGGAAGGGGTGGTGCAGTGGTCGTGTGGTGGGGTACAAAGACGCTTGAAGACATCCACATGGCAGGCTTCTCGTCGTGCTTTTCGTTGTTCGTGGCTCTCAAATATGGAGCTCTATATCTGGACATACGCAGAAGCCAAAACACATGAGATGAAAGCAATTTCTTCGATGTTGATGTTGAGCTCGTGGAGTTCGATTGTAATTCTTGGAAAAGTGGAAAAGATGCCAAAGAGCAATGGAGTTATTACACTATCAGAGACGCCGCAAAGTAAGCGGGATTCCAGATAGCGCCACATCTCATTCGCACTTTCCTTTCTCGCTCGACCAAAGCCGTGTTTAAACCCAAATCGGCACCCACGATTTTAGACCACCCCTTCACCCATCATTCAACAAAACATCTACCAACCCCGAAACAAAGCCCCCCTCTTTCTGCCTCCTCCGCCTGACACCACCACCGCCCACCACCTTCATCGAAAGCTTTCCCCTCCCATCAACCCCATACTTCAACACCGGCTCCTCCCCCTTCTTGTTCTGCCTAACATGATTCGCCAAATCCGCTCCCGACGCATCGCCCTTGCACTCAGCCAACAACTTAGCCACCTCCGTCTGATTCCGATTCCGATTCCGGTTCCGGTTCGCCGTCGACTGTCCCTGCCCCTGCGTTTGCGTCGTCTGCCTCTCCTCGCTTGAGTCCCTTCTATCATTGTCATCACCATCATCATCAAAGAACTCCTCCTCCCCAGGCGCAAGCACAGCATTGATCATCTCCAACGGACTCATCGTGAACCTCCTTCCCAACTTCCACCACCCCCAGAACAGCATCAGCGTAGCCACCGGGCCAATCAAGCTGATTACAACCGCTACCGCCAACGCAGCTTTATCCATCGCGTACCTCGCCATGTCCTGGTGACTTACGGACCCCACCTCCTGGAACACCTTCGCGTCCTTATCCGACAGCCCCTCGTTTTCCTCGGTCGCCGCCTGCAAAGACATGCGGAACGCAATGTCGCGGTACGCGTTGATGATGTCCCCCATGGGGTCGTCAAAGGCGTAATCCTTCGGGTCGGAGCTGCGCCGGGCGGCGGCGGTGTCGGCGGTGTAGAAGAGGTTGGAAAGCAGACCGGAGTTGGAGGTGGTCCAGCCTACGGCGCCGCCGTGGGAGACGTTGGAGGTGGAGTCGAAGAGGAGGGAGCCGATGGCGTGGAGGGCGGGGATGGTGCTGCCGAAGCCGGTGATGTAGGGGACTGTCATGTTGCTGCGGGGAGGGAGGAAGGAAGGTTAGTTTGGATTGGATTGGATGGGAGGGGAGAGGTTCTAGGTGAGGAAGTGGATAGGAAGAAGAAAGAAGGGGATAACTCACATCGGCGCCACGAAAGAGTCCACCGGCGGCAGGTTAACAGGGTCTTCAACAGCTGTGACATCGAACCAGTTCTCGGACTGGAAGCTCAGCACGTTTTCATCGAGAAGCATGCTGTAGTTCAGCAAAGAAGGAGCAAGCAAGCAGACTTTGTGCTCCAAGTTGCCGTCGTATCCAACATCAACTTTCCGCATAACGCTGATGTTGATCAGACTTCCTCTGGGAGACTCGTTGACGACGCTGATTTTTGAGTCGAACACAGTCGCCCCGAGGGTGCCGTTCATGATGGCCTCGACACTGCCGGTGAGATTGTACGGGATGTTGGAAACCGTGCAGTTGACTTGGAAGCCGAAGGCCTGTTGGCGTCTCTGTTAGTAACTTCCTTCGACCTTGAAACATCTCAACGTTCCTGGGGCAACGTACCACCACATTGACAGAGCAATTTTTACAGTCAGCCCCAAGAAGTTGCATGGGGGACTGCGTCTGATAGTTGGCAACCGCATCCGCAAAGCCAGGTGAAAACCGCAAGGCCGTCAATGAACGTCCGGTTAACATGCCGCCCCATTCATCGCTCATGTTCGCCATAACTGGGATCTTGATCGTATCCCATTCTTCGAGCTCAACCAGTTCGACGAAGGTAGCTCTCTGCATCAGAGGACCGCGCAGGAGTGTCGAGATGGCCACGAGGATGGACACTAGAAGTTTACACCGGTATCAGTCAGCTCTCCTTCTTCCACAAACGTTCAATGAGCCGAATACCAAGCCAGCTTGATCTCTCAACCACTTCTGAGCCCTCGACTGAAAAGGAAAAAAGAAGACTTACCCAAACTAACACCCACCGCCCTCCTCCTCCACAAACTCGTCAAAGCGCCCACAACACTACTCGAGCTCGCCCACACATAATGCAGATTACTAACCGGCATCCCGCCCACCGCTCCCCTCCAGAAGGTAATCACCGCCGCCTCCGCAAACGCAATGCCCATCAGGGAGTTCGCCACGGTAGTCGTGTACGAAAGTAGCACCTGCGGCGCTTTACGACCGGACCATGCGTCGATGTCTTTGTGGTGGGAGAGGCGGACAATAAGGATCGCTATGCCGGTGCCTGGGGTGGGATGGATGTTAGTCAGCTGAGTGGTACTGGTTGGTGGATTGAGTTTGGACTATGGGAGTGGAAAGATGTTGGAGGTAGAGGTACACACATGCTATGCTCAAGAGCAGGGGGAGGATGCCGTAGACGGGGAACTGTCTGAGGGCACCTGGCTTCCATGAAGGTGGGGAAGGCTTGACATCGTCATCTTTTGAGACTTCGTTTGTTTCCGTTTTTGAGATATCCTTCAGAGAGTTGGCGTGGGTGGACGGTTGTTCTTGGACGTTGTGGTCGTAGTCAGACGCGTTGTTCTCGTCTGGAGATCCCATGGCTTCTGACTTTGTCGGTTTGAACTCGATAGCCGAAAGAAACAAACGATAGCAGGCTCAGGATACTTGAGAAGGGGACCTGAGAGTAGCAACCGAACAGCGCAAAGGAAGGAGAAAGAGAAACATAAGGAAGAGGCTCTTCAAAGGATAAATAGTACAAAAATTCTCAACTCACCTCCAAACCTCAGCTCCCGTTCATCGAAGCTAGCAGGCAAGTAGCATCCCACCGCTTCGGCATCCAACCAATCTCAAGCATCAGCCATCAACGGCATTCGATAGCTGCAAGCCACCATAGCCCAGCGCGGTGAACAACTCTACAGTCTACAGTCGGCTAGCTCGTGATAGGCTGGATTGCCCATCGTGAAGTCCGTCCTTGAACCGAGCTAGCGGTTCAGCTTCAACGTGGGCGCCACAACCGAGGGTTGCTCCCACAGGGACGTTCGAGTTCGGTCGTCAAGCGCCCAAGCAAGTCCCGAGTCCAGACTCAAATAGGCTCGCGTGAATGACAGGGAATACCTAGCTCCCGAACCAGCGGAGATTTAAGATTAAAACCCACAAACGCTTCCCGGTAGTCGATCAAGCTATTGACTTGCGGTGGAGCTTCGTACTTTCCGCTGGGATGTTCTAGAACGTCAAGAACGTCAAGAAATCATGGCGCTCCTGAGGGACCACCCCAAGACCCTTTGGAGGTCATGAGGCGGGTTGCACCGCATCCACGACCGTGAGGGTGGTATGGTTGCCGTTCTCATTCGTTAAGGCAATCCATATGGCGCAGCTGGAGCGTTCCATGTTCGAACACCCCCAGCCGTTCAATTGGAATGCAGGCGGAGAGGAGGGAATGGTGCATTAGTCGGTGCATGCACGGCCAAAAGAAAGAGGGAGTTGAGAAGTGGAAAAGAGAATGTGAAGGGGAGAAGCACAGTGAAGAGGAAAATATGGAAACGAAAGTGCACGCAGAGACAGGTTATAGACACCAAAGCCACGTACCTGTGATAGTGCACTAACAGACGCTGAGGGTAATTCTGAGCGAGTTAGATAACGCCGCATCTAAACCATTAAACTTCCCGTCCTGTTATTCCTGTTCGATCCAGGTTTCGAACCGACACTGAGGGGCCAATACAGCCATGGATTTCCGAAACTGAGGACTTACCTCAAGGCTGAGATTGGAAACCATTGCCCTTTTCTATAACACCTCCCCCTTCATTGGCCTCATCACCCTCCGCCTCTCCGGCAGCACCCTATTCACCACCACCATCCTTAACCGTCCCGTCTCCTCCACAACTCCGTACTGCAACTTCGGCTCCCCACTCCCTTCAGTATCCTTCTTCCTCACATAATCCGCCACCGCCGCTCCCTCGACATTACTCTTGCAATCCGCAAAAATCTAGGCCACCTCCGTTGTCCGGTCTTGATCACCGGTGGACGACGAAACGGACATCGCATTAATCACCTCCAATAGACTCATCGTCACCTTCCTCCCCAGCCTCCAGAACCCCCAGAACAGAACAAGTGTAGCTACGGGCCCGATCAAACTGATTACCACCGCCAGGGCTAACGCGTCTTCGTCCGTCGCATACTGGATCCTCGTGCTATTACTGACGTAGGAGACGTTCTGTGCCACGACTAGCTCGGTGCAGAGCTTCCCGTTGTTCTTCTCTTGGGCCTCCATAACCGACATGCGGACCGCGATCTCGCGGAAGGGAGCTGATGAGGTCGTCCATCGCCGTCTCCTCCTTTGGAGACTTCCTTCACGGAGTCAGTATGTTGCTGGACATTGTAGCCGGGCGGGTGAAGCTCGCTTGGAAAACCCATCGTTTCGGAGGTTTGTAGGAGTGAGAAGGGAGGTAATGTCTAGAGATTCGAGAGGAGGTCAGCTCAGATCTCAGAGAACAAACGGCAACATGATAATGATATACCAATACTGACTTCCAACCTCAGCTCACCTTCTTCCCCACAACCAGTACACCGGTCTTCGCGTTCGAGGTGCCCACCAATATATACCCATCTTCAACGTTGTTGGTTCGCGTTCAGCACCTGCAAACCACCAATCAATCTCCAGCTCAACCCCAGGACGGCAGAGAGACCATAGCTGGCTAGCCGGTTTGACAAGATTAGATCGCAAAGCCCGCCATTGGGAACCAAACCAATGGTCCAGCTCCATGACGAGCGCCACACCCGTGTTGGTGAAGTATGGGTGATAAGGCTCTGGAGGTGACAGGCATTCGGTTCTGGAACGCGGTAACGGCCTGTAGGTAGCCCCAGGCAGCGAGTTGGGAGTTGATGATGTCGAGGCAGGCTGCTGCAACTTGAACTTCCAAAAGGGTGTGGAAGGGTGTTGGGCAATTGGTCGTCGCCTATTGAACATGCAGTCAGCACTCAAAGGTGGTGGTCGTCCAAGGAACGGTTCAGCTATGCCGCAAGCACTTATTTGGAACCGGTTTAAATGCGCTCGGGGGTAAGCAATTAGTTGAGTCAAGTACTGGATGCCTACGCGGGTGACAAGGGACTAAGGTTGTGTTGAACAAAGATATTCATACGTGAGCCACGAAGAACCAAGCGGTTGGCGGAAGGGAAAACGATTTGCGAAGAGAACAGAAAACAAATTTTGCTTCTGACGAAATATGGGGAACTGAGGGAAGAGTCTGCAGTGGGGTTGAGCATAAACGAACCTGAAGAATCAACGAAAGGGAAGGAGCGCACCTCGCCCCAGCGCCAGACCCCCATCCATGTAACAAAGGAAAGTATGACCGCCAAAGTCAGAACCGCGCAACCGCAATATGTACAACAGAAGAAAAAAGCCGACCAAAAGAAAGAATGCATGAAAAAGATCGCCGAAAGAATGCCTCCGTGTAATCAACCCCCAACCTCCAACCTTCACCCGTGACTCAAAGCCCCACAACATTATATACCCACCCCTCCAACCCCAACACCACACTCTCAAACGGCATCGCCTCCACCTCCAGCTTCATCTCAAACTCAAACTCCATTCCCATTGCCTTCCTCCAGAACCTGCTCGAAAAGTCTTTTCTCGCCAAGGCCTCAACGAACGCAAACCCCATCAACGAATCAGTGACCGACGAATTCTCGGGTGACAATGACATCGACCAAAGGCGAGTGGACCAAGTGGAAATGTCCATATCCTGGTGGTAGAGGGTGTGATGGGTGTGGGTGAGGAGTTGGAAGATTCCGATGGATGCTAGTGTGCCTTTGCTTGGGAATTGTGTTAGTACAAAGTTTACCTATGTTGAGCTTCGTTGTTGGTGTATGTTGGCACTCACATGTTATGCCCAGGAGGACAAACACGAAACCGAAACTGATGATGGGGAAGTGAAAGACTGATAGATTTGATTGGGATTCAGTCTCCTGGTGGTCTTTGGGAGTCTTTAACGTCTGGGCCTTGAAGTTTCGCGGCTGGTAGTCGGGGTATTGTTCAAAATGGCACCCGAGTAGGTGAAGGTCGCTTGTGGAGATCATAGTTTCAGAGTTTGGGATGGGCGCAAGGGAGGAATGATGGCGGATTAAGCTGCTTTTAGGATTAATGGAGGATTGAACACAGCTCGGTTGACTTTGGTGTCTGATAATGAGATGAAAGAAGATAATAATGAAGACAGAGAAGAAAACAACTCAAATACACCAAAGAGTCGACAACGGTGATATATCAACAACAACAAACACTCACCTCCACCACCAAACTTCATCTCCCTATATTCGGTATTCGGCTCCCTCCCCTCCACTCTAGCAGTCTGCAGTCGTGGCAGTCCAACGCTCTTCGCGATCGAACGTAATGAGGTTCTCGCCAATAGCCCAACACCAATCTCCGGTTGTTTGTCTCCTAGTCTCGACGTTGCAGCAAGCCACTTCGCCTGTCGAGCCCCAGCTCAGCCCAAGCCCCGTCTGAATCTCCAGCGCAGCGCTGCGCAGGGACAGACGTAGCAAATACGTACTTGACCATGGTTGGTCGGTTTTCGGCATCCAAATTGCGACCGCAAATTCTCAAGCGTCATTGGGAATCTTGCGATCCCGAGCCAACGGTTCAGCTTCGCCTAGGGGCGCCACACCCGCCAAAATCGAACGATCACTACCGGGGAGTCCATCCGCAAATTGAAACGCCGGTTTGTCTTGGGATGTCAGGGAGCCCGGCAGCCCGGCAGCCCGGGTTCGACCGGGATTGCTGATGGCAGTGAATAGTTGTGTTGGTGTTAGTGCACTAACTGATATTGGCGGACTAAGGTGTGTCGGTGCTAAGCGTCCATCTTATTGATATCAAACTCCTCATCCTTCGACAAAACCCTGCGGATGGATGATATTGAACTCCACGACACGCTCACAGCAACCTCCCCTCTTTCGGCCTCCTCACACCCTCGCCCTTTGACATCATCGCAAGATGCCCAGTCTTCCCCATAACTCCATACTGCAGCACCAGTTCCACGCCAGTTATCCCCCTTCGTGCGTCGTGACGTGAATATCAAGAAGCTCGTATCTTCCGAAAAGCGACAAGCAGAGCATGGGCGCGTCTGGTCAGCTCATCAAGTTCCTTCGCTTGCTCCTCAAGACGCTCCTTTTTTTTCTCGAGATCAATCTTTGCCTCCTCCAGCTTGCTTAAGACAGCCCGATGCTTGGCGCCCTTGTCCTCCATCAGAGTGGGTTTCTCTCCCGAACCATTGCTCTTGCGCTCTGCAAACAAAATCCCCCGTCAGCTCAAGTTGAAGGTGGAGTTGAGTTCCCGGTCCGCGACTACTTACCTGAATCCGCAGTGATAGCCGTTGCAGCGGTGCGGTCCGCAGGGACAGGCACGTCCCACAAGTTCCAGATGTAGAGGAAAAGGCAAGCTAGGAGCCCGACTAGCTTGCTGAATACCATGAGGAGGCAGACTGTAGTGAACTGGTCAGTTACCAGAGCCGATAGGCGTCGGGTTTGGATACGAACGAATTCCCACGACAAGGTAAAGGCCAAGGTAAAAACGGATTGAAGAATCCTTGCGAGGGCGGTCCGCTTGAGGTTCGGCTGTCTGCCTCTCCAGATCGGGGATATCTCCCATGTTGTCGGTGGGTATATAACTCGTCGACCTTTGTCGCGGAGCGGGCACGGGGGCGAGGCAGCCTATGCGCGTTTGAAGGCTCTCTGATTACGGCGTTGAAGGGAACTGGGTCACCAAAGACTGGTGGAAGGCAAGTTAGCATCTGTAGCACAGGACGAGAGGGGGAAATCTGATGCGAAGGTAAATGGAAGAGAAGGACGAACCGTTAACAGCTTACAAAGCCACAATCCTCTGTTGTAGATCCAGTTCAAAGCACGGAGGGTCGGGTGGAACGAGCGAAGAGAGAAGAGAGAAGAGAAGGAGAACAAAAACAACCAAGGCAGCGGAGAAATACCTTACCGGAAGGATGTCGGGTGCGAGTGAACGTGCGCCAGGGCATGGGGTTCCCACCGGAAACGGAGAAAATCCATCCGTGTGCAGATTGTTCCTTCCGCAAAGCTCTGGTAAAGAGGAAGGAGCCATCTTTCATCCCGTTATTAACGCAAATGCAACTCGCGACTGCCTCTCAGCCTAGAGGTACCGTTCCCCCGATCTCCGGCGCGAAAATTTGAGGCAGGGTAACACACAGGCAAGAGGAAGAGGAAGCAAAGCATGAGACATGACGTTGGAAAAGAATGGACCGGCAATTCAACCACAACTGCCTGTTCCTCCTCTTCGAAACTTTCCAAGTTGGGGGCTTAAACTTAACGTGTGAGTAGATGCGTGGAAGAACTGGACCGAAAACGAAGACGTAAAAAAGAAGCAAGAGCGCATCAAAACCACCTCACCTATCCATCTCATGGTATTTGGGTCACTGGCCAACTTACAAGCAATGCTCAAGAGCAAAGCGACGATGCCGAACACAGGAAACTGTTTGAAGACACCTGTCTCCCACTTGATCTTCGTGATCCTTAGACGGCGGTACGCTCGAGGGACGGCTTTCTCTGCTCTGGAGTCATCGTTCACCATGTCCGGGGAGGGGGCTCGTTGAGGTCTGTGACGGGGCTGGCTATCCGCGTTCGGAAAGTCCATGGCGTTGTAGTTGGAGGGTTGATTGAATGAAAGAACGGAACGTGGTATCGACCAGACTGAGGCAGAAAGGCGACTTCGACGGCAGGAAATGCGGTTGACTGATGGTTTAACGGGAGAATGAAAACTGGAAGGTAAAGCAAGGAAAGAGTAGAAATATCGGAGTGAAGACGGGAGATTTTCGTGGGTCGCAAACCTCTGGAGAAGAGGACGGAGCGATCCTAAGTTATCGCATCACCGACGGAAGTCACGACTGCCTAGTGCCTCCCAACCTGACCACGATTTCCATGCAAGATCCGGTCCCGAAGGCAGAATCTCGGCAACCCGGCACACCAGGAAGACATACAAACAAGAAGCGAAAGGATCAAAAAAGGATAAAAACGAACGTCAATGATCCTTCACAAAGTCACCAAGCACGCCAGGTAGATCACTGAACCCATATGGATAGACACATGTTTGCATTTGCGTATATATGTCCGGCAACTCTCAACTCTCAACCCTTTTCTCTCCAAGAAAGTTACACCATTGCCACCGTTTGCAAGTGACATAAAACCAACCCCCCAAAGACCTCTCCCCAATTCGAACAACAAAGGAACGTGAAGAACCGGAAAACCAAAAACCATACAGAATGTGAAAGCGTAAAAAGCGTAAATGTCAGAACAAGATTCCAATTCCCAAAAAATGCATAACACAAAGACACAGTCGTGGGTGAAGCGAACCAAGAAAAAAGTTAAGAGCGTCACCAAGCCGTGTTTCCTCATCCTCTCCAGTTTTCCGTGATTTTTGTCCGTTGAGCGGACACCAAAAAGCCCAAGACAAGGTGGCACAGCGACCTTGCCCAGCAGACATGTCAGTTGGGGACGTGTCATGAATGAGAGTGAAAGAAAAGGTGAAGACATCGGGGCATAATCGTAATTAGCATAACATTGTATCCTGTAAGCGCCAACCCATCCCTTCAAGACACCAAACCAGCAAAAGCCCCATTCAAAGCTTTCCTTGCCTGCCAGGAACACTCTAAGCACCAATGCTGCGCTTCTGAGCAGTCGTCAATACAAGCCTAGCCTTGCGCTGCTGACCGTCAACGGCCTCCGTCTTGGCGCCGCGGTTGCTGTTCTTCAACAGGCTCGCAAAGCTGCCAGAGTCACGGCTGGCCGTCTCGTTATCCGAGCAGTTGGTGCTATCAACGCTCGTGCGGTTGGTCTTCTGGCGCGAGCTCGGGCGATCCGAGCCGATGGCGCCCCAGCTGCCAGTGCTAGTGCGCGAGCTAGGCAAGCTGCATTCGGCATCGTCGTGGTCGAGCAGGATGCCGGATCCGCTGCGGCCCGAGTCGCTGTCGTTGTCCGTCAAGGGAGTCTCCACCAGCTCGTCGGCGCTCTCGGAAATAGGGCTAATACTTCCAGAGGAGCGCGCCTCCTTGCGCCTTTCAAGACCGGCACGCACGAGGTTGTGAATCGCCGAGCGGCGGGTGCGAGCAACAAAGTTCTTGCTACCCTCGTGCTTGGAGGTCGGCTTGGACTTGAGCTCATCCAGCGAGGGCGGATTGCGCGGCTGACGGACGGGGTGCTCGCCAGCACGAGCCTGACCGGGCCCATAACCGGCGGTCATAGGGGTCATTGGGAACGTGGACGTCTTGGGACCGGCAGTCTTGGGAGGCTCCTCGTTGGTCGAGATGGTCAGCTGGTTCTTGTTGCCGTTCGCAGTTGAGATGGTCTTCTTATGACCACGACGGAAGGCGTTGGCGCTCGGGGGAGGCAGGGGGTTGACGGCAGTCTCGACGACGGGCGACTCGAAGCGGCGAGGAGGCGAAGAGTTCCGCGAGTTCGACTTGTTGGCCTCGGTCGGGGGAGGGGACACCTGCAAGCGGGGAGTGCCGACAGCCGGCTGCTGGACACCACCGTAGCTGTTGAGGTTAAGCTGAGCAGTCTGGTTGGCGAGCTGGTTGGTGGCCTCGTAAAGCGTCTGCTGGCCAGTGGTAGGATTGTAGAGGGAGTAAGCGCTCTGCTGCTGGGTAGCACTGGGGGTCGTCATCAAGGCCTGGAGCTGCTGGAGGTGCTGGATCTGAGCAGCTTGCTGAGCACGAGCCTGCTGAAGCGCCAAATACTGTTGCTGGAGACGCTGGTGTTGGAGTTGCTCCACCTGCTGCTGAACGTGTTGCTGCATCTGTTGCTGGTAATGAGCTGACTGGTGGCTCTGCTGCGAGGCCGGGGCCTGTCCCTGCATACGGTAACCCTGGGACTGGAGCTGCTGAGCAGCCGCCTGCAGGGCCTGCAGCTGCTGTTGCAACTGCTGCTGACGCTGAGCCAAAACGTGATTAGTGTACATGAGTTGAGCGTGCACGTTGGGATCAAGCTCTCCCTGAACCGAGTCCTCCATCGAAAGCTGCGGAACCATAATCTGGTCGGTCGTGTACTGCTGCTGCTGTTGATAAGCGGCCACCTCAGCGTTGTAGAGAGCCTGCTGCTGCTGCTGCTGCATGGCCTGCTGTTGAGCCTGGTGCATGCCACCATAGGTCGGCATGGACGTCTTAGGTCCGTTCAGGTAGCTGGCGCCGTCATACATGCCGGGAGTGATCGAGTTACGGTTGTTCCGGGCATGAGGGTTGACAGTGGGCGAGGCGGGACCGTTTCCAACCGAGAAGCTGGTAGCGGTAGCCGACTTGGGGGCGGTTCTCAGACCGGCAAGAAGGTGAGAGCGGCTGGTGCGCGGCGTAGGAATGCCGGTGTCGTTCTCGGGGATGGACTTGAAGTCGAAAGAAAGAGGCTTGATGTTCTGGCCGCCTCTCCTTGAAGCCAGACCAGAGGGCATGGCCTGCTGGTTGTACTGCATGTGCGCCATTTTTGATGATGATGGATGGATATTAGGAAGAATATACCGGTTGCTGCAAGAACGTGATCAAACGCTCTGATGTTGCGACCGCTCTATTTTCTCTCGAAGAATGCGAAAACGATGTGAAGTCGAAGAAGCCCGTACCAAAGACCCCAAACCGAAGATAATGCAATGGTGGTTGTTGTTGTAGAAATATGATTGGGAATGTTCCAATTAAGAGATTGTCGAAAGACGGAGGTCGAAAGATTGTGCTGCTAGTGATGGAAGCCGAATGAGCGGACAGAGCGTTCAAATGCCGGAGCGACGAACAGAAGAGGGAAAGAAGCGGTCGACTGTTGCAAGTAGAAGACGGTCGTCGGTCGGCGGAGAGAGAAGGTAAAAGACCTCGCGCGTTCGGTGGTGGGATAGTGGATGGGAAAGAAGGACGGTGGGGTGTTGTTCAAGTATCTATTGATGACTTGTCGAGAAGAGGAGTTGTGAAGTGGCGAATTTGGTCGAACCGGTGCGAACCTTGAAAAGGTGCAGTGCGGTGGTCAGGCAGAGTTGGTTCGGTTGAGACCGAAGACAGTGTTTGCAAGCCTGGACTTGACCGGGTCAGGAGACAATAACCTGAAGAGCTGCTAGCGGCAGTGGATGCTTGGCTGGCAGGCAGTAGGTAGTGTGGCTGTCGGGTTTAGTACCTCTAGCGGGGAGCGACGACGCGTGGAGAAAGTCAAACCTTTGTTTCTCGGAATGGAGACAGACAAAGGGACAGGACAGAGCTGGCCAGAGCTACCTTTTCCACTTGTTCCAAAGGGGACGGGAGCGTCTTGAACAACAATGAACAGGACTGATGATCCTCTTTTCCTTCCACTCTCAAAGTGTGTGGCAGAAGCAGCAGCAGCTGACTGTGTGTGTGTGTAGTTGCTGTATCCGGGGGATCACGTCTTCACGATGACCCTAGTATACTGCTCTTTCCGAATCAAGGACAATCAATTGCCTTTGATGAATGTTGCTGCCAGAGATTATTGGGTGAACGATGCGTGTTCGTGGTGGTTGGGGTGCGTTGCGTGTTGTCGAGAAAAAACCAATCGAGGCCGAGGTCGACGAGACGGAAAACGCGCGAGATAAAATCGGATGGTGATAACAAATAGCGTGTGCAGCCGAAGTAGAATACAAGGATTAAAAGGAATAGACCTTTTTGTTGTTTGTTGTTGATGGGATCGGATCTTTTTTCCTTTTTGCCCAGCTAGGGGTTTGTTTGGATTTTGGATTTTGGAAGATTTCTGCAGATTGTGTGCGGTCTAGTGGGTGTGTGGTGTGGTGGTGCGTGGTCGAGGAGGGAATCTCGAGAGAAAGCCGAAGCGACGAAGGCGCGCTGTTGGGGACTTCTCGGTGGAGATGGGTTTGTCAATTTTTTTCAATCAACGAGGAAGACGGACGGGCAGTAGGAATCGAATCCGCAAACTGCTAAACCACCTGGCTGGACTGGTCACAGCGACGACGGTGCCACACTAGGTAGAGAAGAACGAACAACTGAGAATGGAGAATGAACAATCTTCGACAAACAGCGACGACGACCGACGTCTTGCACGAATGGAGAGGAAGAGGAAGAGGAAAGAGGAAGGGGGTTTGTTGCCGGACGAGGCTAGAAAAAGGAAGGGCGATCTAGATGGCGATGGAGAAAGAGGAAAAAGAGAGAGAAAAGGTGAAGTGTCTGAAGACTGGAAAGAGCCGAGAGAGACGGGAACTCTTTCGAAAGAGTGCAGTTGACCTGTCCGGCGGACAGGTGCTGGCCTGGCCCTAGCTCAGGGCATTCAATCACCCAGCAGGGCATCACGTTGGGGAACAGTTGGACAGCCTGGCAGAGCCGACAACCCGACCAGCATAAAGCCGGGACCACGGGCCAGAATGAGAGACGAGCGTGCAAGAGCAAGGGAGAATTCCTGAACCGAACGCGTGCTGGCGGCGCAATCCGGGCGGGGCGGAGAAAAGAGGGAAAGCACTGGGTTAGCGAGAGCAGCAGGAGCCAAGGAACAACAACGATTGGCCAACTGCAGCAGGGGAAGTGGGGATATCACAAGGGTTAGCGGATAGCAGCCAGCGATGATTGAGCGAAAGCCAAAAGCCTGAATGACAGGAATGACTGCCACGAAGGGAAAAGGTGCCTTTTGGTCAGCCAATGAGGGGGTGCAATTACCACTCGATGCGAGATGAGGTAAGCGTCCGCTGAGGAGCAGGACTGGAGTTACCATCTCGTGATCATTTGGTGTTAACAGATTTTGGTAAAGCAATCCAGGCCTGCTGTTAGTAATACGAGGTTCGCTGTTAATCCTGCCTGTAGCTGGCGGCTACAGCGGGCATGCATCACCAAAAGCCAGCTCACACTCAGCAGGACCAATCACATGTCCTGGACAACTTGATCTGGGCAAATTATCCAATCAAAACACAGAACCATAACATTGAAGTGGTCCCGCACCAAGTGAGTCGAAACACGAACCCCTTGTCCCGAACTTCCCCTGGCTCTCATCATGATCGTCCATCATTCCGGGCCATCGTCTTCCTGGCATCAATCCATCATCGGATCCAGACCAAGTTGTCAAGGTGAAGATGATGGACTGCGATCACGATGTGATGTCGGTAAGTACTGAGTGCGCTGTCATCCAATATCCAAAAGAATCGGACGAAATAAGAGACGGCACCGGATTATGCCTAACTGGAAGCCTACCTTAACTCGACTTCGAATCCTTTGTTCAATGTTCACATCATGGGTGCTCCTTTCGCGTGCCAACAGAGAAATCCTACCGCTAGTTCAGGCACTCCCCGCTCGAATCGTGGGTTGTCACATTTACAAGTTCCTGTTCTTCTCGGTTAAAAGAAAAACATGGCAAAATGTGATGAATTCGGCACCAGAACCCCTCCAGCTCGCCGAGAATCCTCGTGTTGATGTCTGAATTGGAACCCAACCGTCAGATGCTCAACACTTCGATATCCTTTTTGAGAATACTATCCTCGGTTGGAGTCACGAATCTGCAAGAGACCCTTCTTAAAAAAGTTCCCTGTCGATAACATTTGTGCTCCCTTGTTGCCCATCACACCAATCACCACACCTCCTCGTTCCCAAACCGTCACAAAGTCACCAACCCACGAACCACAAAGATGGGCGAGACAGAACGTTCTTTTAGAACGGACGGCTTACTCTTGCAGGGCTGAAGAAGCGGCCACGAGCAAGACCACACACACCACTCCGACATGTTGACGACAGGTCGATGGCCCCTGTTCCTGGCTGCATGTTGACTTCGAAAGCACCACCGTTGATGCATGGTTCGTTTGCGATCTTGACGTCTCCTTATATGGCATGTTTACACCGAGATAAGTTGGGTATTCTATGCTCTGATAAAGGCGAGTACAATGAAAACAAACACAAATTGTCTTTTCTCCAGTTCTCCTACCGAACCACCCAGCTGGAACTGGAACGGCCCATCCACGTGGTTACCAAACCACAAACATGCATTCTGGCGCAGTCGGGTTGAGACGGTGCGGTGCGTTGCCTTCAGTTGCGACAGCGGCGGTGCAGTGCAACAACGACTTGACGCCTTTTCAAGTGGAAATTCCCCTCCCCCACATCGGGACCATCGTCATTTCTCTTCAGCCCAGGCGTTCATCCAAGTTCACGATGTCTTGCTCCGCTCCCTGGGTCTCCAGGTCTCATCTCAGCCGACCGTTGCCTCGCCACCAGTCCAATTCACCAAGCGAAAACATCTTAACTCCGCACTACTGCACAACACTAGTAAAAAGAACTTTTCAACAGCCGAGATGCTTGTCATCCTATCGTCCCGCTTTCCTCTCAGACACAAGACAAGCGGATCTTGATCCAGCGGGCCACTGACCTCCGGGCCTTGCCTGGTCCTGATCCAGATCCGCGGGCCCGGAGACCAGCTCTCCGGTAACCATTCACAGCAACAAACAAACGCCTAGAAAAAAGTCTGGGGTACAGTACGCCATAAACAAGCCCTGGGGCACCTAGAAGAAGGTGTGGATTTCGTGGATGGCAACATGTTTCTAAATGGTGAGTGGTTGCACAGCCGCCTCCTAACTCCTTCGGCGGGCTTCCTCCGGGGAAAGTTTGGAAGTTCGGAGGGGAGGGAGGCAATCTGAAACATCGCCAGACCTTGCCAGACCTTAGGGCAAAACATCGTTCGCAAACAACTACCTGGTACAATATATCCTGAATTTCCAATGATTCGTCCGGGATTTCTGGTGAAATCGACCCTCATCATTCAGCAAGCAGTCCAGAACATCTCGGCTTCGTCTTCTTGCCCCTGGCGGGGAAATTCCAGCTTGACATGGCTGTGAGGTCATGGATTCTAGCAAGTTTTCCACTGCCGCTCGGTCAAAAAGAAGTCATCGCCGAGGAAGAAAAGGAAAAGAAAAGCAATCGTCGATCTCCAACCGTAACAACCGCAATCGCAACCGCCGAAGAGAAGTCCAGTCCAGTCCTGCAAAGAAACCCTGCATGCAAGTCAACTTCACGCCCGGCACCTGCATTTCCACTTTCTTGGCGTCTATTTTTTTTCCCCCACCACCTGGCTGGCCGCCTGCTGCCGGTTGAAATGCAGGTGATGATCGCAACGTTCGGCAATGAGTGACGGCGCTTAGCATTCTTGCTTCTTTGAGATGCGCGAACGGTCCGGCAGTTGATCACCACTGACGATATTCGCGATCGCCTCTGTGCTCCGTCTGGCGCGACGATGGATTACATACCTAGATACATTTTCCGAAAGGAGAATGGAATACATGATAGGCCATCGAGACGCCAGCTGATGGCATCCCCGATCCTCAGTTCCCCAGCGTCAACAGAACAACAAACGGGCTTGTGCTTTTGCTGGCATGGTATGGTATGGTCGTTTTCCAAAGGTCTCAACCTCGAACTCCAAAAAGCTATGTGAATCGTTCGCCGCTCCCATATCCCGCCGTTCGTTTTGCATTCTCCCGGACGCCTCCGGGACCCGGGACATCGGCATGACCCAAACATTCCCGTGACTACCGTCGCCATTTGGGGTCCTGACCGACGTTTCTTTCTATTTATATCCTTTGCAGATCGCCGCCGTGATTGGGAAGTGCATTATCGCGGATACTGTGTTGTTACCGGCGATCGCCTGGCAGCCGACTTTGTAGCTTCCGATTGTGAAAAGCTTCATGACGGGCAGTAGGTAATGGCGGCATATCATATTCGAAGCTCAAAAAGCCAGATAGTATGGGGTTCAGAGTCCAATGTTGACATCCATACCTGCCAAGTCAGCAGGTGAAGATACAAAACATTGGACGTTCCGACAAGATGGAGCATAAAACAGCACACAGTCCAGATTTCAGATTCCAGAACTCCAGAACACGGAAATTACGGGGACATGTGGAGAACAAACGCCGGGTTTCGGCTTCTAGAATACGAGACCCAAATCTTCGGGCGGCCCGGGGATGCTGGCCCAGCTGAACTTCTGGAAGCGCTGCGCCCCTGGATTGCGGAGCCTGTGCGGGCCTGCCGCTTTTCTCGAATCTCGGCGCGGCGCACGGACACGGTACGGGCGGGGGCCGGATACTCGGGGCGGGGCGGGTTAGCGGGACCAATACATGACTAGGACGGACCCGTCTTTGACGACCGATGGCGATAGGGACAGAGTGAAATCAGGTCTCATCTTGACTTATTTTTATGTTCAGGTTGTCACAAGTATTCATATCGAAGTCAACGACGATGGCTACAATGTCATGACCAAAAACATTGGCTCAGCCAGTTCATAATATTATTACCGCACTACAGCTTCCACCTATTTCGCACCCTTCCCAAACAGCGCCTCCCTCACATCATACCCATACTCGACCTTTCCATGCCAATAATTGACCGTATCAACCTTTGCAATCCTCCACGCCTCATCCAGCGCCTGCACCACCTCCTCGGGCAGCGGTCCCTTTTCCAGATCCGTCAAGTTGCTATCCAACTGATCGATGCTGCTGACACCAATGATAACCCCATCATTCCCACCCGTAATCTTCAGCGCGCTATGATGCACCACCCACCTCAACGCCGTCTCAATCATTGTAAGTCCAGCCTTCTCCACCGCCTGCTCGACCACCTGCAACGCGCGGAACGTGCTCTCCTTGAAGTACCTGCCACGGTACATGGCGCCCATCTTGTTCACGTCCGAGAACCGGCCGGACTCGGGGACGATATCGTGGGACTTGATTTTGCCGGAGAAAAGGCCGCCGGCGAGGGGGTTGTAGACGACAATGTCGAGGCCGTAGCGCCTGCAAGCGAGGACGAGCTCGGTTTCCAGGGAACGGGTGATGGCGTTGTACATGCCTTGGTAGATGGTGGGCAGGACCCAGTTGTTGTACTTGCATGTCATGACGATCTCGGCGACTTCGAACGAGGTGAAGTTGGAGATGCCGAAGCGGACGAACTTGCCGGCTTTGTGGAGGGCGTCGATGGCGGAGAGGGTTTCGGCGAAGGGGGTTTTGCGGTCCTTTTTTTTGGTCACTGTCAGCCAAACCACTGTTTGTTTCGCAAAGGGGGAAGGAAAGAATACTCACAGCAGCATGCAAATACAAAATATCAATACACTCCGTCCCCAACTCCTTCAAGCTAATCTCCGCGCTCTCGAGCACCTTCTCCCGCGTGTTATCTCCTCCGTTGGTGGGGTAGATGACCTTCGTAGCCAGCGTCAAGCCGCGGTCCTTCCAGCCCGCCTCGCGCGTGAAGGCTTCCTGCTTCCCGCCAATGTACATGCGCGCCGTGTCGACTTCATTGTAGCCTCGCGATTGGAAGAGGTCGAGAACCTTGCCGAACTCGGGGACGGTGGTGACGCGCGCGCCTGTCTCGGTGTCGGTGCCGAAGGTCATCAGACCTAGGATCACGCGAGGCTTGGGGTTTTGGGCGATGAGAGGCATTTTGGCGGTTGGTTTGGGAGTATCTGGTTCGGATTGGGGTGGTTAGACGGTCGGCCTGCAAAGTGGTGATTCTTGGGAGAGGGCGGCAGTGGTGTTTATATGGTGTTTGTTGACATGGAAACACCCCGCGTGAGGGGTTGTGTGGGGGAGGAGCAGGAGCGTGGAGGAGGAGTTAGTGGTTTAACCCCGCTTGTCACCGAGCTGACAAATGCGAGAGATCAACTCACCTGAGGGAAGAATGACACTGAGGAACTGGAAATGTCTCGGACTGTGAGGAAACACAAGCAATTGAGGGTGTTGATGTTCTCAAAGATTGATATTGAGGAGGGGCAAGATCGGACTCAATGACGCCATCAAACGCCGGCTCAGAATGCGGGAGGGAGCGACCCGCTTTAAGCCGTGCCGGTCCCGATTCCGGCAAGTCTGGCAACTAACAGCGGGACAAGACCAACGGTGGAGTTGCCCGGCTTTGTCTCGTCCGAACTTGGACTTCATCCAAACTCCTTCTTTCGAGAATCTCTTGTGTCGCCTCACGAAGTTGCGATGGCGGCGTGAGACCGATATCCATCATTTCCAGAGCGGACACCCGTCATCCAAATTCATTGCAGTCACCTTATCATCTCGCGCTACGCTGCCCTGTATTGGCAGGACTACAGCGCATCCAACCGCTGACACAGCGTCAGTGTTAGCGCTCCCAGCCTGACAACTGCATCAACAGCGGAGACCACTAACACGGGCTCTCTTCACGTCCAAAAGTCCATGGAACTCGTGCTTGTCTCTTCCCCTTCGAGTCTTCCTTCATCAACCACTTCTCAATGGGCCGGGATGATGTTCAAGGATCGTCCTGAGACAGGCCAAGCCACTTCCTATGTTCCGTCAGCCGCCCAAAAACATCCAGGCAGCAATGCATCAGCCGAGATGGAGTCAAGATATTGGGCAGCCAGTTACGGGCTAGCTTGATAGCACAGCTGAACTCGAGTCTCCAGAGCCTTCTCTGCCTGGCGAGAACATAGTAAGGACTGGTAAGCCTGCGCTCACATTCAGTTTCATTGCCTGCATTACCCAAATCAACTCTACTAACCTTCGAATGGCTTCTCACGACTCCAGACTCTGCATCTTTTGCCGGAAGCTTGAGCCGACCTCAACGCCATGTCCCCGGCAGGAGTCCCAAGATGAAGCAAAAGAGTCCGATCGCTTCGGACCAGAGGAGCAGTTCAACGAACTTTGCCCGCTCTCTGCCAATGATGAGGACCTGCTCAAACAACTTCAAGACAAGCCCAGCTCGCTCTGCAAACGATGTGCCGACTACAATCCCCTCAATGCCTTCAAGCTCTCGGAACCTCTCCCCTCAGGTCTACTCCCCGAAGACGATGATGGATTCCGGGACTACTTCCTCCGCCTCAAGCCCTATGAGCTCGACCTGGGTGAACTCGGATCGCTCACCTTGTCTGCACACTGCCCCTTCTGCCGGCTCATCTACCGCATCATGCCCACCAAAGGAATTCGTCCCGACACCAAAGGCATGAGACTCACCCCCTACCGTGCCTACGTCCGACATACGGGCTGGGAGTACCTTCCTGAGGAGACGAGGACTCAAAGTGCCGTCTTTCTGGGCTTGCGCCATCTCAGCCACCTTGTTCACGACTTCCAGGTGCCCTTGCTCTTTTCGGATGGCGAGCCAGGCGTTTGCACCCCAGAGATGACAGGCCCGGCCATCTGTTTGGCTACTGAAGACACCTTTCCTGGCCGGCAAGAGTACAATGGGCGGTTGGTCGAGCCGTATGTGGACTTTGAGTTTGCGAAGAACGGTCTTGATGTGTGCTGGAAGAAGCACCAGGAGTACTGCATCTCCACAAAGCCCAAGGAGTTGTTCACCACAAAGATGATCGATGTCCTTGAGCGAAAGGTAGTGCCTTATCCGGAGGGGTGCGAGTATGTCGCTCTTAGCTATACCTGGGGTGGAGTCATGGCGGAGGAGGGTGCTTTGGAGAAGCAGACTCTGCCGCAGACTATTGAGGACTCCATCACTGTCACCAAGAAGCTTGATAAACGGTATCTCTGGGTAAGTACCCTGAGCCAAAGTTATCTGCAGATGCCGAACTGACAATCCCTCCAGGTCGACGCCCTTTGCATCAACCAAAAGCCCTGGAAAACACTCTCCATCCAAGAGCAAGCCGAGAAGACCCAGCAACTCGCCATGATGGACCTCATCTACCAATGCGCGGCCGTAACCCTCATTGCCCTCGCTGGCCAGAACTCCAATGCCGGTCTCTGTGGAGTCACACGTCCACGCGAGATGCAGCTCCAGGAGATCATCGACGGCCGCAAGCTGGTCACCATCCCCGCGGTAGTCGAAGACGAAATGGCTGCTTCCGCATGGGACACCCGCGCCTGGACGTTCCAGGAGGGCATGCTCTCCAAGCGATCCCTCTTCTTCTCGGACAAGCAACTTGGCATCTCATGCCAGCGGTTTGGAGCACCAGATGCCTATGATCCCAGTTGTTATGGGCATCTGTCAAATCGGCCTATGGATTCCTTCAGGCAGTTGATGAATGGGTTTAACCTCACTGATACCAACGTTAGTTCTCCCTCCCCCTTCCTCTTTCCCTTTATCTGCTTCCTAGCTAACAAATGGACCCGTTAGATATCCGTCACAAACCCGCAACGTATCCTCCTCTACGCAGGCCTCATTATGGACTACACCCGCCGCCAAATGACATGGCCCTCTGACTCCCTCAACGCCTGCCTCGGTTTGCTCTCCGCTCTGCAGCGCCGGCTCTTCCCTTCCGGATTCGAATGGGGCCTTCCACTGCGCGAACTTCCTCTCACCTTGGGCTGGTCCCACGATTGGGCCTTTCCCGAGCCAAAGAGGCTTCACAAGGACTCCCCGCCGTGGGATATCACCCGCCCCCAAAGGCGAGAGGGCTTCCCGTCGTGGAGTTGGTGCGGCTGGGAGGGCCATGTGACCTTCGGCCAGACCTCTTTGCAAGATGGCTCGCTTGTGACTGCTGGAAGAGGGCGGGGAGGGAGGGAGGTGGCGAGCGATATGGTTCCTGAGTTCGTCGGCTGCGAAGGCAAAAGACTTACTGTCAACGGCTACGTTTGCAAGTTCTACATTCGTACGGAACCGTTTAGCGAAGCCTTCCTTACGAAGCCAGAGAAGGAGGATGAGCAACCGTTTGGTATCGTGTCGGAGAGGAATTTCCCGCATCCATATACGCTAAAGACGGGAGAGTATCAGTGTTTGGTCGTGGAGAGGTTGAGGCACACACAGGACGGGAGGTTTGTGAAGGATACGGTGTACATGATTGTGCTGGATTGGATCAAAAGCCAGGATGGAAGGGGAGAGGTGGCAGAGAGGAGAACGTTTGTTACGGTGCAGAGTGATGTTGAGTTTGAAAAGATGAAGTCGGTGAAGAGGGTGGTGCATTTGGAGTAACGTCGACAGAGGTTAAGGTCCTTCCATCCCTTCGGCGTTAAGTTTACCCAGTGCATGAATGAGCTGGTCCCGCCAACCACACCATTCATTCTCGCACCCTCGAAATTGCAACAGCACAGGGAACATATGGTGCTTCCCGAGCGACGATGGGTTGTTGTAGTGCCGGTTTCAGCATTTTGGCTTTATAACGATCTTCTTGATCCCACGCACATGTAATCATCAGAGAGTCGTGAGGTCATGCCGGCGATGCCGCCCCACAGGCTAAACGGACCGGATGCTGCGCTATATGATGTGTTCGGTTGACCACTGCCGAACAGGACCCACCATCCTCGGACTTAGGAGTTAATACACATTTGAACTGCCGTTATTCTCGATATCTATATACCCAATGTCTTCGCCAAATCTTTCTTTCAAGCTCAACTCACATCATCAACAGTCACGATACCTTCGTCACAATGCCCTTCCCTTATAAGACCGTCCTTATCACCGGCGCCACCTCAGGCATCGGCCTCGCGCTCGCCGAGCGCATGATCAACAGTGGTGTCTTCGTCATCGCCGTCGGCCGCCGCAAGGAGCGTCTCGATGACCTCGTCAAGAAGCACGGTTCCGACAAGGTCGCCGCCGAGCCCTTTGACATCTCTGACCTCCCCGCCCTCCCCGACTGGGTCAAGCAGTACGTCTTCTTCCCCCCGTTCCCTCCCTCCCATCCTCCCGTGTTCTCCCACTAACGTCCAACCAGCATCACCACCACCTACCCCAACCTCGACTCCATCCTCCTCAACGCCGGCCTCCAAAAAACCCTCTTGTTCACCAACCCCACCGCCATCGACCTCGCCTCCCACTCCGTCGAGCTAACAACCAACTACCTCTCCCCCCTCCACCTCATCACCCTGCTTCTCCCGCACCTTATCTCCCTCTCGCCCCGTCCAACCTCCATCATCGTCGTCACCTCCGGCCTCTCCGTCATCCCCCTCCCCCGCTGCGCCAATTACTCCGCCACCAAAGCCGCCGCCCACTCGTTGGTTTGGTCCCTCCGCGCCCAGCTTACGGGCCCCGAGGCAGAGCACACGAGGCATATCAAGGTCATCGAGGTCTTGCCTCCGGCGGTCAAGACGGAGTTGCATACGATCCAGAAGGACCTGGTGGAGATGGGGCTGGGGGATATCGGGATGGAATTGGATCAGTTTGCGGATTTCACGTGGGGGGAGTTGGAAGAGGGAAAAAAGGATGAGGTGTGGGTGGAGGAGCAAAGAGGGTGGAGGGAGGTGGATGGGAGGAGGAGGGAGGTTTTTGAGGGGAGTGTGAAGGCTTTTAGGGAGCGGGGGTTGAAGTTTTAGAGGAGAGAAGGACTGGGGGAAACGGGGAAGTAGTGTAGTAAGAGCGAAGAAGATGGAGATGAAAGTGGAAGATGGAGAAGGAGATGTGAGGTGAGGGGGGCAGCTGCAGCTGCAGCAGCCCCTGGGAGATGCCAGGGCAGGGGGGTAGGAGACGAGGGTTAGGGCTGCGACGAAGGGGCTGGATTTACGAGTTAAATCTCCAAGGACTTGATAAACCGAGGTGGTGATGCTCAATTAAGATCCTATTGACAAGGCGCCAAAGGTTTATGTCGTCTATAATGCAAGTCTATATGCTAATTCCAAACGAATGACCTCCTCCGAACCGTTTTGTTGACCAGAAAGGGAGTGGGTGTTCGTGGATCTGGTTGCCGGCAACCAAATCAGGTGTTTCTTCTCAAATTGTCAACGAGAGTTGTCGATGCACTTGTAAAGGACTGCTGACATGTCAGTCTTTTCACTCTTACTCAAGCTATGTCATGGACGTACTTACTCTACCTGATGGGAATCAGGAAGTCGTTAGTGGTGAGATGACAGGACAACTTGGGGCTTATTTCCCAGTGCTAGGGCCAGCCGGCTTGGGACCGGGTGGCTTCTCGTAGGCTCCGCGCTTTTCATGACTTCGAACGGGGGTGCGTGTGGTCTGCTGCATGTTGTTGACTGGCGAATGCTGCTTTGCAACTGGTGTGGATGAACAAGAAGAGGGGAGAACCGACCAGCGGTTATAGTTTTAAATGCTGTGAACGAAGAGAAAATAAGAAGGAGGAAAGAAGGAACGAGGAGAGATGGTCTTTGACCGGAATGCCTTGAAGTCCGCCCAACGATGAATGAACTGGAACGCGGATGGAAGAAATCATTGATAAAGAGAGACAACAGCAGAGCTTTATAAAGGTCTCTTTTGCCAGGCAAAACCGGAACTCGAGCCGGAGAAAGGTCTATGTTCTTCGGAATCTCCGAGCCAAAGGAGTCGACGGACAGCGACCGACATGAGCTCGAAACATTGTTCCCTTCTCTCCCATCAAAGGATCAAGTCGAAAGCCGTCAGATATTCTACCAAATCGAAGTTTTCTTTGGTGAGGAGCAGAAGATATCACTTCCTCTGAATCAAAAAGCTTCTAGAATAGTTCCAAACTGACAACTCACGTCGAAAGTAAGACAGCAAACAAAGAAACCATGTGCTTGGCCACCACGTGTATGCAAGCCTCATTTCCCCGACGGCCGTCTGTATCCACGAGCTGAATAAACTCAATAACGTGGGACTGGGATATGGATTGTTACTTGCATGCGTGCTATGTGTCGTGGATACGGTTCTTTCACTGTTTCGGGACAGAGCCATGCTTTGAGCGTGTTGTGTCAGCGACCCAGACTCTTTGCAGGTGTGAGTATTGACCCTTTAAGTTCTAACCGACCCGAAGTTTTCTTCCCCAAGTTTCCCAAGAGTTCCTCTCTGTGGGATGTCGGTAGAGGTAGGTATGGAGTTCGTGCCTGGAGTTACTAGTGTCGTCCCTGGAGGTATTCGCATGCATGCGGTTGCAGGTCGTCTGGCCTGGATTCCCGTAGAAGGATTTGGACATCGGCGCATGTACACAGAAGAACTTGGCATTGCCTAAAAGCTTCTTGTCATTCCAGCACCCTTCGCTCAAATGTACCGAACTCTAGAAAGGCGGAAGAATCATCGTGATGTGGTGCCTAGATTGTACTAGAAGCAAAGCAAAAGTTCCCTTGCAAACCAAGTCCAGAAGCTTTCATTACACAGCCAGATAGTTGGCTCCGGTGTATATAGCTGAATATCATCTCTTCCATCCCAAATGCTTGTTACACGACAGTTAGCCCTCCCCAAGAGCCTTGAAATGCACAGTAGTCACAACCTCCTCTAACCTCCCTAAAGTGTAGTAGTTCCATCGACGACTTGAGTATCCCAAGAGTGTTATAAAGACTGACGACTGACTACCACAGAACACACACACACAAACCTCAAACCTCGAACCCCACCCACCGCCATCATGTGCTACGTCATCTATCAAAACGAGTATCCCTTCGTCTGCGGCCACAGCATCCGCCACCTCAAATATGCTCGTCAACGAAGCGCCTGTCTAGACAACAACTGCTCTGCCGTAGAGTTTCAGAGTTCTGTTAACGGGACTCGTTTTTCTTTCCCTTGCCAACGATGCATCGCTGAGGGAAGGTCTGCGGCGGAATACCGGACTGGCTGGATCCCGCAAATCGGCGCTCAACAGGGTCAGCACCAGGTGCAGCAAGCAGTACCAGTACCGGTACCAGCACCAGTATCAGTACAGCATCAGCCAGCACCAGTACAACATCAGCCAGCACCAGTGTCAGTACCTGCCCCTGCAGAGCAGGTGGTAAGCGTTAAGGATGAGGCAGAGGAAGAAGTAGAAGGGGAACCAAAGAGGGACCTCAAAGAAGATATAAGGGACGACGTGCGGGTGATACTGGAAGAGGAGATAAAGGCCCTGATGGGAGAAGAGGTGCATCAGAACACAACAGAGGAAATGAAGGAGAATGTAAAGGCGAACGTCATGGAGAAACTAAGAGAGGTACTCGTAAGGGAGGCGGAGAAGATTTGGAACAAGGCTGGAGAAATTTTGGAGGAGGATGTGGCGAAGGTGGTGGAAAAGGTGAAAGAGGAGGTTAAGGAGGAGGATTTTATGGAGGTGGAAGAGGAGGCTGAAGAGGAGGTTAAAGAGGAGATGGAGGAGGAGGAGGAGGAGGAGGAGGTCGAAGTGAAGGTTGAGTCAGAGTAGCGGCGCCCTTTAGACCAGTCTGGTTAACTACCGGGGAGCGGCAGCGAGAATGAGATAGCTGGGCCGAGGTGTTGTTGGTAAAGAGTGGCGGAGAGCCCGAAGTGAATATGATGCGACACCATCCTTGAGACGATTAAATTCTGTGCATTGGTGTTAGCGACGTAACAGGTTGTGGACTTGTCGCTACAAATGGCGATTAATTCACCGGAGACATGTTTTCGATCGTGCAATAGCTGCGAGTCAATGCTATGGAGCCTGTGTATGACATTGAGGTTGGCATTTTGTAAAGCGAAGAAAAGAGGTAAACGATGCATGATGTAGCCCGAGACAGTAAGAAAGGAAAAGGGGGGAAAGATGAAAGAAAAAAAAAGGAGGCGCGGTCGTTCAGGTACAAATACTGTCCCAGGTGGCCTGTGCAGCACATCCGCGCTCAGCATTCCCAGTTACCCAGCTATCAGCTTGCCCGCTAATAAGAGAGGGCTCGCGATAGTATTGCATCTTATTCGGCCGTCGCAGTCGTCACCCACCATCGAACAGTTCCCCCCCCCCCCCCCCCCCCCCCCCCCCCCCCCCCCCCCCCCCCCCCCCCCCCCCCCCTCTCCCCCCCCCCNC